>JAFMOD010001013.1:104350-117388 GCA_019802435.1 Corydoras maculifer | reverse complement strand
TTCCACAAAGTATTGACTCAGGGGGGCTGAATAATTTTGCACATCGCACTTTTCAGTTTTTTATTTGTAAAAAAATTGTTGATTCATGTATAACTTTCATTCCACTTCACAATTGTATACCACTTTGTGTTGGTCTTTCACATTAAACTCCAGTGAAATATATTTATGTTTGTGGTTGTAATGTGACAAAATATGGAAAAGTTCAAGGGGTATGAATACTTTTGCAACCCACTGTATATGGGGCAATTTGGAGAATTCAACTGACTTGATCCATGTTTTTGGACTGTGGGAGGAAACCGGAGAACCCTGAGGAAACCCACGTGGACATGGGGAAAACATGGAAACTCCACCCAGATTGGGATTCGAACAGGGAATCCCTAGTGCTGAGAGGAGAACATGCTAAACCACTAAGCAACCGTGCCATCCGGGGGGGGGGGGGGTGTTCCCCATGCCCGTCCATGGGAGACCGTTTTGGGCGCTGGGCAGATACACCCAGGACAGGGCGCCAATCTATCGCTGGACTCACATAGACACACTCTATATGGGGCAATTTGGAGAATTCAATTGACCTTGAGCCATGTTTTTGGACTGTGGGAGGAAACCGGGAACCCGGAGGAAACCCACGCAGACATGGGGAGAACGGAATGGAAACTCCACCCAGATTGGGATTCGAACCGGGAATCCCTAGCGCTGAGAGGAGAACATGCCAACCACTAAGCCACCGCGCTGGACCCAACTGTCCTAATTTATAAATAAAGCTGTTTTTTGTTTGTTTTAAAATGTTTCATTTGTTTGCGCCCCCCTCAAACTTTTAACACCATCCGCCACTGCTATGTGTAATATATTATATTTCATACAAATTCCGTTAGTGTTATGTTTTAAATATCCATCCATTATCTTCTACTTTATCCTCTATTAGGGTCGCGGTGGGGTTCCCCATGCCCATCCAGGGGAGAACGTCTCGGGCGCTGGGCAGATACACCCAGAACAGGGTGCCAATCTATCACTGGGCACACACTCACTTACACACACACACTCTATATGGGGCAATTTGGAGAACTCAATTGACTGGATCCATGTTTTTGGACTGTGGGAGGAAACCGGAGAACCCGGAGGAAACCTACGCGGACACGGGGAGAACATGGAAACTCCACCCAGATGGGGATTCGAACCGGGAATCCCTAGTGCTGAGAGGAGAACATGCTTAAGCACTAAACCACCGTGCCGCCCGATGTTTTAAATACAAAGTCCTGAAATTGTTCGTGTTCTCTGACGGCTGCCGTTAGGACTCAGCGCAGTTAATTAAAAGTAAAAAGAGAGCTCGGACTCTGTAACATAAAAATTGAGTGATTACCATGTTACTCTGTCAGTATATTACATTACAGAGCTCTTTTGAACATGGTCAGCACACACACACACACACACACACACACACACACACACACACACACATGTGAAAGAACCCTGAGGTTGTGCTAATGAGCGCTTCTGACCGGCTGAATTTCAGCACAGCGCTTCAGACTTTGGTTTGCAAATGTACAAATATTGAAAAATATGAACTGGTGTTGAATTATTCATGAAGCTTTAGTCTCAACACCGTACTACGATCTTCACTCATTTAAGATTTTAAGATGCTACTACTACAAATACTACTTCTACTAAAACCACCACAACTACAATTACTACTACTACTACTACTACTACAAAAACCACCACAACTACTACTTGTACTACAAATACCACCACCATCATTAACACTACTACAAATAATACTTCTACTAAAACCACCACAACTACTACTTGTACTACAAATACCACCACCATCATTAACACTACTACAAATAATACTTCTACTAAAACCACCACAACTACTACTTGTACTACAAATACCACCACCATCATTAACACTACTACAAATAATACTTCTACTAAAACCACCACAACTACTACTGGTACTACAAATACTACCACCATCACTAACACTACTACAAATACTACTTCTACTAAAACCACCACAACTACTACTGGTACTACAAATACTACCACCGTCACTAACACTACTACAAATACTACTTCTACTAAAACCATCACTACTACTGGTACTATAAATACTACTTTTACTAAAACCATCACTACTACTGGTAATACAAATACTACCACCATCACTAACACTACTACTACTACTACTAAAACCACCACCATCACTTCTAGTACTTCTAACACTACTACTACTAAAACCACCACCACTTCTAGTACTACTAGCACTAATACTAAAACCACCACCACTACTGGTTCTACAAATACTACCACCACAACTACAAATACTACATATACTACTACTACTAAAACCTCCACTACTCACTACTACTGGTATTACAAATACTACCGCCACCACTAATAATACGACTACTACTAAAACCACCACCACTTCTAGTACTACTAGCACTACTACTAAACCCACCACTACTACTGGTATTACAAATACTACCACCACCACTACTAATACTACAAATACTTCTACTAAGACCACCAACACTACTGGTACTGAAACTACTACCACTTCAACTACAAGTACTACAAATACTCCTACTACTAAAACAACCACCACTACTGGTATTACAAATACTACCACCACCACCACTACTAGTACTACAAATACTACTTCTACTAAAACCACCAACACTACTGGTACTAAAACTACTACCACCACAACTACAAATACTACAAATACTACCACTACTAAAACCACCACTGCTACTGGTATTACAAATACTACCACCACCACTACTACTACTACTAGTACTACAAATACTACTACTACTAAAACCACCACCGCTACAGGTATTACAAATACTACCACCACCACCACTACTACTACAAATACTACTACTGCTAAAACCACCACTACTACTGGTATTACAAATACTACCACCACCACTACTACTACTACAAATACTACTACTACCATTACCACCGACACTACTACTACCAATTCTACGATCACTCTTTTAAATGTTAATTCTTCTACTATTAGTTCAACCCCAACTTGTATTTCTGTCGCTGCAGTTAAAGTCCTGAAGATCTCAAACCTCAGTCCTTCATGTCAGTAAAGTTCTGTGTAGATTATGATTAGAATAATATTAAAGATTAACATTTAATGACATGTAAAGCGATTTTCTGAACTTCTCTCAGTCGTGGATCCTATTTTCAGGCTTGGAACTGTTTCTTCCCTACGTGCTTCCCAGCGAGGGCCTTAGGTACTGATGGGACGTCAGTCTGGCCTTAAACGCCTAATTAAAACTCAAGTGTCTTGAGTGAAAGTAAAACTCCAAATGTAAGAAAAACACAAGTTTAGTGAGTGCAGACATTAAAGCCCTGACATCCGCTGTACAGGTAGAGATGAATAATAGTAATCCTGATAATAATATCAAGTTTTCAATGTGGAGTTTGCATGTTCTTCCCATGTCTGCATTATTTTTCTGTGTTTTCCGCACACTAGAGAATGAATGACCCACAGTTGCCCCGGGTGTGAATGTTAATGCAAATATGTTTGTTTCTCTGTCTTGCCTACACTGGACCGGGGTGCTGCCCTGACTTTTGTTTTATAAGCTCTGGGATAGGCTCATGGCTTAAATCAACATAAACAGATGGGTTAATTAATATTAAGTAATTATAAATTGGGGCGGCACGGCGGCTTAGCATGGTTAGCATGTTCTCCTCTCAGCGTTAGGGATTCCCGGTTTGAATCCCCATCTGGGTGGAGTTTTCATGTTCTCCCCGTGTCTGTGTGGGTTTCCTCCGGGTTCTCCGGTTTCCTCCCACAGTCCAAAAACATGGATCAAGTCAATTGAATTCTCCAAATTGCCCCATGTAGAGTTTGTATGTGTGAGTGAGTGTGTGTCGAGTGATAGATTGACGTCCTGTCCTGGGTGTATCTGCCCAACGCCTGAAACGTTCTCCCCTGGATGGGCATGGGAACCACGAACCTAATAGAGTATAAAGCAGAAGATAATGAATGAATGAATAATTATAAATGGTGTAAATTGTAGGAGTGGATATTAAAAAATGGAATAAATGGCAAGGTGCTAGTTTTGATAAAAGGCACGGTGGTTTAGTGGTTGGCATGTTCTCCTCTCAGCGCTGGGGATTTCCGGTTCGAATCCCCATCTGGGTGAAGTTTCCATGTTCTTCCCGTGTCCGCGTCGGTTTTCTCTGGGTTCTCTGGTTTCCTCCCACAGTCCAAAAACATGGATCATGTCAATTGAATTCTCCAAATTGCCCCATATAGAGTGTGTCTGTGTGAGTGAGTCTGTGTCCAGTGATAGATTGGTGTCCTGTCCTGGGTGTATCTGCCCAGCACCCGACGTTCTCCCCTGGATGGACATGAGGAACCCCCCCCCCCCCCCCACGACCCTAATAGAGGATAAAGCGGAAGATAATAGATGGATGGATAGTTTGATAACAGGTTAAGGACATATGGGACTAAAGGAACTTTTATGATTGTGTTTGGAACCAATGAGGATGGTTCCTGAACTGTCTTTGTCTATTAATTAGTGAATATCAGAAACTGTAGAATAAGAAATCAGCCAGTAAGTGTAAATTTGTATAAGAAATCGTTCTCTCACACACACACACACACACACACACACACACACACACACACACACACACACACACACACACAAACGGAGAGTAATCAGTGCTGTTGTTGCTGTGGCAATAATTATGATGTTTTTGCTTTAAACAAAAAAAAAACTGCATTTAAATAAGTTCAGGTTATAATTAGCTCATATTCTGAGTGTGGGATTGAACTATTCAGTCAGATTCATTCATTCATCCATTATCTTCCGCTTTATCCTCTATTAGGGTCGCGGGCGGGGGGGGGGGGTTCCCCATGCCCATCCAGGGAAGAACGTTGCGGGCGCTGGGAGATACACCCAGGACAGAGCGCCAATCCATCACTGGGCACACACTCACTCACACACACGCACGCATACACACTCTATATGGGGCAATTTGGAGAACTCAATTGACCTTGATCCTTGTTTTTGGACTGTGGGAGGAAACCGGAAAACCCGGAGGAAACCCACGCAGACACGGGGAGAACATGGAAACTCCACCCAGATGCAGATTCGAACCAGGAATCCCTAGAGCTGAGAGGAGAACATGCTAACCACTAAGCCCCCGTGCCGCCTATTCAGTCAGATTGAACGTTCGGATACTGAACGTCTCAGAAAAGCTGCACCATGTCGTGGAGACGTCTTTAAAACTGAAGTTTGCGTCCTCCGAAAACTTCATGAAGGACATGGTTTCCGTTGTTAAAATGCTCGTGCTTAAGGAATTCCACAGAGCAAAAGAAATAAACACTGTAGTGGTTGGCGCAGCAGGATA
Organism: Corydoras maculifer; assembly: GCA_019802435.1. Classification (NCBI taxonomy): domain Eukaryota; kingdom Metazoa; phylum Chordata; class Actinopteri; order Siluriformes; family Callichthyidae; genus Corydoras; species Corydoras maculifer. Next base: position 111,997 of record JAFMOD010001013.1, on the reverse strand, counting down.
TCTTGCAGGCCTTGAGGCGCTGAAGTGTTTCTGAACAATGAGACACCTGAATAGAAGCGTTTTCTGTGTTCTTCATTCTGTCTGTAGTGTGTGCACTCGATGACTTTTTAACTTCTACCCTCATTCGTTCACGCCTTTTCACTTTGACATCCATTCAGCTTCTTCTCAAACTGTTTTTCCTGGAAGAGGAAGTTAAAAATGTTTTATTTTGATTATTTTCATACCTAGGGGTTAGAGGTTGACATGTTCTGCTCTCAGCGCTGTGGATTCTCGGTTCTAATTCCAATCTGGGTGGAGTTTCCATGTTCTCCCCGTATCCGAGTGGGTTTCCTCTGGGTTCTCCGGTTTTCTACCACAGTTCTCCAAATTGCCCCATATAGTGTGTCTGTGTGAGTGAGTGTGTGTCCAGTGATAGATTGGTGTCCTGTCCTGGGTGTATCTGCCCAGAGCCCGAGACGTTCTCCCCTGAATGGGCATGGGGAACCCCCCCCCCTGTGACCCTAATAGAGGATAAAGATAATGGAAGATAATAGTCAAGATAATGGATGGAAAGAGAGAGAAGGAATATATATCGGTTCGAATCCCCATCTGGGTGGAGTTTCCATGTTCTCCCCGTGTCCGCGTGGGTTTCCTCCGGGTCTTCCCACAGTCCAAAAACATAGATCAAGGTCAATTGAGTTCTCCAAATTGCCCCATATAGAGTGTGTTTGTATTAGTGAGTGTGTTCAGTGATAGATTGGTGTCCTGTCCTGGGTCTATCTGCCCAGCGCCCGATACGTTCTCCACTGGATGGGCATGGGGAACCCCCCCGCGACCCTAATGGAAGATAAAACGGGCACACGATCACTCACACAAACACACTCTATATGGGGCAATTTGGAGAATTCGATGGATGGATGGATTTTCATATCTATTACTAAATATTGATGCAAATGAAATGTTGGCTATAACCAAGGTCTTCAAAGTGCATGACATCAGGACATGGGATGCCTCTCTGACGCCCCTGATTTAGTCTTGAAACATCTGTGCCTGAGAGACTTAAAAAAACCTTGATTCATCCAATTGTGTATGCTTAATTCATACACAAAAAATTCTATAGTAAAAGGACTTAATATAGGGGTGGCACGGTGGCTTAGTGGTTGGCATGTTCTCCTTTCAGCGCTAGGAATTCATAGTTCGAATCCCCATCTGGGTGAAGTTTCCATGTCCTCCCCGTGTCCGCGTGGGTTTCCACCGGGTTCTCCGGTTTCCTCCCACAGTCCAAAAACATGGATCAAGTCTATTGAGTTCTCCAAATTGCCCCATATAGAGTGTGTGTGTGAGTGAGTGTGTCCAGTGATAGATTGGCACCCTGTCCTGGGTCTATCTGCCCAGCGCCCGAAACGTTCTCCCCTTGATGGGAATGGGGACCCCCCCGCGACCCTAGGTTGATGCAAGTCGAGGCATCACAGTGATAAAACAGAACAGTTTCTTTTGAGACTTTTGGCTTTTGTCCAGTAACGAGCAATATACCTTTTATTTACAACATAATGCCTGATTTTTACCCCAAGTAGGTGCACTACACTACACTGTACTGTACTAACAGTGTAATAATGTAACACTACACTTCATGTTCTCAGTTCCACTTCCTGTAAAGCTGGACATTGTAGTTCTCCAATTCCATTCTGTAGTCCATCTGTTTGTGTTCTACAGTACATACTGTGTACGTCCCCTTTACTCTGTTCTAATGGTCAGGACTCCAATAGTACCACCACAGAGCAGGGGTTATTGGGTTGGTGCATTAGTCCTATCCCAGCAGTGTCACTGAGGTGGAGAAATGAAACTCCAGCAGCACTGCTGCACTAAAACCCCCTCACCACATCAGTGTCACTGCAGAACTGACAATAAACAATCCACCACCCAAATGATACCTGTTCTGTGATGATGCTGCGAACCAAAAGGGGACGAACAACAATAAAACAGATGAACTACAGTCTGTAACTGTAAAACTACAGAGTCCATCTATATAATAAGTGGAGCAAATGGATGTATATGTGGACTATGCCGTTCCTGATGGTTAACATCACAGAGCAACAGGATCAGACAGGGCTCGTGAGCTTCACTGCACTCTGCCTGGTAAATAAGGACTAAGGAAGCTGCAATATTTTCTCCCCTCCTTCTGAATCCTGTTAAATTTATAATGGGCTAACCTCCACCCCTTTGCCCAACACCCCCCCCCCCCACCCTTCCTCCTCCCTCATGTATTAAGAGCTGGGGAAAGATCTGGAGCTGGGTTCTTATGTAATACAGCAAAGAAGCTCCGGACATTTCGAGATAACCCCGGACGTATCTCTTAGCACGTGCCGGTTAATGAGATGCAATATGCAGAACAGAGCTCGAACCGCGATGCACGCTGGATATGAGGTTTAAGATTCGGATCGAATCAAAGCGTCGTGTCACAGGTTTTCTTAGCGTCTGACACCTTCCTTATGCTGCTTTCATTACTGTTTAAATAAGCTTTCCGTAGGCTTGACTTCACTCTGCTCGTTCGGAGCGTCGTGGGCTTTTATCTACTTATTTATTAGCGAGCGTTTTCCACGCCGCAGTTCCTTTTCACGTGTTCGTTATTATGTCCCGGCCGCTGATTGAGTCGGCCACGTTAGTTTTTCAACCCGTCCCTGTGGCCCTTCTCCATATTTCATCATATCACATCTAAATTATTTACAGATGCCACTTTCAGTCTCTCTGTCTCTCGTCGTCACTCGTTAAATCTCTCTGATGGGCAGCAACAATGAGAGAAAGAAAATCACTCAATCGCCAAGAACAGAGGACACACCATGTTCTAGCAAGTATACATCTAACCTGGCTACATAATTAATTACATAAGATAACCTGGGCAGCACGGTGGCTTAGTCGTTAGTGCGTCCAATTCTTGGCGCGTGGGATCCCGGTTCAAATCCCCATCTGGGTGGAGTTTCCATGTCCTCCCCGTNTGAGTTCTCCAGATTGCCCCATATAGAGTGTGTCTGTGTGAGTGAGTGTGTGCCCAGTGATAGATTGGCGCCCTGTCCTGGGTGTATCTGCCCAGCGCCCGAAATGTTCTCCCCTGGATGGGCATGGGGAACCCCCCCGCGACCCTAGTACAGGATGAAGCAGAAGATGATGAATGGATGGGTGATAACCTGGGCAGCACAGTGTCTTAGTCATTACTGCGTCCAATTCTTGCCGCGTGGGATCCCGGTTAAAATCCCCATCTGGGTGGAGTTTTCATGTCCTCCCCGTGTCTGTGTGGGTTTCCTCCGGGTTCTCCGGTTTCCTCCTAAAGTCCAAAAACATGGATCAGGTCAATTGAGTTCTCCAAATTGCCCCATATAGAGTGTGTCTGTGTGAGTGAGTGTGTGTCCAGTGATAGATTGGTGTCCTGTCCTGGGTGTATCTGCCCAGCGCCCAAAACTTTCTCCCCTGGATGGGCATGGGGAACCCCCCCGCGACAGGAAGAAGTGGAAGATAATGGATGGATATTAACCTGGGCAGCACAGTGTCTTAGTCGTTAGTACGTTCAATTCTCAGCGAGTTGGATTCCCGGGTCGAATCCCAATCTGGGTGGAGTTTCCATGTCCTCCCCATGTCCACGTGGGTTTCCTCTGGGTTCTCCGGTTTCCTCCCACAGTCCAAAAACATGGATCAAGGTCAATTCTCCAAATTGCCCCATTTAGAGTGTGTCTGTGTGAGTGAGCGTGTGTTCAGCGATAGATTAGTCCATGATTTGGGTATCTTTGAGTGTCTTTAACATACACACTCAAGGTGCATTATTGTGAATAAATCACAGGAAAAAGGGGCCCGTCGTGCCTAATAACACCTCTTTTCATGATCTATTCACACGTGGAACACGCCCTCTCTCTCGAAACTTATTGCATTAGCAGAACTGAACCATGTGAATTATTTGCACATAATCGATCTGAAATGTCTTCGAGGTGTGTGTGTATGGCATACGCAAGTTATTTTTGCAAGCACATCGTAACCACATTAAACAAAGCGGCTTTCTGTACATTTTTGTACTCGGAAAAGGAAAATCTGCCAGGACGGAGTTTTTTTTTTTTTCTCAAACCTTTTCTTGCATCCTCGTTCTGTGAATGGAGCCGCAGAGAAAGTGTTCTCGACAGCCGCCTTTGTTTATGAATGCAGAGCTGCACCGAGCATATTGTGACTGCTGATATTCCACTGCAGTATTGTGACACCAGCTGATCAAAGGCTGTGCATGTGCTGTATGTTGATGCGGGTTTTGCGACCGCAGTCCGTTACCATTACACACTATTATCGTTTCCTGACAGTCACTTAGGTTAATGAGAAACAAACGAAGAAACGGCCCACGTGGGATATTTGCACATAATGAAGTCTTTCAATGGGATGATTCGGAAAATGTCATATTTGTGTAGAAAATGTAAAACATGGATCAAAGTCAATTAAATTCTCCAAATTGCCATATAGAGTGTGTTTGTGTGTTTAGTGATAGATTGGCGCCCTGTCCTGGGTGTGGATGGGCATGGGGAACCCCCCTGCGACCCTAATAGAGGATAAAGCTGAAGATAATATATTAATGAAAAGACACTTATATAGGCCGCACGGTGGCTTAGTGGTTAGCATGTTCTCCTCTCAGCACTAGGGAATCCCCATCTGGGTGGAGTTTCCCTGTTCTTCCCGTGTCCGCGTGGGTTTCCTCCGGGTCCTCCGGTTTCCTCCCACAGTCCAAAAACATGGATCAAGTCAATTGAGTTCTCCAAATTGCCCCAAATAGAGTGTGTGTGAGTGAGTGTGTGTCAAGTGATAGATTGGAACCCTGTCCTAGGTGTATCTGCCCAGCGCCTGAAACGTTCTGCCCTGGATGGGCATGGATGGGCGACCCTAATAGAGGATGAAGTGGAAGATAATGGATGGATGGGGCTTATTACACAAGTCGAGGCATCACAGTGATAAAACAGAACAGTTTCTTTTGAGACTTTTGGCTTTTGTCCAGTTAAGAGCAATGTACCTTTTATTTACAACATAATGCCTGATTTTTACCCCAAGTTCCACATCCTGTAAAGATCCATTATCTTCCACTTTATCCTCTACTTGGGTTGGGGGGGGGTCCCCATGCCCATCCAGGGATGAATGTTTCGGGCGCTGGGCAGATACACCCAGGACAGGACGCCAATCTATCACTGGACACACACTTGCTCACACAAACACACTCTATATGGGGCAATCTGGAGAATTCAATTGACCTTGATCCATGTTTTTGGACTGTGGGAGGAAACCGGAGAACCCAGAGAAAACTCACGCGGACACGGGGAGAACATGGAAACTCCACCCAGATTGGGATTCGAACCGGGAATCACTAGTGTTGAGAGGAGAACATGCTAACCACTAATTTACATTTACATTTGGTCATTTATTGGACATTTTTATCCAAAGCGACTTACAAGGTGAGCACAGGGTTCATCACAACATTGCTGGAGCAATGAGGGTTAAGGGTCTTACTCAAGGACCCACACTGGTAACTTCAGTGGACCTGGGATTTGAACCCCCAACCTTCCGATTGATAACCCAACACCCTGACCACTGAGCGACCACACCCTTTAATAAATTCTTATGAATTCTTCCCATTCATTTCGTTCAGAAAATGTCATATTTGTGTAGAAAATGTAGATTCTTGACTATTTGCCTCTGAACAATACTGATACAGTGTACATTATTCGGTGTAGTACGTACAGTAGATCAATCTGTGCATATTGAAACAGACATACAGACTGCCACAGTGCAGAGACGGAGCGTGAGGCAGCAGACGCTGAAGTTAGAGAGTGATAAGAATGCCGGCTTTGGCACAGGGATTAGTTCTGAGTCGAGATCATTGCTACGTCAGTCCACATTCTGCAGGTGATCGCTCCTCCAACTTTTTCATTCCTGGGACTTGGGAGCTCCACTCAAGCCGTGTTGCCTGGCAACAGGTCTAGTGTGGGTGGGGCTTGGGAGGGGGATTGCAACAGCAGAGGGACTCTCCTCTTACTCCATCAATTAGACTGGAAGAAGACGGGGGGGGGGGGGGGCTCAGCAAATCAGCAGGCAGCTGGGAAAGCATCATCGCTCGCATGGAGTTATGAGCTAAATGGTGGAACCTGGTTACTGTTCATTCATTTTACTCGTTAAATATCATCCATCCATCCATTATCTTCCGCTTTATCCTATATTAGGGTCGTTGGGGGGGGGGGTCCCCATGCCCATCCAGGGGAGAACGTTTTGAGCACGGGGCACCCAGGACAGGGTGCCAATCTATCACTGGGCACACAGACACTCACACAGACACACTCTATATGGGGCAATTTGGAGAACTCAATTGACTTGATCCATGTTTTTGGACTGTGGGAGGAACCGGAGAACCCGGAAGAAACCCACACAGACACGGGGAGAACATGAAAATTCCACCAAGATGGGGATTCGAACCAGGAATCCCTAGAGCTGAGAGGAGAACATGCTAAACACTAAACCACCGTACCGCCTATTTAAGTTTCTTTTCCTTAATTCATTATCTTCGGCTTTATCCTCTATTAGGGTCACGGGGTGTTCCCCCATGCCCATCCCGGGGAGAACGTCTCGGGTGCTGGGCAGATACACCCAGGACAGGACGCCAATCTATCGCTGGACACACACTCACTTACACACACAGACACACTATATGGGGCAATTTGGAGAACTCAATTGACTTGATCCATGTTTTTGAACTGTGGGAGGAAACCGGAGAACTTGGAGGAATCCCACGCAGACACGGGGAGAACATGGAAACTCCACCCAGATTGGGATTCGAACCGGGAATCCCTAGTGCTGAGAGGAGAACATGCTAACCACTAAGACACCGTGCCACCCATTTAAGTGTCTTATTATATTAAAAAAAAAAAACACAGGGACATTTTAAAGTCTTTATAACACGTGTTTATGAAAGTGTATCATGCACAAAATATAATTTCTGCATTACATCACTTGTGCCGAGTAACTCTAAATCTCAGTAGTATGCAGATAACGGAGCAAACATTGTGTTGCATTTCCATCTGTCGCCGAAAGGTGGCTACGTTACTCTTTCCTCTGCAGTATGAACCTGAAGCCTCATCTTTGCTTTCATTCTTTCCTTCAGCTCTGCAGAGGCTCAGGCTGCTTGCTTTGAATTCTGCTTGGCCTTGATGAGGTTTACACCGCCTGCTTTATTTCTGTAACTTTTTCATCCTCGTGTTCTTTCGTACTTCATCCTTGACTACGTAGCTTTTTATCTCCAGTAAATCGCATGACTGTTCTATTCTTCTGAATGTATGGGAGATGGGGCTGTAAACACAAAGAGAGCTTTAGGAATAGAGGTGATGTACTTTAAATCTGTCAGCAGTCCTGCATCGCGCTCACATCCAGCTGTTCAGCACGTGAACTAGAAATAAATGGAATTCAATTCAATCAGAATTCAACCTCCTATGTGACTTTTGAAAGAAATGATATAAGAAAGTAGATAATGTGATATTTGTTAATATTTAGAATCATGTGGAAATCTCACTGACTCACAGCTCCACACTGTGGACAAGCTGTGTGTGTATTTATATATATATATATATATATATATATATATATATATATATATATATATATATATAT
>JAFMOD010001013.1:78533-102497 GCA_019802435.1 Corydoras maculifer | reverse complement strand
TATATATATATATATATATATATATATATATATATATATATATATATATATATATATATATATATATATATATATATATACAGTACATATATATTCATTCATTCATTATTTTCCTCTTTGTCCTCTATTAGGGTCGTGGGGGGTTCCCCATGCCCATCCAGGGGAGAACGTCTCGGGCTCTGGTACACCCAGGACAGGGCGCCAATCTATCGCTCTACACACTCACTTACACAGACACACTCTATATGGGGCAATTTGGAGAACTCAATCAACTTGATCCATGTTTTTGGACTGTGGGAGGAAACCGGAGAACCCGAAGGAAACCCACACGGACACGGGGAGAACATGGAAACTGGGGATTCAAACCGGGAATCCCTAGTGCTGAGAGGTGAAGGTGCTAACAGTACATATATATATATATGTATGTATGTGTGAGTGTTTGTATCCTGGGGTGTCTATCTGACCAGATGAGGCTTATCACACAAGTCGAGGCATCACAGTGATAAAACAGAACAGTTTCTTTTGAGACTTTTGCCTTTTGTGCAGTTAAGAGCAATATACCTTTTATTTACAACATAATGCCTGATTTTTACCCCAAGTAGGTGCACTACACTACACTGTACTAACAGTGTAATAATGTAACACTACACTCCATGTTCTCAGTTCCGCTTCATGTAAAGATCCCTTATCTTTCACTTTATCCTCTATTAGGGTCTTGGTGGGGTTCCCCATGCCCATCCAGTGGAGAACGTTTTGGGCGCTGGGCAGATACACCCAGGACAGGACACCAATCTATAACTGGATACACACTCACTCACACAGACACACTCTATATGGGGCAATTTGGAGAATTCAATTAACCTTAATCCATGTTTTTGGACTGTGGGAGGAAACCGGAGAACCCGGAGGAAACCCACGCGGACACGGGGAAGAACATGGAAACTCCAACTCGAAATATATGGAATTCAATTCAATCAGAATTCAACCTCCTATGTGACTATCGAAAGAAATGATATAAGAAAGTAGATAATGTGATATTTGTTAATATTTAGAATCGTGTGGAAATCCCACTGACTCACAGCTCCACACTGTGGACAAGCTGCCATCCTGCTTCTGAAGACAGGGGAGTCAATTGGTTAGGCAGATTTTGTTACCTGCTTATAACGTTATCACTTAGCAATGTAATGTTTGTGTGTGTTAGTGTGTGCGGATACAGTATATACATAAACACCCAGCCATTTTATAAGAAACTACACTCTGTTCTACACTGACTGTGGATGTGTGTTTTCAGCTCCACTGATCATACAGATGAACTTTAGTACTACAATTACATTCTGTAATCCACTGTAGTATGTTCTCCAATGATCAGGACCCCCACAGAGGATGTAATGGGGTGGTGGATGATGCTCAGTACTGCTGTGATACTGACATGGTGGTGTGTTAGTGAGTGGATCAGACACAGCAGTGCTGCTGGACAGAGAACAGTACACCAATCAGAACATATAGGTGTCTGATCCACTCACACCATCATCCACCACCCTAATAATACCCGTTGTGCGGGGGTCCTGATCTTTAGAGAACAGAGTAAAGGGGACTAACAGATTTTGTAGATGAGCTAATGGATTACAGGATGGAAGTGTAGAAATACAAAGTCCATCTATATGATCAGTGGAGAAACAATGGGCTGTACCTAATACAGGCACGGTGGCTTAGTGGTTGGCATGTTCTCCTCTCAGCACTAGGGATTCCCGGTTCGAATCCTCATTTGGGTGGAGTTTCCATGTTCTCCCTGTGTCTGCGTAGGTTTCCTCCCACAGTCCAAAAACATGGATCATGTAAATTGAGTTCTCCAGATTTCCCCATATAGAGTGTGTGTGTGTGTGTGTGTGTGTGTGTGTGTGTGTGTGTGCCCAGCGATGGATTGGCGCCCTGTCCTGGGTGTGTCTGCGCCTGAGATGTTCTCCCCTGGATGGGCATGGGGAACCCCCCCGCAACCCTAATAAAGGAAAAAGCGAAAGGTATTGAATAAATGAAAATTTTATATATATATATATATATGTGTGTGTGTGTGTGTATACAGTATATATATGTTATTTATATGTATGTATGTGTGAGTGTGTGCATCCTGGGGTCCCTAGTATGAGATTAATTGATGGCTAGTGAGCTGAGCTGAGACGTTTTGGTTTCTCGTCTCATCTCGTCATTGGTCAGGTTTGTTTTGCATGGCTTTTAGTTTTTAGTCCTTGAAGCTGTGTTTAGTTTTGAAGCCTTCATTTCTTTATAAGCTCTTTTTAGGTGTTTCTTACTGTAGTTGGTGTTTGATTTATTATAACCTGTTAACTGTTTACCGGTTAGTTCCTCCTTCTGTGTCCCCTGCTGTTTTCGTGGCATGTATATCATATGGACAAAGGTATTAAATATCACACTACAGGACTTTCATGACTTCTCGTTCTCGGTTGGTTCCTCCTTTGCGGAGAGAGATGGAAAGATGGAGAGGAAGTGGGAGAGATGCCCTATATTTGCTTTTCATGTTCATTTTTCAGTATGCTGCCTTCCCTGTACCTGCTGTCCCTCTTACATCTTTTGTACTGTGCCTGATGTACACGCTTGGAAAGGACACGTTGTACACCTCCCTCTTGTGGCTCTCTTGGGCAATGACATCTGGATATCAGCCCAAAGCTCCAAACAGGCTCAATCAGAGCTGCTACTTTAATTTCATCCCTCTATTATCTTCCGCTTTATTCTCTATTAGGGTCGTGGGGGGGTTCCCTATGCCCATCCAGGGGACAACATTTCGGGCTCTGGGCAGATACACCCAGGACAGGGCACCAATCTATCGCTGGACACACTCACTCACACACACACACACTCTATATGGGGCAATTTGGAGAACTCTATTGACTTGCTCCATGTTTTTGGACTGTGGGAGGAAACCAGAGAACCCGGAGGAAGCCCACACGGACACGGGGAGAACATGGAAACTCCACCCAGATGTGGATTTGAACCGGGAATCCCTAGTGCTGAGAGGAGAACATGCTAACCCCTAAGACACCGTGCCGCCCGCTACTTTATATTAATTAAGATAAATCAATATTATGATGAAGATAATGGATCTGGGTGGAGTTTCCATGTTATTCCTGTGTCCGTGTGGGTTCTCCAAGTTCCTCCCACAGTCTAAAAACATGGATCAAGGTCAATTAAATCGCTAAATTGCCCCATATAGTGTGTGTCTGTGTGAGTGAGTGTGTGTCCAGTGATAGATTGGTGTCCTGTCCTGGGTGTATCCACCCTACACCCGAAACGTTTTCCCCTAGATGCATGAGGAACCCCCCCGCGACCCTAATAAAGGATAAATCGGAAGATAATGGATGGATGGACAGTGAGAACAAATCTAAATCCTAAAGGCTCCAATCTACAATCTCCTGAACCTGCTCCGGCTAACGCACCTGATCCAGCACATCAAAAGCTTCTTATAGCATTGTACGTATAGTAACTTGTGTCTGAACCTGAACTCAGTCGGTGGTGGGATTCCCAAAACCAGAGCTGAAGGACCCTGATGGAGGTGGCTGTGCCAGAAAGATGCCCCGAGTCTTTTCCCCTCATTGTTATAAGGGCAACCTGATACTTAAAGAGCAATCCTTAAATCCTGTATCTCCCAAACCTTAAAGACATGCAGGTCTTACTATGAAGGAATAAACAATACACACAATTCTAGAATAGATATTTAATTAATACAAGTATAAGAGTAGAGACTGTTCTGGCGTCATGATTATGAATGGTGTCGTTAGAAAGACAGTTATGGGATGTTGGTGTAATGAACCCTAGTGCACACAAACATATGGTCCGATTGCATTTTCCCGGTTGTTATGTCCACACTGCAGAACGTAATGGCCTTCATATTTCAACCACACATCATTTTAATAGCAAACTCAATCAGTAGATGGCTCTCTTGAGTTATAATTTTTAAAGAGGCTAAGGAGGCAGGAAAGAAACGCTTACACACATATATATATATATATATATATATATATATATATATATATATATATATATATATATATATATATATAAACTGGACAATAATGTAGTATTGCCGGATATTAAAACAACAAACAGACAGATGATTATCAGTGTATTTTTTTGTAAAGATGGGCATTAGTTTCTATTTTATCTGTGATGATGTAAATCATGTTGCAACTTGTTCCATGCAGGTACATGTAAATATTGTATTTTTTTGGCTTAGGACCTGATTTGCGGTGATGAACTGTTATTTTACCTTGTATGTTCAACGGTGGGCTTCTTCTAAGTAAGGTCACCTGTTGTGTGTACTGTATACACGTTTACACACTCACATGTGGGGGCCTTATGTAATTGTGGGGACCTCAGGCTGGTCCTCACAATGTGAATCATTCATCCATCCATCCATCCATCCATTATCTTCTGCTTTATCCTCTATTAGGGTCGCAGGGGGATTCCCCATGCCCATCCATGGGAGAACGTCCTGGAGGCTGGGCCCAGGACAGGGCACCAATCTATCGCTGGGCACCCACACACACACACAAAAACACTCTATATGGGGCAATTTAGGGAATTTAATTGACCTTGATCCATGTTTTTGGACTGTGGGAGAAAACCGGAGAACCCGGAGGAAACCCACGCGGACATGGGGAGAACATGGAGAACGTTTGGGGCGCTGGGCAGATACACCCAGGACAGGGCGCTAATCTATCACTGGACACACACTCACTCACACAGACATACACACAAACACACTTTATATGGGGCAATTTGGAGAATTCATTTCACCTTTTTCATTCATTCATTATTTCCCGCTTTATCCTCTAGTAGGGTTGTGGTGGGGATCCCCATGCCCATCCAGGGGAGAACGTTTCAGGCGCTGGGCAGATAGACCCAGGACAGGACACCAATCCATCGCTGGGCACACACTCACTCACACAGACACACTCTATATGGGGCAATCTGGAGAACTCAATTGACTTGATCCATGTTTTTGGACTGTGGGAGGAAACCGGAAAACCCGGAGGAAACCCACGCAGACACGGGGAGAACATGGAAACTCCACCCAGATTGGGATTCGAACCGGGAATCACTAAGCCACCGTGCCGCCCATGAATCAATCAGTTTTAGTAAAATCATTTTGTGTGGTAAATAGGTCACTTCATAATTAATAGACATCTATGTAGGCAGAAAAGGCGTGTGTGTGTGTGTGTGTGTGTGTGTGTGTGTGTGTATGTTTCTGATATAAGAAACCACTGCGGTTTTCAAAGAATACAGTATCAGTCGTCACTTTACCACAAAGCGGCCAACTATGCTGGCAAGCAGTCAATGCGAAAGTGGGCATGAGGTTCAGGAAATTAAAAAAATAGTGACAAAATTCAAGACTTTAATTACGGAGACAAGTTTTATGCTGGCATTTAAATTTTACAAAAATAACTTCATTATAAAGCACAATGACTCGCTCTGTGGAAATGATTGACAATGATATACCTTAAGACATATTTATGTTGTTTTTTTTTTACCTTTTAAGGATCCAAACCTTTTATGGAATAGTTTTTCCATGTCATGTAAATTAATTTACGTTCGATATCTGATCCTGCACTGACCCTGCTGTCAAATTTCAGAACCCATGTGGCCCATCAGTCAGGAGGTTTTCTCATGCTGATCTGAACTAAAGTTATTGGTGATGGATGGATGGATGGATGGATAAATAGGTAGGTAGTTGTGTGGGTGGGTGGATGGATAGGTAAGTAGGTGGATGGATGAATGGATGCATAGGTAGGTAGTAAGGAGGGTGGATGGAAAGATGGATAGATGGAATGATAGGTAGGTAGGAGGGTGGGTGGGTGGATGAATAGGTAGGAAGAAGGGTGGGTGGATAGATGGATGGATGGGTAGGTAGGTGGGTGGGTGGATGAATAGGTAGGAAGGAGGGTGGGTGAATGGATGGATGGATGGTAGGTAGGTGGGTGGGTGGATGGATAGGTAGGTAAGTAGGTAGGTAGAAAGGAGGGTGGATGTATGGATAGGTAGGTAGGAGGGTGGATGGGTGGGTGGATGGATGAATAGGTAGGTAGGTAGGAAAGAGGGTGAATTGAACTCAATTGACTTGATCCATGTTTTTGGACTGTGGGAGGAAACCGGAGAACCCGGAGGAAACCCACACGGACACAGGAAGAACATGGAAACTCCACCCAGATAAGGATTCGAACCTGGAATCCCTAGTGCTGAGAGGAGAACATGCTAACCACTAAACCTCCGTGCCACCCGTAACGAGAACCGGTATTTGATAACAATATAATAATGTAATGTAATTAATAAAATTGTAATTAATAATAATAATAATATAATTGCCAGTCATCCTGTTCGAAAAGAATATTAGAACAAAGACATTGTTTACATTGATGACCGTACAGTTGTCATCTAATTGTCGTTAAAAGTATCTATAGGACATTTTAGTGATGTAATTAATTCAGTTTGTTCCATATGACAATATCCACACTGAAAATGAAGAACATGATTCATGGTTACCTCCGGACCACGTCACCGTTTCTATTATTTAATCCCGTTTTAACATTTATTAATGGAAAATACTGATTTTCGCAGATTTAGGAGTGAAATCTCCTCCTTTTTTGCTGTAAACAAAACCTGAGCGGCTCAGCAGCAGGGGTCTGATTCTCCTTTTTCATGACGTGCCGTATATTTTCAATAGGAGACAGAGCTGGGCTGCAGGCAGACCTGTCAAGCATACACGCTCATGTCTACAAAGCCAAGCAGAACGAGGCATTGCACTGTCCGAATGAAATGGATGGATTCTTTATCGTAATGGCAGCCTGTCTCTCCAATACATTAATATAATTCAGTGCATACGTAATACTTTCACATTATATGCCGCTTACTATGACTTGTGCACAAATGAACACCAATGCCATTACAGAGCCTGGTTTTTGGAATTTTGGTTGGCCAGTCTGGATGTTTTTGGAATTTTGGTTGGTCAGTCTAGATGTTTTTGCAATTTTGGTTGGTCAGTCTGGATGTTTTGGAATTTTGGTTGGTCAGTCTGGATGTTTTTGGAATTTTGGTTGGTCAGTCTGGAATTTTGGTTGGTCAGTCTGGATGTTTTTGGAATTTTGGTTAGTCAGTCTGGATGTTTTTGGAATTTTGGTTGGCCAGTCTGGATGGTTTTGGAATTTTGGTTGGTCAGTCTGGATGTTTTGGAATTTTGGTTGGTCAGTCTGGAATTTTGGTTGGTCAGTCTGGATGTTTTTGGAATTTTGGTTGGCCAGTCTGGATGGTTTTGGAATTTTGGTTAGCCATTTGGATCTTTTTGGAATTTTAGTTGGTCAGTCTGGATGGTTTTGGAATTTTGGTTGGTCATTCTGGATGTTTTTGGAATTTTGGTTAGCCATTTGGATCTTTTTGGAATTTTGGTTAGCCGGTCTGGATGTTTTTGTTTCTAATTAGTTTTTCTAATATATTTTTCTATTATATTTTAATAGTTTTTCTTATATATAGCTATATGATCCATTGCTGGGCACACACTCACTCACGCAGACACACACACACACACTGGATAAGGGCAATTTACAGCAGCCAATTCACCTTGAATCCATATTTTTGGACTGTGGGAGGAAAAAATCCACTTGAACACAGGGAGAAAATGAAATCTTGTGTTTTGAGAGGTGGTTCTTAGCTTGCAGGGTGCTGAGCTTTATTTTAATTATAACTGAATTAAATATTAATATAAATGGACTGAACTGTGTTGCCTACGATAAATAGGAAGAGATTAAGATTAACACTAGATATAAATAAAACGAATATTTTTTAAAGTAACTGGCTTCTGTGTTAAGCAAATAAAATTGACCTTAGTACCTTTGGACGGGATTTTTGGAAAGTCTTTTTGGTGCAGAATTCAAATGAGTTCTGTGTTACGAAATCAAATAAGCTGCTTGTCTACCTTCTTTTATCCATAATTGTTTATTGACTGGTGGCTTAGTGGTTGGCATGTTCTCCTCTCAGTGCTGGGGATTCCCGGTTCAAATCCCATCTGGGTGGAGTTTCCATGTTCTTCCCGTGTCTGCGTGGGTTTCCTCCGGGTTCTCCGGTTTCCTCCCACAGTCCAAAAACATGGATCAAGGGCAAGTGAATTCTCCAAATTGCCCCATATAGAGTGTGTCTGTCTGAGTGTGTGCCCAGTGATAGACTGGCGCCCTGTCCTGGCACCCAAAACGTACCCCCCCCCCCACACACACACACACTCATACCCTAGTGGAGGATAAAGCTGAAGATAATGGATGGATGGATTTGCGTTTTTCACAATAATCTCGTCTGCACTGTGCTGTTTTTTTTTTTTTTTTTTTTTTAATTCTCTAGTCTAGTCTCCCTCCCTCTTTGCATAGTCATTTGCATCGTGAACTTGTGTGCGCGTGAGGCAGGAACTCACACCGCCACACCCGCCGCGACGCGCTCACGCGCGCGCACCCTCCACTCCATCCCGCCATTCAGCTCCATCAGCAGCCTCACCTGGACTGCCCCCGCCGTGAGAGCGCACAGCAGCCATCACAACGGAGAGTTTCGCTCAGGAGAGAGAGCTAAAGAGAGAGAGAGAACGAGAGAGAGAGAGAGAGAGAGATGTGGCAGGCGGAGGGTTCCACCGTGCTGTCGGGCAGGCGCGCGTTTCCACGGGCGCTCCTATGGAAGCGTGTATGACGGCGCCCGCAGGTTATGAGGACCGCTTTGCCCGTCGACGTGGGGACTTTCTGGCCGTCACGCGTCTGAGAGAGCCGCCGCCGCCGCCGCCCGCCGCCTCCCGCCGCCGCGTTTTCAGCCCCGGGAATGAACGTGGCCACCGGCGCGCCTCGCCCGGAGAGCCTGAGAGAGGACATCAAACAGCCGCGCCACGCTGCTTTAATTCATCTCTAATAATAATAATAATCATCATCATCATCATTATTATTATTATTATTAATTAAAAGAATAAATACAAAGGCATGGCAGCGGCGATCGCCAGCGGTTTGATCCGGCAGAAGCGCCAAGCCCGTGAGCAGCACCTGCACCGACCAGCCGCTCACCGACGCCGGAAAAGCCCGAACAAGAGCAAAGGGTTGTGCAACAGCAACCTGGTGGACATCTTCTCCAAAGTCCGAATCTTCGGCCTCAAGAAACGAAGGCTCCGGAGACAAGGTGCGCGCGCAAAAGCCCGGAAAAAAAGCCCCCAGAGAGGCTGGTCGAGGTCGCGGGTGTTAGTTGGAATTGTCTAAGCTGTTGCGTCTGAAGCTTTAAGCGTCAGTGTTTGTGTAGCAGAAGTGTTGTTGGGGTTTAAAAGAAGTGTTCGTGTTGCGTGAAGTCGCCTCCCGTCATCTGTACCCGACCCGGCGGCGGTGCGCTTCAGATTACGGGGTCTGATTAGACTGCGATTAGACTGCGATTACACGAGATACTGTTTCCCTTTAATGACGTTCACGAGTTCTGCAAGAAACACGAGACAAGCCATCAGCAGAACCCGCTGAGGCGTTTATACATCCTCAATACTCACCCTCACCTTTTCTTTGGGCGCTGAACTGTCACTGTCATCATGTCCACAAAGACATGTATAATTAGAGGCTCATTTAGGGAAGGTTAAATAACTTTTAGCTCTGTGTGTGTGTGTGTGTGTTTGTGTATGGGGGGGGGGGGGTGGCTGATTAATAGGCAGCATCTATTACACTTCATGCAAAATCGTTTTTTTGGTTTGAGGTGGATGGATTTGGTGCACGCAGAAATAGCTTTTTAAATCTGATGGCGTCCAAGTTATCATCCATCCATCCATCCATCCATTATCCTCCCCTTTATCCTCTACTAAGGTCGCGGGGAGAAAGTTTTGGGCGCAGGGCAGATATACCCAGGACAGGGCACCAATCTAATGCTGGGCACAGACTAACTCACTCCCACAGACACACTCTATATGGGTCAATTTGAATTCAATTGACCTTGATCCATGTTTTTGGATGTGGAAGGAAACCGGAGAACCCGGAGGAAACCCACGCGGACACGGGGATAACATGGAAACTCCACCCAGATTGGGATTCAAACCGGGAATCCCTAGCGCTGAGAGGAGGACATGCCAACCACTAAACCAGCGTGTCGCCCTATTAATTTTAGTCATTCATTATCTTATGCTTTAATCCCCTATCGGGGGAGGGGATTAAATGCCATTAAATGTTCCTCATGCCCATCCAGGAGAGAATTTTTTGAGCGCTGGGGAGATACACCCAGGACAGGGTGCCAATCTTTTGCTGGGCACACACTCACTCATACACACACTGTATGGGGCAATTTAGAGCATTTAATTTACCTTGAATCCATATTTTTCGACTGTGGGAGGAACCCTGAAAACCCAGAGGAAATCCATGCATACATGGGGAGAACATGAAAACTCCACCCAGATTGGGAACTAAACCTGAAGCCCCAATGCTGAGAGGCAAAGGTGCTAACCACTCGACCACCATGCCGCCCTATTAAGAATATTATTATTATTATTCATTAATTCATTATCTTCCGCTTTATCCTCTATTAGGGTCGCGGTGGGGTTCCCCATGCCCATCCAGGGGAGAGCGTCTCGGGCGCTGGGCAGATAGACCCAGGACAGGGCACCAATCTATCACTGGGCACACACTCACTCACACAGACACACTCTATATGGGACAATTTGGAGAATTCAATTGACTTGATGCATGTTTTTGGACTGTGGGAGGAAACCGGAGAACCCGGAGGAAACCCACGCGGACACGGGGAGAACATGGAAACTCCACCCAGATGGGGATTCGAACCGGGAATCCCTAGCGCTGAGAGGAGAACATGCTAACCACTAAGCCACCGTGCCACCTATTATTATTATTATTATTATGATTATTATTATTATTATTATTATGATTGTGTATTTATCTTACAGTGGACACAGATAAGTAGAAAAGTAGAATCTCAAATATTATTATATTGATCAAATAATTATTTTGAATAACTTCTTTCTCACTCTATTATGATGCCGAAGCAACTACAGAGTATTTAAGCGTCTGTGTCCCAGCTGCAGTTTGTGGGCAGCATGGCCTTGTGGTCCTTTCCCCTTATAACTAAAGGGTCCCGGGTTCGATTGCTGGTGGGGTGAACACAAGTCAACTTTCTGTGTGTAGTCAGCATGTCCTTCCTTCCTGAGTGAGTGAGTGTTCCCCCACAGACATGTGATGTGTCAATTGAAGTTAATAAATTGGTTATTATTGGATGTTTGTATCAGTCCATCCATTATCTTCCACTTTATCCTGTACTAGGGTCGCGGGCGGGGTTCCCCATGCCCATCCAGGAAAGAACGTCTATCTATCACTGGACACTCACACGGACACACTCTATATGGAGCAATTTGGAGAATTTATTTGACCTTGAGCCATGTTTTTGGACTGTGGGAGGAAACCGGAGAACCCGGAGGAAACCCACGCGGACACGGAGAGAACATGGAAACTTCACCCAGATTGGGATTCGAACCGGGAATCCCCAGCGCAGAGAGGAGAACATGCTAAACACTAAGCCACCGTGGCACCCTGTATCAGTCCAATCACGGATTAATAGGAGGGTTGCATCAGGAGAGGCATCCTGTGTGGAACTGTGCCAAGTCAAATATGTGGATCTTCTCCACTGTGGCGCCCCCTAATGAAAACAAGCCAAAGATGAAGATATTTTTAGCTTGTACATGAATTTGGTCATAAACTATATTTTCAGTGTTGTGTGGTTAGCATGTTCTCCTCTCAGGTTTGGGGATTCCAGGTTCGAATCCCAATCTGGGTGGAGTTTCCGTGTTCTCCTGGTGTGCCCAGGAGTTTCCTCAGGGTTCCCAGGTTTTCTTCCACAGTCTGAAAACGTGGATTCAAGGTGAATGGCTGCTCTAAATTGCCCCTTTATAGTGTGTTTGCGTTTGTGTGACCTGCATTCATCCATACTCAATTGTTGAGGGTTAAAGTTCGCCTCTCAGCGCTGGGGATCCAGGTTCGTATAGCGATCTGGGTGAAGTCTCCATGTTCTCCTCGTGTCGTGTTTTCTCTAAATTGCCCCTATATAGTGTGTGTATGTCTGTATGAGTTTGTGTGATAGATTGGCACCCTGCATTGATTCTGAGTGGATTTGCTCAGCGCCTGAAGCGTTCTCCTCTGGATGGGCATGGGGATCCCCCCCATGTGACCTTAGTAGATGATTAAGAAGAAGATAATGAGATAAGATATTTAGGGTGAACTCATTATCGTAAATCTCGTCTCATTATCTTCCGCTTAATCCTCTACTAGGGTCACATGGGGGGGGGGGGGTTCCCATGCCCATCCAGGGGAGAACTTTTCAGGCACACACTTACTCATACAGATGCACACACACATCATATAGGGGCAATTTAGAGCAACCAGTTCACTTTGAATTCATGTTTTTTGGATTGTCGGAGGAAAACACAGGGGCAGGGGAGAACATGAAGACTCCATGTTCTCCTCTCAGCACTAGGGATTCCCGGTTCGAATTCCAATCTGGGTGGGGTTTTCATGTTCTCCCCGTGTCCGTGTGGGTTTCCTCCCACAGTCCAACAACATGGATCAAGTCAATTGAGTTCTTCAAAATTGCCCCATATAGAGTGTATGTGTGAGTGAGTGTGTGTCCAATAATAGATTAGTGTCCTGTCCTGGGTGTATCTGTTCAGCGCCCGAAACGTTCTCCCCTGGATGGGCATGGGGAACCCCCCTACGACCCTAATAGAGGATAAAGTGGAAGATAATGAATGGATGAATATATAGGCTGTTCGGGCGGCATGGTGGCTTAGTGATTAGCATGTTCTCCTCTCAGCTCTAGAAATTCCCGGTTCGAATCCCAATCTGGGTGAAGTTCCCATGTTCTCCCCGTGTCCGTGTGGGGTCCCTCCGGGTTCTCCGGTTTCCTCCCCCAGTCCAAAAACATGGATCAAGTCAATTGAATTCTTCAAAATTGCCCCATATAGAGTGTGTCTGTGTGAGTGAGTGTTTGTCCAGCGATAGATTGGCGCCCGAAACGTCCCCCCCCCCCCGACCCAAGTAGAGGACAAAGTGGAAGGCAATGGATGGATATATAGGCTGTTTAAATGATGTAGAAAATAAAAACGATGGACAAAATGTAACACGTTAAAGTCGTTTTAAGCTTTTAATTCAGTGGTTTTTTTAAATAGATAAATAACACACGACACAAACGCTGCATCCAAATATCAGCGGCTTCAAAAACGTCTTTGGTGGGAGGTAATACCAATCCTCCATATGACTCTTATGAATTTTTTATATTTCAGTATATACACAGTCCCTCAAGCGCATATCAAGACTGCTGTCTGTGGGTGAGAGAAGTAATGACAGAGACCTGTAGACACATCATAAGACCGCCATTTTGTTAAAGCCTGACCACAGCACCTTTCATGTTGTCATGCGATGTTCTTTTGACCTAAAACATACGATCGTAATTAGCTGGACGAATCGTTTTATAGGTGTGCGAATCAAGTGGGATGATGAATATAGATTTATAGATCGTTCCGCCGACTCGAGTTTTACAGACCGGGAGTCTGTTGAGATGGTTAAGGACTAAAATATTCTTTCACACTCGAATGTGTATCTGTCATCCCTGTGTGTGTGTGTGTGCGTGTGTGTGTGTGTGTGTGCGTGTGTGTGTGTGTGTGTGTGTGTGTGTGTGTGTGTGTGTGTGCGTGTGTGTGTGTGTGTGCGTGTGCGCACATGTGTGTTTATGTGTATGTAAGCAACAGAGGTTTGCAGGAAGCCATTCATTTTCCAGCCACTTGAGATTTATCAAGTCAATTTAACTGCAGCTATGACAACCTGTCCAGAGCGAGATAGGAACTGCGCTGAGCACATGGAGACACCTCATCAACACCTCACACGTCCACATCTACAAACCAACAGCAACATGCTGATTTCTGTTCATCAGCTTTATTTCCATACGTGACCCGTCTGTGTCTGCTATAGCAGCTGCTTCACCACGAATCCATCAGCGGCCACGCGACGACCGCCGTGTGCTGAGAGATCGCATCAGATATCAAACGCTGAACGTGCGCTTGCCGTGTGACCTGCGCGTGGATCTGTCTGGCGCAGTGCTTGATCTCTCATTGTATCTGTCTAAATTATTTAGTTCGAAGGGGTTAAGGGCTTGTCATGGATATATACACAGGGTTATAAATGCTGTAACGTCCGGAGGTACAAAAGGAAGCAGACAATGTGATGAATTTGCGTAATGGTAAATGAGTGTTGAATTTAGATTTAAATGCCACCACAAATCTGTCGACAGGTCTGTGGGACTCGTGATAAGATTATTCCTACGTCTTGTCCCCAGTTATTATGCAAAGATTAAACAGGAACGGTATGTAAATGTGAGGAGGTTTTATAATAATCACAGTCAGAGGCATGAACATTATATCAGTAAATGTAAATATGTTATGTAAATGTCGGCCTATAATTATGAATATACTTAAATACATACATACATTGGTGTGTATATATATATATATATATATAGGTGGCACGGTGGCTTAGTGGTTAGCACTTTCGCCTCTCAGAACTAGGGATTCCGGTTTGAATCCCCATCTGGGTGGAGTTTCCATGTTCTCCCCGTGTCCGCGTGGGTTTCCTCCGGGTTCTCCGGTTTCCTCCCACAGTCCAAAAACATGGATCAAGTCAATTGAATTGCCCTATATTGAGTATGTCTGTGTAAGTGAGTATGTGCCCAGCGATAGATTGCCGCCCTGTCCTGGGTCTATCTGCCCAGCGCCCGAGAAGTTCTCCCCTGAATGGGCATGGGGAACCCCACCGCGACCCTGATAGAGGATAAAGTGGGAGATAATGAATGAATGAATATATATATATATATATATATATGTGTGTGTGTGTGTGGGTGTACTGTATACAATGCGTGAATATGATGTATATGATGAGGGAGTGTTTATAATCAGAATTTGTCTAGTCTAGCATGTGATATATCATATAATATAGCATGTGATATATAGTACAGTTATGTATACTGTCTGTTAAATACCAAGTTGCCCATCAGAAAGCGTTACACCCAACAGACCTCACCATCTCTCCCACTCACTGTGCTTCCTCTCGTGACATTCAGCTGTGAAGTAGTGATCATTTAAATTCCTGAAACTGCACGTACAGTTCAGATTAAACATAAAAACATTAAACTCAAAAAAGGTTAAATAATATTTAAATGTTGGACTATTCATTTTTGACCTTAGAGTTAAAGGTGTGTTCAGGCAGTAACACTACAATACTAAACCCATCTTCTTTACATAATCCTTTTTTTTTTATTTGGTCTTGTTATCTATTTCATATTTCTCTTAATTTCCAAATTCCAATCCCCATGCGTCCACCTCCACACACTCCATACACACTTCTTTATATATTCAATGTAGATTATATTAGTTTTTATATTATGATTTTTTTTATAAGGTTTTTTAATACAAGTGAAGATGAAAGAGATATTACAACTCACAATTTCCCTTATATATTGAATCCTGTATGAATCCCGAGGCGGGCGGGGAGGGGGGGGGCCTGCAGGGGGGGTATGGTGGGCTTCATAGGAAGCTTGGTTGCTTCAGGAAAGGTTCTTAATTTAACTCCTAACGCACTGGTTTCCAGCCACAGTCAGGTGAATTAGTGATATTGAAATGCTTAAGGTGTAAATGGGAACGAGCATGTCTGTTTATTAGCCCTGCGAAGAACTGGAGAACCTGCCGGCTTGTTTTTCTGCCTTTCACCCACTGACAGAAACAACAGAGTTCGGTTCCAGCAGCCCTCTGCTAACCCTAATTAAAAACAGATAAAAAGGAATGAATGAGCATCATGCTTGTTTAATGTAAGGACATTGTGGTACTGCTGTTGTATATTATCTGCCACATTCCATTTTCACACACCGCACCATTTATTGTCTAATATAAATTATAATATATACGGTACACATGTAATTGCATTGTGTGCGAAGAACAGCAGGTCCGCAAATCCAGCTGAAACCAAAAAGGCAGCTAAAAATAATTTTAAGTATTTTCAAGCTTGGTTAAATGCTTTAATAACAATATACAGATCTGGAAGCAACACAGCCAGAAAAACGTTATGGAAGGAAATGGACAGACCATTGTAATTATTTCATTAGTATTTGTGAAATTTTATAATTATATTTAACATCAGTCTTCGTTTTCGATATATTTGATTTTTGACAGCCTGCCACTGATAACATAATACTAACACTGATAACCTAATACATGCGTGTTCCCTATGCGTATCCATATTCGATTATCTTACGCTTTATCCTCTATTAGGGTCATGGGGGGGTTCCCCATGCCCATCCAGGGGAGAACTTTTCGGGCGCTGGGAAGATACACCCAGGACAGGGCGCCAATCTATTACTGGACACACACTTACTCACACAGACACACACACACTCTATATGGGGCAATTTGGGGAACTCATTTGACTTGATCCATGTTTTTGGACTGTGGGAGGAAACCGGAGAACCCGGAGGAAACCCACGTCGACACGGGGAGAACATGGAAACTCCACCCAGATTGGGATCCAAACCGGAAATCCCTAATGCTGAGAGGAGAACATGCTAACCACTAAGCCACCGTGCCACCCTGTATCCATATTGTTACTTCAATTACCACAAAATTCACCAAGAACCAGCTTACGGGCTTTATTTTAGGGAAGTCGTCAACCGCACACCCTGCAGCTCGACTTGATTAAAAGCCAGGTGCGGTTTGACTTTGGCTGATTGCTATTTCAACGGTGTTGTGCGACCAATTATGCGCAAATGATCGTTTACACTGTTTACAGGCCTATGCCAAGTGGCTAGTATATAAATATTATTATTAAATATATATATAAATAGTACTATTATATGAATCATTTATGTATTCTTCATATATATATATAT
This sequence comes from Corydoras maculifer, assembly GCA_019802435.1. Taxonomy (NCBI): domain Eukaryota; kingdom Metazoa; phylum Chordata; class Actinopteri; order Siluriformes; family Callichthyidae; genus Corydoras; species Corydoras maculifer. The sequence continues at coordinate 85,517 of JAFMOD010001013.1, read as the reverse complement.
ATATATATATATATATATATATATATATATATATATATATATATATATATAATGGTCTTTAGTTCTATTCAAGATACTGTAAATAAAAAACAGCATGTCCGTAAGTGGACTGACCTTTTTGAATTGCTGTGTGAATTGCGGGTTCGAGTAATAGCCTGCACATCATGATGCGTGTTCCTGTGTATGATGTATGAATGAATGAGGTAATGAATCTGGTTATTGATGTTGTATGAATATTCATTTTCCTTTTTTAAGTTCTGATAATCAGTGCTTGATTGTGGCTGGAACCGAAGCCAAAGCCCTAGAACAATGAATTAAATGTCATCAGCAACATATTGTCCGTTTAAGCCACTAAAGAGTCAGGCTCGTCTGTGTCAGAGGCAGAAACGCCGGTGAACTCCTTTACGCACCACGTCTGTTACCGAACGGCAACATCACAATCACCGTGATTGCTGGTGTCACCTTGGTCCTGCCTCGTCTGTGTGGGTAGACTGTCTATCTATCATAATTATTAAAGCCTCCTCTTTGCCTCAGTGATGCTAAAAATGAGTTTGGAAAGAAATATACAGGGTTCCGTCCTGTGCACAGAGCCTCGTCTGCATCTAATGTACAGAATCTTTAACAAATACCAGTTTTAAAAAAATAATAAGTAAAAAAAATTAAATAAATTAAAGGGGGGGGAGCGCAGCATCAAACATCAAGTTTGATTAATTTACAGTGTAGTTGGTTTAACTTCTGACGTGTAATGTTCTCATTTGTAAGTCGCTTTGGATAAAATGACTAAATGTAAATGTAAAAAATCCCACAGTCCAAAAACATGAATCAAGTTAATTGAATTCTCAAAAATTCCCCCCTAGTGAGTGTGTGCCCAGCGATAGATTGGTGTCCTGTCCTGGGTGTATCTGCCCAGCGCCCGAAACGTTCTCCCCTGGATGGGCATGGGGAACCCCACCGCGACCCTAATAGAGGATAAGCGGGAGATAATGAATGAATGAAGTTATGATTTATTTTTAAGTACTAATACTTGGATAACGGGTGGCAAGGTGGCTTAGTAGTTTAGCATGTTCTCCTCTCAGCGCTGGGGATTCCCAGTTCGATTCTCCATCTGGGTGGAGTTTCCATGTTCTCCCCGTGTCCGCGTGGGTTTCCTCTGGGTTCTCCGCTTTCCAGTCCAAAAACATGGATCAAGTCAATTGAGTTCTCCAAATTGCCCCATATAGAGTATGTTTGTGTGCGTGTCTGTGTGTGTGCCCAGCGATAGATTGGCGTTCTGTCCTGGGTGTTCTCCTCTGGATGGGCGTGGGGAACCCCCCCCCCCCTCCCCCGTGACCCTAATATAGGATAAAGCAGAAGATAATGGATGGATGGAGATTACATACTTCTAGGAATGCTATATATGAAATGTTGGCCAAGAGAACCTTATCTGCCCGGCGCCCAAAACGTTCTCCCCTGGATGGGCATGGGGAACCCCCCCTCGACCCTAATAGAGGATAAAGCGGAAGATAATGGATGGATGGGAATACTTGGATAACGCTGTCTCGCTGTCTCCACATATACTCTACAGTACTTTATTGTTGGAATGACAAATACTTGAATACTAAACTATTCAATTTCTTTGTAAATTGCATAAAGCACTATTAAACGTCGCATCGCTTCTATTAACCTTAAATGAACCTCATGCTAATATCCATCATTTGCTCCGAATGAAAGCCTCGGTTGACATTTCTCGGCAGCGTGGTGGCTGTTTGCAGGGAGTTTAATCTGTTTAAACTCTGCAGGATGACACATCAAGTTGTATTTAAAAGGTAGACTTTCGCCACTTAGCTATGTGACAGCACAAATGCCTTTGAAATCTTGCTGTTTCCACGGGCAACACTAGAAGGTTGTCTGAAGGGCAGCCGAATTGGAGTGTCCTGGCTCGACTGCCCACTCACTCTCTTCAGCTCAATCAAAAGCCGTGGCAGCGCCGCAGCTTCATGTCGAACTCATACATGACGGCGTTGTGATGAGGCGGGAAAGCTAATTGTGTTGGAAACTGTCACGTGCAGGAGACACGACGAGATGAACTGCGTTTATTTACAGGTTGAAATACAGATGATGGAATCGTACCATACGAGTTTAAGTTCCATTCATTTATTATCTTTAGCTTTATCCTCTATTAGGGTCGTGGTGGGGTTCCTTATGCCCATCCAGGGGAGAACGTTTCTCACGCTGGGCAGATACACCCAGGACAGGACGCCAATCTATGGCTGGGCACACACACACTCACACACACAGACACACTCTATATGGGGCAAATTAGAGAACTCAATTGACTTGATCCATGTTTTTGGACTGTGGGAGAAAACCGGAAAACCCGGAGGAAACCCACACAGACACGGGGAGAACATGGAAACTCCACCCAGATGGGGATTCGAACCGGGAATCCCTAGTGCTGAGAGGAGAACATGCAAACCACTAAGCCACCGTGCCGCCGAATTTAAGTTCCAATTCAAGTAATTTATTTATATGTTCTCCTCTCAGCACTAGGGATTCCCGGTTCGAATCCCAATCTGGGTGGAGTTTCCATGTTCTCCCCGTGTCTGTGTGGGTTTCCTCCAGGTTCTCCGGTTTCCTCCCACAGTCCAGAAACATGCATCAAGTCAATTGAATTCTCCAAATTGCCCCATATAGTGTGTCTGTGTGAGTGATTGTGTGTTTAGTGATAGATTGGTGTCCTGTCCTGGGTGTATCTGCCCAGCGCTCGAGACGTTCTCCCCTGGATGGGCATGGGGAACCCCCCCACGACCCTAATAGAGGATAAAGCGGAAGATAATGGATGGATAGTCCTTTTTATGACAGTACATTGTCACCAAGCAGCTTTACAGAGTTATAAGCCTTTAAACTCCCAAAGAGCAAGCCGAAGTGACAGTGGCAAGAAGAAACTCCCTGTTATGGACTGCAAACTTGTACTCCCATGTACAGATTGTGTCGAGATCAGGTGACCCGTATTTAACAAATAGAAAAACTCTAACCATTGAAAACCATTGAGGGTTTTCCAATTGTTAAATACAGGTTGGGCGGCACGGTGGCTCAGTGTTTAGCATGTTCTCCTCTCAGCACTAGGGACTCCCAGTTTGAATCCCCATCTGGGTGGAGTTTCCATGTTCTCCCTGTTTCTGCGTGGGTTTCCTCCGGGTTTTCCAGTTTCCTCCCACAGTCCAAAAACATGGATCAAGGACAATTGAATTCTCCAATTTGCCCCATATAGAGTGTGTTTGTGTGAGTGAGTGTGTGTCCAGTGATAGATTGGCGTCCTGTCATGGGTGTATCTGCCCAGCGCCCGAAACGATCTCCCCTGCATGGGCATGTGGACCCCCCCTCCCCACCCCCACGACTCTAATAGAGGATAAATATCTGTGCACTGTTGATGCTGCCCGGCCGCTCAAGGAGGATGAGTCCCCCTCTGAGGAAACTCTTGGTCCTCACAAGGTTTCTTCCCTAGAATAAAAACATAACTGGGAGTTTTTTCTTGCCTTTGGGGCTTTGAGGCTTATGAAGCCGTAAAGCTGCTTTGTGACAATGTGCTATTGTAAAGAGCTCTATAAATAAATGACATGAACTTGAACTTGGAACAATATTTAATTTATTATTGTGGAAACATTGAAGTATATGTGTAGGTAATAGCAGGAAATGTACTGAATTAAAGTCCAAAATTGGTCATTTGCATTTGACATGAACAAAAGTATTGGGCAAAACCACTTGATCACCGAATCCTGATGTTTTTGATTAGTTCCGTCATCGCAGGTTAATAAAATCAAGCACCAAGCCATGTATTTCAGGCTATTGCATGCTCCTAACTTCCTTAAAACAGTTCGGGGAAGGGCTCTGTCTGTTTCAGCATGACACGATCTATAAAGACATGGTTGGGCGAGTTTGGTGTGAAGAAACTCAATTGGCCCACACACAGCCCTGACTTCAACCCCATCAAACACCTTTGGGAGGATGGAAGATTGCTATCAAGGTTCTCTCGTCCAACATGTCTGGCCTCACACTCCAACATTTCATATATAGCATTCCTAGAAGTGTGTAATAGCCATCCATCCATTATCTTCCGCTTTATCCTCTATAACGGTCGTGGGGCGGGGGTTCCCCATGCCCATCCAGGGGAGAACGTTTCGGGCGCAGACACACCCAGAACAGGGCGCCAATACATCGCTGGGTACACACTCACTCACACAAACACATACACACTCTATATGGGGCAATTTGGAGAACTCAATTGACTTGATCCATGTTTCTGGACTGTGGGAGGAAACCAGAGAACCCGGAGGAAACCCACGTGGACACGGGGAGAACATGGAAACTCCACCCAGATGGGGATTTGAACCAGAAATCCCTAGTGCTGATAGGAGAACATGCCAACCACTAGGCCACCGTGCCGCCCATTGCGTAATCTATTATAATCTATTATCCCTGCAGCGTGGGATGTCATGAATTGTCTCTAGGTGTAATGTGTAGGTGTCCTAATACTTTTGAATATGACCAATACGTCATTAGAATATTAATTTGTAAGTAGCTTGTGCCATGTTGTGGGTGTTGGAGCTGGAGTTAAGTTTGGAGGTTGGTTCTGCTCCAGTTTTAGGGACAGGGACGCCGTAATAATCTGAGATTAATGGAAGAGGAGGGAGGAACTAAAACCCTCGGATTCACATCCCCCCCTTAAATCTTAGATTTTTTTTGCAGAAATACTGAATCAACTGACATTTACTGAAAGAAGTGAACGTACAGGGGAAATATCACTATTCAGTGATGCTGCTGACATTTCATAGACATTTACAATGAGAGCGGACGGCATGCTTCGTTTAGAAAGATGCAAGGAGCTAAAAGGTTCGGAGAGCGTGGATTAAATTTTCCTGACGTGTTATATCATCTAAATGTACATCGAAGTGTTTAAGAACAAAGTTGTGAGTTCAGGAATCTTACTAATAGAAAGTACTAATAGAAAGTGTGTGTGTGTGTGTGTGTGTGTGTGTGTGTGGGAATGAGGGGCGGAGCTACAACATCAGAGAGGCGGGGTTTGCGTTATTGTCTCGGTGTCTTGTCAAGTGTTCAACGAACATGAACAACTCCCAGATTAAAGCCATTTAGTAATTTGCACTTAAAAAGAAAGCCATGTCATAATGTGCAACCTTTTTGTAACTATTCTTAGTTGTAGTCATTCATATATATATATATATATATTCATTCATTCATTATCTTCCGCTTTATCTTATATTAGGGTAGCGGGGGGGGTTCCACATGCCCATTCAGAGGAGAACGTTTTGGGCGCAGATACACCCAGGACAGGGCGCCAATCCATCACTGGACACACACTCATTCACAAAAACACACTATATGGGGCAATTTGGAGAATTCAATTGACGTATTCCATGTTTTTGGACTGCGGAAGGAAATCGGAGAACCCGGAGGAAACCCACGCGGACACGAGGAGAACATGGAAACTCCACCCAGATTGGGATTCGAACCGAGAATCCATAGTGCTGAGAGGAGAACATGCTAACCACTAAGCCACTGTGCCACCCTATATATGTAGATATATAATTTTTTTTGAATGTATATTACTTGGGCGGCACGGTGGCTTAGTGGTTAGCACGTTCTCCTCTCAGCACTAGGGATTCCTGGTTCGAATCCCCATCTGGGTGGAGTTTCCATGTTCTCCCCGTGTCTGCGTGGGTTTCCTCCGGGTTCTCCGGTTTCCTCCCACAGTCCAAAAACATGGAACAAGTTAATTGAATTCTCAAAATTGCCCCCTATAGTGTGTGTCTGTGTGCGTGAGTGTGTGCCCAGCGATGGATTGGCGCCCTGTCCTGGGTCTATCTGCCCAGCGCCCGAGACGTTCTCCCCTGGATGGGCATGGGGAATCCCACCGCGACCCTAATAGAGGATAAGCGGAAGATAATGAATGAATGAATGAATGTATATTACTTTATTTTATATATATACATATATATACACACGTGTGTATATATGTGCATAAATTAGTTTCAGGTGCAACTATCGCCCATTTATTTTATATATATATATATATATTTTTTTTTTTTTTTTTGGGCAAGAATAAAAGAACGAAACATATCCATAGAGAGAACAATCCACATGTATTATTATTATACATTACACATCATTTTATAGATTGTATATATAGGTGTATATTTGCATTTGGGATAAAGGTCTTTCCTGTGTGGACTCTGCATGACGTGTGATGTATGGAGATGACGCTCTCTGTACAATGCAGTCACATAGTGCATGATATTGTTTTACTTGATCAGTATCTCTTCAAATGAAGGCACTTTTCAGAAGGCACCAGGTGCACCAAACATGTCACGACACAACAGCCGCCTCACAACTGACGATGTGTTGACTGTTATATCTCAAACATTGCTGGTGATGGATGTGAAAAAGAAACAACGATGAGGTTAAACCTGCGTTAACAAAGCTAACGAGGAAGTGAAGAAGTCTGGATCAGCTAAGCCAGCACTGCATAATCCATTAAATGATAATTAGATCGGATTTTATACACATATGGATTTGGGAAACAATACCTCTGTGAGATCTTAATGATATTGCACACAAAGCAGGCGAGTCATTCTAATAAGGTGGGTTTAAAGCAAGTGTGTAATTCTATCTGTGCACAATAATACTGTAGCAGTCAGTAGTTAAGCTACATCGCCTTCTTGCTCCATCATCCATTTCCTCCACTTATCATATAGATGGACTTTGTAGTCCTACAATTACAGACTGTAGTCCATCTGTGTTCTGTTGGTTCTCTGGTCTCTGTTGGTCAGGAGCATCACAGAACAGGTATCATTTGGGTGGTGGATTGTTTATTGTCAGTTCTGCAGTGACACTGATGTGGTGAGGGGGTTTTAGTGCAGCAGTGCTGCTGGAGTTTCATTTCTCCACCTCAGTGACACTGCTGGGATAGGACTAATGCACCAACCCAAT
>JAFMOD010001013.1:63206-77485 GCA_019802435.1 Corydoras maculifer | reverse complement strand
TTCCACAAAGTATTGACTCAGGGGGGCTGAATAATTTTGCACATCGCACTTTTCAGTTTTTTATTTGTAAAAAAATTGTTGATTCATGTATAACTTTCATTCCACTTCACAATTGTATACCACTTTGTGTTGGTCTTTCACATTAAACTCCAGTGAAATATATTTATGTTTGTGGTTGTAATGTGACAAAATATGGAAAAGTTCAAGGGGTATGAATACTTTTGCAACCCACTGTATATATATATATATATATATATATATATATATATATATATATATATATATATATATATATATATATATATATATTCGAATCCCAATCTGGGTGGAGTTTCCATGTTCTCCCCGTGTCTGTGTGGGTTTTCTCCGGGTTCTCTGGTTTCCTCCCACAGTCCAAAAACATGGATCAAGGTCAATTGAGTTCTCCAAATTGCCCCATATAGAGTGTGTATACGTGCGTGTCTATGTGTGCCCAGCAATGGATTGGAGTGTGTGCCCAGCAATGGATTGGTGTCCTGTCCTGGGTGTATCTGCCCAGCGCCCGAAACTCTCCCCTGGATGGGCATGGGGAACCCCCCTGCGACCCTAATAGAGGATAAAGCAGAAGATAATGAATGAATAAATATATATATAATGTGTGTATATATATTATATATATATAGAGCGGCACGGTGGCTTAGTGGTTGGCATGTTCTCCTCTCAGCCCCATATAGAGTGTGTCTGTGTGCGGTAGTGTGTGTCCAGTGATAGATTGGCGCCCTGTCCTGGGTGTATCTGCCAAGCGCCCGAAACGTTCTCCCCTCATTCTCCCCTGGATGGGCATGGGTAACGCCCCTGCAACCCTTGTAGTGGATAAAGCGGAAGATAATGGATGGATATATATATTAATAATTATGTGAAGGACAATTTCCTCTGTGTGTAAGCACAGTAGACAAAACACATCGCCTTTGTAAAAGGGGGTGTGTCCAGACTTTGGACTAGTTCTATATATTTATTGGCTACGTTATCTTAATGGTTTAAATACACACACGTCAGCACGATATCCTCTGTCGTGCTTCTAGCTGGGCGCATTCTGCAGTGTGTCTCGTTAAATGTAAATCTCATGGCTTTGAACACGACGCGACGTTTCATCCACGGTCCGGAACCCCGGTCACCGGCGGCTCGTTGAAATACGAGATGAGATGTGTCTGTGACTGTTTGTTTTTATCATCAGCCTTGACATGATATGAGACAGCAGTCTCAAGCAGACTGTTGGCCTGAAGGACAGAAGCAATCAAACACACACACACACACACACACACACACACACACACACACACAGGTAGACGACGTGAAATAACTGCTAAGATCAGATGCCCCCAGAGAACTGAGGCTCCTTTGTTGAAAACATATAGAGAAAGAAAAGTCTCTGTTGTAGATGACAGGAAATGGGAATCCCTGATATGGTCTCCTTGGCAACAGGCTGAGCGAGGGAAATCCTAGACAGGAAGAGCATCTCCATAGTAACAGACCGAGGTGAGGGCGGGGCTATGTAAAGGATCTGGGAAACTCTCCATGGCAACAGGGCCGGTGTGTGACACGGGGATGATTCAGGATTCCCGAGATCTTGGCTGGGGAGCGGAGCTCGGGGGGGTCGGTGTGGATCTCACTGCGTTATGGTTTTTAATGATTTATTGTAATGGAACTTCGTTGGTGCCGTTTTGTGCGAGTTCAGTTCCGTTCGTAGCAGAACGGAGAAGTTACGGCGAAGAAGTTGGCCGGCTTTGCGAACGGCTCAGATGAATAAAACATGGTGCTGACATAGTTTAGCTGTCAGAGCTTTTGTTCTCTCCGTCTCTTCACGCTGTGGCTTCTCGGTTTGTAAAATCAGATGTGCGATTCGAAAGTGATTTTTAAAACAGAGCGGCGGCGGTGGCACGGTGGCTTAGTGGTTTAGCATGTTCTCCTCTCAGCACTAGGGATTCCCGGTTCGAATCCCAATCTGGGTGGAGTTTCCATGTTCTCCCTGTGTCCATGTGGGTTTCCTCCGGGTTCTCCGGTTTCCTCCCACAGTCCAAAAACAAGGATCAAGTCAATTGAGTTCTCCAAATTGCCCCATATAGAGTGTGTATGTCTGTGTGTGTGAGTGTGTGCCCAGCGATGGATTGGCGCCCTGTCCTGGGTGTATCTTCCCAGCGCCCGAAACCCCCCCTCCCCTGGATGGGCATGGGGAGTGTCCATGTTCTCCCCGTGGCCACCTGGGTTTCCTCCGGGTTCTCCGGTTTCCTCCCACAGTCCAAAAACACGGATCAAGTCAATTGAGTTCTCCAAATTGCCCCATATAGAGTGTGTATGTGTGTGTGTCTGTGTGAGTGAGTTTATGTAAAGTGATAGATTGGCATCCTGTCCTGGGTGTCTGCCCAGCGCCCAAGACGTTCCCCCCTGGATGGGCATGGGGAACCCCCCCTCCTCCCCCTCGACCCTAGTAGAGGCTAAAGCGTGAGATAATGGATGGATGGATAAATTGCCCCTGTAAAGCACGACAACTACGAAAAGTAATTTAAAGTAACCAGGTCACCTGACTAGTGGAAATAAATCCAAACTCCTGAAGGAGGCCTACACAGAGGTGATGTGAGGCTCAGATGAGGGGGTCATCTCTCACTCTCTCATTGGCTGAAATCTGTCGTCTCGTATTCGGTGCCACGCTCCAATAAATGCGAATCAGACCCTGAAGTTCGGAATACAAGCCGAGCTCGCAGGGCTGAACCCCAGTGATGTGTGCGTCTGTCTCTTATCTGCTCTGTTCAGTGCTGAGGACGCAGCAGCTCAAGCCTGAATCTGATAACAAACTTCAAATAGGATTCATTATTCTCACTTTCATGAAACCAGTACCTCGTCCTCTTTTTGTGTCCAAAAAGGGACATAAAACTTAAAAAATACAACCGAGTCCTTTCGCCCTTCACAGTACAGAAAGAAATCCAATCGCAATTGCTTTTACTTTAAATATGACGTCACGGGCGGCACGGTGGTTTAGTGGTTAGCATGTTCTCCTCTCAGCGCTGGGGATTCCCGGTTCGAATTCCCATCTGGGTGAAGTTTCCATGTTCTCCCCGTGTCCATGTGGGTTTCCTCCGGGTTCTACGGTTTCCTCCCACAGTCCAAAAACTATATGGGGCAATTCTCCAAATTGCCCCATATAGAGTGTGTCTGTGTGAGTGAGTGTGTCCAGTGATAGATTGGCGCCCTGTCCTGGGTGTATCTGCCCAGCGCCTGAGACGTTCTGCCCTGGATGGACATGGGGAACCCCACCGCGACCCTAATAGAGGATAAAGCGGAAGATAATGGATGGATGGATGTTTGGAGAAATACAGGAAAGTCATACCCTTTTTAAAGCACATTAAAGAACTGTCTGTTCTGTTTATCCATTCAGGGTCGCGGGGGGTTCCCCATGCCCATCCAGGGGAGAGTGTTTCGGGCGCTGGGCAGATACACCCAGGACAGGGCGCCAATCCATCGCTGGGCATACACTTACTCACATACAGACACACTCTGTATTGGGCAATTTGGAGAATTCAATTGACTTGATCCATGTTTTTGGACTGTTGGAGGAAACCCGGAGGAAACCCACGCAGACACGGGGAGAACATGGAAACTCCACCCAAATTGGGATTCGAACCGGGACTGTTCTGTTTATTTATATATATATATATATATATATATATATATATATATATATATATATATATATATATATATATATATATATATATATATATATATATGTGTGTGTGTAGGTTTTTATTTGCAGTCTGTTATGTGCTAAATTAATAGAATAGAGATGTTTCTTTTTTGTTTTAAGTTGTTTTAGACAACCTTGAGGCATTGGTGTCCCACATTGTCCCACAGGAACATAGTCTTTGTCCCACGTCTGGTGAATTGGAATCTTGTCAACCTATTCCAAATACACAGCCACTAAAGCGACTCGGGGATATGACAGAGCCGAATTATTATCCCATAATAACCACACATCTTAACCACACACAATACAAGTTGTAAATTGAAAGCTGTCTGTTGTAATGTTTACTTTTCTTACCTGTTCTCTGTTTTGTTCTGATGGTTTTAGATCCCCAGCTCAAGGGCATTGTGACCAGGTTATACTGTAGGCAAGGATACTACTTGCAGATGAGCCCGGATGGATGTTTGGATGGGACCAAAGATGACAGCACTAACTCTTGTAAGTTGAAATTATTCATCCAATCAGTAGCTTCCGCGGAATCCTCTATTAGGGTCGTGGGGGGGTTCCCCATGCCCATGCAGGGGAGAATGTTTTGAGCGCTGGGCAGATACACCCAGGACAGGACGCCAATCTATCACTAGGCACGCACTCACTCACACAGACACACTCTATATAGGGGCGAATTAGAGCAGCCAATTTACCTTGAGTCCATATTTTTGGACCATGGGTGGAAGCTGGAGAACACTGGAGGAAACCCACACAGTTACAGGGAGAACATGGACACTCCACCCAGATCAGAAGATCATTGTTTTATTAAACGATTTTCACATAACAGTAAAAGGGTTATGATTATGATTCATTCTTAATTGCTGATTTATTTAATTGTCTGTATCAAAAAAATGTATGTAATCCATTAAATGTACTTTTTATATTTTTGCATGGTTAGCATGTTCTCCTCTCAGCACTAGGGATTCCCAGTTCGAATCCCCATTTGGGTGGAGTTTCCATGTTCTCCTCGTGTCCGCATGTCGTACCTTCGGGTTCTCCGGTTTCCTCCCACAGTCCAAAAACATGGATCAAGGTCAATTGAATTCTACAAATTGCCCAATATAGTGTGTGTGTGTGTGTGTGAGTGTGTGTCCAGTGATAGATTGGTGTTCTGTCCTGGGTGTATCTGCCCAGTGCCTGAAGCGTTCTCCCCTGGATGGGCATGGGGAACCCCCCTACGACCCTAATAGAGAATAAAGCGGAAGATAATGGAGGGATGAATATAAAGTAGCAGCTCTGATTGATTCTGTTTGGAGCTTTGGGCTGATATCCAGATGTCATTGCCCAAGAGAGGATAAAGTGAAAGATAATGAATGGATGAAATGTTTACACACTCTGTGTTTTAGTGTATGTGTATTTTTTATAATTTTAATTCATTCATTCATTATCTTCTGATTTATCCTCTATTAGTGTCACTGGGGGTTCCTCATGCCCATCCAGGGGAGAATGTTTCGGGCGCTGGGCAGAAAGACCCAGGACAGGACACCAATCTATCGCTGTGCACACACTCACTCACACACACACTCTATAAGGGGCAATTTGGAGAATTCAATTGACTTGATGCATGTTTTTGGACTATGGGAGGAAACCGGAAAACCCGGAGGAAACCCACGCAGACACGGGGAGAACATGGAAACTCCACCCAGATGGGGATTCGAACCGGGAATCCCTAGTGCTGAGAGGAGAACATGCTAAACACTAAGCCACCGTGCCGCCCTATTTTAATTCATTTAGTTTAATTTAATTTATTTTCATTTATTTTAATACGGATCTTTTTACTCCATTTCTGTTTCAGCACTTTTCAACCTCATCCCGGTGGGCCTTCGAGTCGTCGCCATCCAGTCTGTGAAAACAGGGTTATACATCGCTATGAATGCAGAGGGACATCTCTACACATCAGTGAGTCGAAATCCATTTACATCCACCTCCTATCGTCTGCTCAGTTGTTTCTTTATTTACATCTGTAAATAGTTTCAACAGACTTGTGGTGAAAGAACCAGCCTCGTGATCTGAAGGCCTTCGGTTCGATTCCCGGTCCAACTCAGTACTCAAGCTGAGGTGCTTTTGGGCGAGTCACCCCAATTTCTCCCCTACTCCGCAGTGTACAATTGGGGAAATTTGGAGAGTTTAATTTACCTTTATCCATGTTTTTGGACTGTGGGAGGAATCCCTAGTGCTAAAAGGAGAACATGCTAAACCACTAAGCCACTGTGCCACCCAACCTGTATATGTCTTACTATACAAGTCGAGGTAGCCTTGCTGGTTATACTTATATATGGTTATGGTTATACTTACTTAAAATAATAAAAGTAACCCATCCATCCATTATGCTTTATCCTCTACTAGGGGCGATCGCGGGAGGGTTCCCCTTGCCCATCCAGGGGAGAAAGTTTTGGGCTCTGGGCAGATTCTGTGGTGGTACTATTGGGGTCCTGACCATTAGAACAGAGTAAAGGGGACGTACACAGTATGTACTGTAGAACACAAACAGATGAACTACAGAATGGAATTGGAGAACTACAAAGTCCATCTATACAGTGGAACTGAGAACATGGACAATAAGTGGAGCACAAAGAGGGTGTGTCCAAACTTTTAACTGCTACTGTATGGTATATTTTGTTCATCCATCCATTATCTTCCACTTTATGCTTTATTAACTAGCATTGTGGGGGGGGGGGGTACCCCATGCCCATCCAGGGGAGAACGTTTCAGGCGCTGGGCAGATACACCCAGGACAGGACGCCAATCTATCACTGGACACACACTCATGCACACCTACACACACTATATGGGGCAATTTGGAGAATTTAATTGACCTTAATCTATGTTTTGGACTGTGGGAGGGAACTGGAGAACCTGGAGGAAACCCACACAGACACGAAGAGAACATGGAACCTCCACCCAGATTGGGATTCAAACCGGAAATCCCTAGCGCTGTCTAACTTTACAATTCGAGGTAGCCATGCTGGTTATCCATCCTTTATCTTCCACTTTATGCTTTATCTACTAGGGTCCTGAGGGGGGGGGGTTCCCATGCCCATCCAGGGGAGAACGTTTTGGGCGCTGGGCAGATTATATTACTATTTTTGCCAAAGAAAAGGCTTTAAAAACGTTACTCTCTTACTTTATAAAGAAAGCTTCATTAATGTGCGAGTGCCATCAGTGTGAGAAGAATATAAATGATTCTCAAACTTCGGCGTAATGGCCTCATCTAACAACATTTAAACTGCCCTCCCAATTTACGTGTTGAAAATCCACATCCCACATTTGGGCTTTAAATGGCAGATGTGGCTGTTTTCAGTCAGAATAGCCATGTGGGATTTTTCACACGTGATGACCTTTAATTAACAAGAACGCTCCACATTTCGTCTTCGCTGTCCGGCCGTCACGTGGTGGTGTGGACTGCTCGCGCTTGGTTTTCTTATGTCGTACACATGCTTTTGTTATCGTCACATGTTCTGCTTGGTTCCTTCGCCAATTAGTTTGGCCTGACCTTCGGTTTATTTCATTCAGTGCAGGTTCCGGGTCGTTCGTATTCCTCGGGGTCTCTGCCGTTTAGAGTTATCCTGTTTACTGTTCAGGTTTAGTGTTCCCCATGCCCATCCAGGGGAGAAGGTTTCAAACGCTGGGCAGATACACCCAGGACAGGACACCAATCTATCACTGGGCACACACTCACTCACACAGACACACTCTAAATGGGGCAATTTGGAGAGTTCTATTGACCTTGATCCATGTTTTTGGACTGTGGGAGGAAACCGGAGAACCCGGAGGAAACCCACGCGAACACGGGGAGAACATGGTAACTCCACCCAGATTGGGATTCAAACTGGGAATCCCTAGCGCTGAGAGGAGAACATGCCAACCACGAAGCCACCGAGCCACCCTGTTTTAATGTCCATCCATTATCGTCCGCTTTATCCCCTTCTAGGGTCGCGGGGGGGGGGGGTTCCCCATGCCCATCCAGGGGAGAAGGTTTTGGGCGCTGGGCAGATACACCCAGGACAGGGCACCAATCTATCACTGGGCACACACTCACTCACACACACACTCTATATGGGGCAATTTGGAGAATTCACTTGACTTGATCCATGTTTTTGGACTGTGGGAGGAAACCAGAGAACCCGGAGGAAACCCACGCAGACACGTGGAGAACATGGAAACTCCACTCAGATTGGGATTCGAACCAGGGGGTGGGGGTTTCCCATGCCCATCCAGGGGAGAACGTTTCGGGTGCTGAGCAGATTATTTCATTTCATTTCTTCTTCGCTGTCCGGCCGTCACGTGGTGGTGTGGACTGCTCGCGCTTGGTTTTCTTTTGTCGTACACATGCTTTTGTTATCGTCACATGTTCTGCTCGGTTCCTTCACCAATTAGTTTGGCCTGACCTTCGGTTTATTTCATTCAGTGCAGGTTCCGGGTCGTTCGTATTCCTCGGGGTCTCTGCCGTTTAGAGTTATCCTGTTTACTGTTCAGGTTTAGTGTTTTGTAGGTTCTCTGTTCAGCATGTCGTCTATGTTCCAGACATTGTGTAGCTCTGTAATGGCACGGTTGGCTTATTTTTTTGTGGGGAATGGACTAGCTCGCACAGATCCCTGAAGCGACATGAAAAACACTTTGGGAATGAAGAACAATGGAGATTGAAAGCCAGGTCGTCCTGTGTAACCCCTGGGTCGGATGTTCCACGGTTGTTACACGGTTGTTTGGATGAATAGGCAAAAATGTTCCGAAATGTAGAATTGTGGGAACTCTTCCTGCTGCAGAAGTGGTACTCAATGGGTCTAAAAGTGGAAGGTCATGTGACTTAATATGTTTATCTGTATAGTATTTCTAAATGTGGAGGACAAATTCCTCTGTGTGTAAGAACCGTAGGCAAAGTAGATCAGTAGAACAAGACCTGTGTTTTTTCCACAAAAGGAATCGAACCTGGGCTTTATGTGAGGTGGAAGCCTCCATCCAGCCATCCATCCATTATCTTCAGCTTTATTCTCTACTAGGGTTGTGGGGGGGTTCCCCATGCCCATCCAGGAGATAACGTTTCGGGCGCTGTGCAGATACACCCAGGACAGGGCGCCCATCTAGTACTGGGCACAGACTCACACAGAAACACACGAACACACTCTACATGGGGCAATTTGGAGAATTCAATTGACCTTGATCCATGTTTTTGGACTATGGGAGGAAACCAGAGAACCCGGAGGAAACCCACGCGGACACGGGGAGAACATGGAAACTCCACCCAGATTGGGATTCGAACTGGGAATCCCTAGTGCTGAGAGGAGAACGTGCTACAGAGGGCAGCACGGTGGGGTAGCGGTTAACACATCCACCTCTTTGTGCTGGGGATCCAGGTTTAAATCCCAAGTGTTCATGTTCTCCATGTGGGTTTTCTCCAGGTTCTCCGGTTCCCTCCCACAGTCCAAAAGCATGACTTTAATGTGATCTGAAAATGCCCCTATGCTCTAAATTGCCCCATATTGTCTGCTTGTATGAGTGAGTGTGTGCCAAGCGATAGATTTGTGTCCTGTCCTGGGTGTATCTGCCTAGCGCCCGAAACGTTCTCCCCTGGATAGACATGGGGAACCCCCCCCCCCGCACCCGCCCATGACCCTATAGAGGTTAAAGCGGAAGACAATGAATGGATGGATGGAAGCTTCTAAAGAGACAAAAATCCAGATTGCCGAGCAACAGTAACACGATTGAATGGATGGATGGATGTTCTGTAGGTCGTTTGGAAGCAGAACGAGAACCAGACTCCTCACACATGCTTTATTGGCGTTGGGTAATGACATTAAGAATAACCTGATATCCTGACTTTGATCCCCCGTGTGTGTTTAGTACAAAGCCTGGTTTTCTCTCATTATGGACCGCAGAACGACTTTGGATCATGTGACTTTGTGCTTTTCATGTGAAAAGAGTCTGTTTGGAACCCAACTGGAGGTTGAGATATAAGGACAAATACTTCACTTCTGTTTGTGTCTGAATTCTTGGGAAAGTTATTTCTTGCCGTCATTAGAAACATATTTTTGTGGCTAAATTGAATCGGATTGCTAGGCAACCATTGACAGGACGGTGTAGGCAGGCGGCGAGCATTAAAAACACGCTGAAATAGAAGCAGAAGGTCAATGTCTTTAGGCTTTAGCTGCAATTAGGTGACAGCTCGCTTTAAAACTTCACATCAGATGTATGGAGCAGACTCGTAAACATGAGGAGGATGATGACGTCTACTTCACTTGGGAATGAACAATGGTTTCAGCCTTGTACCAAAGCTTTTGCAAAGAACAGTGCTGAAGGATGTTGGTTCAGACGTTTCATCCTTATATAGAGTTCAGTGGCTCAATAATACTTTAAAATTAAAGCACAAAGGAAATAAAAGAATTCCTAAATAAATAAATGGAAAATGGAACAAGGGTGGCACGGAGGCTTAGTGGTTAGCATGTTCTCCTCTCAGCACTAGGGATTGCCGGTTTGAATCCCAATCTGGGTGGAGTTTCCATGTTCTCCCCGTGTCCGCGTGGGTTTTCTCCGGGTTCTCCGGTTTCCTCCCACAGTCCAAAAACATGGATCAAGGTCAACTGAGTTCTCCAAATTGCCCCATATAGAGTGTGTTTGTGTGAGTGAGTGTGTGCCCAGTGATAGATTGGCGTCCTGTCCTGGGTGTATCTTCCCTGCGCCCAAAACGGGCTGAAAAAGTTAGGCCACGCCCCTTCTTGCTCCATTATCTATTTCCTTCACTTATCATATAGATGGACTTTGTAGTTTTACAATTACAGACTGTAGTCCATCTGTGTTCTGTTGTTGTTCGTCCCCTGTTGGTTCTCTGTTGGTCAGGAGCATCACAGAACAGGTATCATTTGGGTGGTGGATTGTTTATTGTCAGTTCTGCAGTGACCCCTTAATGGACTCACATATAGTTTTCTAGTTTTTAGTTTTTCCATTTGTTAAATGTCTCTCGCTGTCCTACATTGTTGTTGCTGCCTGGCCGCTCAAGGAGGATGAGTCCCCCACTGAGTCTTGGTCCTCCCAAGGTTTCTTTCTTGAATAACAACATAAAAGGGAGTTTTTTCTTGCCACTGTCGCTTCGGCTTGCTCTTTGGGGGTTTAAAGGCTTTTCATTCTGTAAAGCTGCTTTGTGACAATGTACTGTTGTAAAAAGCGCGACATAAATAAATTACTTGAACTTGAACTTGAACTTGACACTGATGTGGTGAGGGGGTTTTAGTGCAGCAGTGCTGCTGGAGGTTCATTTCTCCACCTCAGTGACACTGCTGGGATAGGACTAATGCACCCACCCAATAACCCCTGCTCTGTGGTGGTACTATTGGGGTTCTGACCATTAGAACAGAGTAAAGGGGACGTACACAGTATGTACTGTAGAACACACACAGATGGATTACAGAATAGAATTAGAGAACTACAAAGTCCATCTTTACAGGAAGTGGAACTGAGAACATGGAGAATAAGTGGAGCAGAAAGGGGGCGTGTCTAAACTTTTAACTAGTACTGTATGGTATATTTTGTTCACCCATCCTTCCATCATCTTCCGCTATATCCTATATTAGGGTCGTAGGGGGGTTCCCCATGCCCATCCAGGGGAGAACGTTTCGGGCGCTGGGCAGATACACCCAGGACAGGGGGGCAATCTATCACTGAGAACACCCTCACACACACACACACACTCTATATGGAGCAATTTGGACAATTCAATTGACCTTGATCCATGTTTTTGGACTGTGGGAGGAAACCGGAGAACCTGGAGGAAACCCACGCAGACACGGTGAGAACATGGAAACTCCACCCAGATTGGGATTCGAACCGGGAATCCCTAGTGCTGAGAGGAGAACATGTTAACCACTAAGCCACTGAACCATAACCAACTAGAGTATATTACATGGGGTTGGGTCTGTTAATGCCTACAGTCTCCATCATGCCACATGACGGCCGAATTATCTCACGTTTCAGAGAATCCCGTCATGTGGCATGATGGAGACTGTAGGCATTAACAGACCCAACCCCATGTAATATACTCTAGTTGGTTATGGTTCAGTGGCTTAGTGGTTAACATGTTCTCCTCTCAGAACTAGGGATTCCCGGTACGAATCCCAATCTGGGTGGAGAACATGCTAACCACTAAGCCACTGAACCATAACCAACTAGAGTATATTACGGCCGAATTATCTCACGTTTCAGAGAATCCCGTCATGTCAGAATAGGATATTGGGTTTACATGTGATGGTCGGTCTGGTCATACAATACTCTCTTGCATTATAATTTCAATGTGATTTCCTGTTATTGTTTTTCTGATGTGTGTCCAGTAATTATGGTTTGGCTTTACAGGAGCCGGTCGTTGGTGTAGTTATGGTGTCTGATATGCATATGCATTATCCTGCTGAATAATGCATGAGATGCCATTAGCATCGAAACAGCTTTGACTGTTGGCTTCAGCTCTGAGTAAAAAACGTGGCTTTTTAAATATCCTCCTCCTCCTCTTCCTCCTCATCCTCCTCTTCCTCCTCATCCTTGGTTGTCTCTTTGGTATTGTCTTCATTGCTATATTTCTGTTGCTGACTAAAACGAGCTCAGGTGATTTTTCCGTTTGAATGGTAGATGAACATCCCCACACAAAGTGAAAGCTGCATTCGTTTAGCAGATGTGTGTTTAATAAATGCAGCATCTAAATGATCAGGTGCGAAAAGAAGGACTCCAAGCCAAACATGGGTTAGCTCCCGGGGTCGAATGTATTTTTAAACCGGTATTAGACCTCACCTGCATGAGCCGAAGTTGTTTAAATGGGTTGCTGGCAATCTGACAGAACTGACAATCTCTGACAATGCCATTATCTTCAGATTAATCATCTACTAGGGGTGTGGGGTGGGGTGGAGGGGTGTGGTTCCCCTGCTCATCAAGGGGAAAATTTTTTGGGTGCCGTGCAGGATGCCAATGTATTGGTTGGCACACACTTACTAACACAGACACCCACTATACAGGGGCAATTTAGACCAACTATTCACCTTGAATCAAAGTTTTTGGGTTCTGAGAGGAAATCAGAGAAGCAAAAAAAAAAACCTGGATGTATGGTGGCTTAGTGGTTGGCATGTTCTCCTCTTAGCACTAGGGATTCCTGGTTCGAATCCTAATCTGGGTGGAGTTTCCATGTTCTTCCCGTGTCCCTGTGGGTTTCCTCCGGGTTCTCTGGTTTCCTCCCACAGTCCAAAAACATGGATCAATTTAATTGAGTTCTCCAATTTGCCCCATATAGAGTGTGTTTGTGTCAGTAAGTGTGTGCCCAGCGATGGATTGGCGCCCTGTCCTGGGTGTATCTGCCCAGCGCTCGAAATGTTCTCCCCTAAATGGGCATGGGGAACCCCACCGTGACCCTAATAGAGGATAAAGATAATGGATGGATGGTCAGTAGAATTCTCCAAATTGCCACACACTCTATGTGGGGAAATTTGGAGAATTCTATTGACCATTCAAACACACACTCAATATGGGGCAATTTGCCCAATATAGATCTCCAGATTGCCCCATATAGAGTTTGTGTGTCCTGGGTGTATCTGCCCAGCGCCCAAAACGTTGGGCATGAGAACCCCCAACCCCACCCCACGCCACCCTAGTAGAGGATAAAGCGGATGATAATGGATGGATAGATGTGCTATATAAACCCACGTGGACACGGGAAGAACATGAAACCTGGAATCCCTAGTGCTGAGAGGAGAACATGCTAAACACTAAACCACACTGCCACCCACTATCATAACATAATAGTATTAAAATCACATTCCAGTCAATACTGAGGAAACTACGTGTGATATCTAAATAAAGTGGTAATTAACAGACAAGTCAACTAATTATCAAGCGAACAGTGTGCGTTCTTAATTGTGATTTTTGGTGAAACCTTGAGAATGCAAATGAATACGGCTGATTTTATTTTCTTTTTTTTTTTCTCCCGGTAATGAGGACCGTGATTATAACAGACTCTTCCTCTGATGCCTCGTCTTCGCGCTCAACAGATGGCAGGGTGTGAAACGAGTTTTTGGTGTTAATTACAGACATGTTCCGCTAAAAAAAGTCACTTTTCAGTCAGAACATAGAGAACATTTTTCACAATATGTGCCGCAAAAAGACACCGTGGTTACGATTCCTGCCAAAGAGTTGCTGAAACGCTTTTAACGAGAAAAAGCCTTAACAACACGGGAATGTCTCGAAGATATTTACTGTGGGTATAAATGATCATGGGCGGCACGGTGGCTTAGTGTTTAGCACATTCGCCTCTCAGCGCTAGGGATTCCCGGTTCGAATCCCCATCTGGGTGGAGTTTCCATGTTCTCCCCGTGTCTGCGTGGGTTTCCTCCGGGTTCTCTGGTTTCCTCCCACAGTCCAAAAACATGGATCAAGTTAATTGAATTCTCCAAATTGCCCCATATAGAGTGTGTGTGTGTGAGTGAGTGTGTGCCCAGCGATGGATTGGCGCCCTGTCCTGGGTCTATCTGCCCAGCGCCCGAGACGTTCTCCC
>JAFMOD010001013.1:30720-41635 GCA_019802435.1 Corydoras maculifer | reverse complement strand
CGCCTCCAGGCATTTGGGGTGGACGCACCCCCTTACAAAGGAACAGTATACATATCACCTACACCCTTGAAATGCCTCAGCTCACATATCTGACTCAGATAAAGGAGCGTTTTTCTAAACAAACGTAAAAAAAAACCCAACCCTACGTTGCTTTGCCCCGTCAAGCCGACGCCCTGATTTTTACTTTTACGACATGCTGACTGCGAAAAAACCCACTGACTGCGAAATCTCACTGCATCTTGTGCAAATGTAGGTAGGTTGAGTAGGTCCTCCCCATATTTAGGAGGAATAGTAAAAGGTATTAATATTTGTCTTGCCTGTTATAGTATCAAGCTGAGATGAGAGGACGAGGGTTACATGTGACGCTGCGCTAAATTTCAATACACCACCATTTCCTCTAAAATGAATGCAGCATGGCAGAATACGCAATGATTCACAAATCGGCACAGATCAGTTATTACTTTCTATGTTACTAAGAATGTTATTGGTTTCCATTAACCTTGAGGAATAGTAGCATGTTTTGATGTTTGCGTTTGTTTCTGTTCTTAAGATACGAACGCTTTCTACTTGTGACTTTATACCGTTAAAGAAAATAAGGTATTGAAATAACACTGTGCATCTAAACAATGCTGGTCATACAACTTTGAGATATAGATTACTGTCGAGCAATTCAGAGGAAATAAAAAATGGCGCTAACACTTTCTGAATCTGGTGTTCATAATGCATTATAAACACATTTAGAATTCTGTATGAAGTATTTAAAATGCTTTATAACACTTGTCATAAGCCTTTGTTAATATATATACATGTTTATAATATAAGGCTTTATAACACACTGTGACATAATGCAATATAAACACATTTAGAATCCTTTATGAAATATTTATAATGCTTTATAACACTTGTCATAAGCCTTTGTTAATATACATAAATGTTCATAACCACACTTATAAAGTGTTAAATGAATATTCCGTAGGGTTTTATAACACATTCATAAATCTTCGTTAAGAATTTATTATGCTTTATAACACTTGTCATAAGCCTTTGTTAATGTACATAAATGTTTATAACCACACTTATGAAGTGTTGTTATGAATATTCCATAAGGCTTTATAACACAATGTGACATAATGCAGTATAAACGCATTCATAAATCTTCATAAAGAATTCATTATGCTTTATAACACATGTCATAAGCCTTTGTTAATGTACATAAATGTTCATAACCACACTTATAAAGTGTATTATAAATATTCCATAAGGCTTTATAACACAATGTGACATAATGCAGTATAAATACATTCATAAAGAATTCATAATGCTTTATAACACTTGTCATAAGCCTTTGTTAATATTCATAAATGTTAATAACGTGTTATGTGAATATTCCATAATGCTTTATAACACAATGTGACATTCATACAATGACACATTCATAAATCTTCATAAAGAATTTATAATGCTTTGTAACACGTCGTAAGCATTTAATAATATGCATAGATAACAACACTTATATAAAAATGTCATAAGGCATTATAACCCAATGTGACATAATGCATTAAAAAATGTGTATTTGAATTATGGATTAACTTAGCGAGTCATAAAGCTTTATAATGTTTGTGTTAGATGGAGGCTCTCTTTGAAAGTGACTCATGCTCATAACAGCTAATAAAATTCATAAACCCTTTTAACAGGTATTAGATAAAGTGTTGTCATTTATTATTTCTATGAAGGAGACAGCATTAATAAAAGTACATAATAACTTATAACAGGTCATAAATGCTCATTAGAGATTAGATTTAGAGTGAAATCATCTTATGTTTAGTAGAAATCCAAACAATACAAAGTTTAATAAAGATAATGTTGTAATGTGTTATGTCATATTGTTATAACACGTCACTAGTATTATGAACATCTATGGCTTATGACCAATGTTGTAAAGTGTTATGATTGCTTTATAAAGCTTTGCAAATGTGTTCATAATGCATTATGAATGCCAGATACATAGAAGGTGTTATTAAAATGTCTGTCTTACTTTAAGTTTTGCTCCAATTGAAATGCAATGATAGTGTTATTTCGGAATGTATTCCGTTTTGCATCACACGCCTTATTGTTTTTTTAAATTATTTTAGTTTTTTGTTTTTTTTATATTGTTTTTTTTTAACAGCAGTTATAATACATGATCCCGAATGAATTCTCACACATTACACTCGTGTTGCAGCCGTCACTTCACATGAGACTCATATTTCACTATATGTACAGTATGTATGTATTATCCATCACAGTTGTCTCTGACTCTTGGAGATCAATTATAATAAGTATGATTTATAGACTTTAATAATGAAGGTGGCGGCATGGTGACTAAGTAGTTAGCATGTTCTCCTCTCCGCACTAGGGATTCCCGGTTCGAATCCCCATCTGGGTGGAGTTTCCATGTTCTCCCTGTGTCCGTGTGAGTTTCCTCCAGGTTCTCCAGTTTCCAAACACAGTCCAAAAACATGGATCAAGTCAATTGAATTCTCCAAATTGCCCCATATAGAGTGTGTCTGTGAGTAAATAAGTGAGTGCGTGTGTGCCCAGTGATGGATTGATGCCCTGTCCTGGGTCTATCTGCCCAGCACCCAAAACGTTCTTCCCCTGGTGGGCATGGGGAACCCCACCGTGACCCTAATGGAGGATAAAGTGGGAGATAAGGAATGAATGAATGAATAAGAAAGGTTTTATTTGAGGTCCCTACCTCTCCCATAAATTACAAGAGGTCCACTCAGAGGAACGATTAGCAAAGTATCGCCAGTGTACCCATCAGCATGCCTTTGGAATGTGAGAGGAAACAGGAGAACCTATAGTAAACCGACCCAGAAACAGGGAGGACATGCAAACTCCACACAGAATGGACTCTTACCGGGAATCGAACCCAGGACCTCCCTGCTGTAAGGTGGCAGCATTAACAGCTGTGGCACTGGGACCGATTTCGCTCTTTATATATATACAAAACAAATCAACTGAATAGAAATATTCTATTACTATAAAACGAAAGGCGCCACGGTGGCTTAGTGGTTGGCATGTTCTCCTCTCAGCGCTAGAGATTCCTGGTTCGAATCCCCATCTGGGTGGAGTTAGCATGTTCTCCCCGTGTCTGCGTGGGTTTCCTCCGGGTTCTCCGGTTTCCTTACACAGTCCAAAAACATGGATGAAGTCAATTGAGTTCTCCAAATTACCCCATGTAGAGTGTGTCTGTGTGAGTGAGTGTGTGACCAGTGATGGATTGGTGTCCTGTCCTGGGTCTATCTGCCCAGCGCCTGAAACGTTCTCCCCTGGATGGGCATGGGGAACCCCCCACCCCCCCACGACGCTAATAGAGGATAACTATTCTATTAAACGATTTTGTGCAATGTTTTATTTTGGAGTTTATAAAAAACTAAAATGTCTTCTGGGCTGCACCGATGTTCGAACCTGACTGATAAACAACGTGTTATTTTCGTTTTTTTTTTTGTTTTGTTTTTTTTTTGCAATCCGTAGGTGTGTATGCTGTACACACCGTTTGGGTTCCGGTACTGTATATTTTGCCCTGCCAACCAGAAACCTGGTTTCATAGAGGAATGGATTTATTTTTGTAAAAGGAAACGATTGTAAATGTATGTTCTTCGTTCTTCGTTTCTATATCCTCCTATATCGTTCCCTCGCCGCGCCTCCCTTTTCCACTTTGTACTCGTCCGTTTCCAAGTCGCTCTGGATGTCTCTTTCACGTCTGTTCGGACCTTTCCGCTGTTTAAAAGTACTGTTTTCTCTCTGCCTTTTCTATGTCCAGACTGTCAGGGTGGTGTCTGTTCTCCCTCTCTCTGCTCGGTTTGCCTTCCTTCCTTCATCGACACGTTCCACCTGTTGCATGGTTCTAAATGGGGAAGGCAGGAGACCTGCATGTTTTAGGCTATGTGTATCAAAACAAATCAATGATGAAATACATATTGTTGCTATGTTCCTCTAAACTTTACTTACAGTAAATATATGCAAAATGAGTCTACAGTGTACAGTTTGTCAATTTATTGTATACACAGAGTATCATATTAAATAAATGATTTATATAAAGGCAAAATGTTGCTTGTTTTTTTTATGGCAACGTCAATCCATTGAAATTCTTTGTTTAACATGTATAAGTTTAGTTTTTTCATCCTTTATTGTGACTATTTTGGGGACTTTTTTAATTGTCTTTTGACTGGTCAGTCGCAGACTTGTGGTTAAGGAACCAGCCTTTCGCGCTGAAGGTCCCCGGTTTGATTCCCAATCCCTCCAGGCACCATGGACGTGTCAGTACTGGTCATTAGTAGTATTTAGTACTGTTTAGTTAGTGCTGGGGGAGGCACGGTGGCTTAGTGGTTTAGCATGTTCTCCTCTCAGCACTAGGGATTCCCTGTTCGAATGCCCATCTGGGTGGAGTTTCAATGTTCTCCCCGTGTCTGTGTGGGTTTCCTCCGGGTTCTCCGGTTTCCCACAGTCCAAAAACATGGATCAAGTCAATTGAGTTCTCCAAATTGCCCCATATAGAGTGTGTCTGTGTGAGTGAGTGTGAGTCCAGTCTTGGGTGTTTCTGTCCAGTGCCCGAAACACTCTCCGCTGGATGGGCGACCTTATAGAGGATAAAGCAAAAGATAATGGATGGATAGTTAGTACTGCCGAAGTGAATATGAGTGCCCCCTATTGAGTTCTGATATTATTGTTTGTCATTAGTGTAGATCTGGTGCAGCTGTGTGTGTGTGTGTGTGTGTGTGTGTGTGTGTGTGTGTGTGTGTGTGTGTGTGTGTGTGTGTGTGTGTTCATGGTTTCATTGATTCTCTGTTCCTGGTAAATCCACTTAATCCGGTTCAGCTGTGTTACCCAGTCATGTGATTCCTCTCTATGTGTTTAAAAGCCCTGCCTTTCCCAGTGTTCAGTGTTGGATCATTGTTTTGTTTTATGTTTATGTCTTGTCACATGCTATGGCTGTTTTTCACCCGGTGTCTTCTGCATTAAAGACTATCTTTGAACCACCTACAGTCTTGGACTTGGACTTTCAAGCCGTGGCTCAGATGATCGTAACAGGACGACGTCCCCTCGAGCCTATTTAATCCCAAATGCTTATTCAGCTTGTATTAAGCTCCTAGTCAAGGACTTATTTTTGACTGGTCAGGATTTATTTCCTGAGGATCCTGGGGTCCTTCGACATCTGTAGGAAGCTCCTGCAGATGTTCTATCAGACTGTGGTGTCCAGCTGTCTCTTATATGCTGTGGTGTGCTGGGGTGGCAGTATTAAGAAGAGAGATGTGAGGTGGCTGGACAAGTTGGTCAGACGTGCAGAGTCAGTGCTGGCTGCAGAACTGGACTCTGTAATTAAGGTGGCGGAGAGGAGAACACTAAGCAAACTACTCTCCATGATGGCTGTAGACTTGTGATTAATAAGAAACTAGCTGTGTAACCTCAAGATATCCGGTTTGATTCCCACTCCCACCATGTACTACACCCTTGGGCAAGGCACCTAACCCCAATTGCTCCCTGGACGTTGTGTGCAAGGCTGCCCACCGCTCCGGGGACGTGTGCTCAGTTAACTCGGTGTGTGTTTTATTGCACGGATGGGTTAAATGTGGATGACCCATTCCTTTGTGCATAAGTACAGTAAACAAAATAGATCACTCTACTACTTTTGGACGTCAAGCTCCGTTTTAAGCTTTTTATTTTCTTAATGTTAGATTCTGGAGCACCGCTGAATAAAGAGTGTGGGAGGTCTGCCCTAACTCACCCACATGGCTGCCCATCTGTGAACCCGGAGGTGTGGAGCCGTGCCCGCTGCTCACTGCTTCAGCGGCTCTGCAGGCGGCGCCTATTCCAAATGGCTGAGCTGGACATCGGGGTCTGAAATGTCCACATAGCTGCTTGGTGACCCAATGGGTAAGTGCCTTTTATATAAGTAAACCTCGATGCATGTGCACAGTAGTAAGAGGAGCACCACCTGAGGTACGGCATGCATTGTAGGGGCCACATCTGCATTTGAGGAATCTTTTAATACCTCATAAGTGGACTGTGGGATCTGCGTGTGCACTGAGCTTTGTTATATTGCATTTAGAGTCATATGCAAAAGTTTGGGCACCCCTATTAATCCTAATCATTTTCAGTTCTAAATATCTGGGTGGGGCGGCACGGTGGCTTAGTGGTTAGCACGTTCGCCTCTCAGCTCTAGGGATTCCCGGTTCGAATCCCCATCTGGGTGGAGTTTCCATGTTCTCCCCGTGTCTGCGTGGGTTTCCTCCGGGTTCTCCGGTTTCCTCCCACAGTCCAAAAACATGGATCAAGTTAATTGAATGCTCAAAATTGCCCCCTATAGAGTGTGTCTGTGTGAGTGAGTGAGTGCCCAGCGATGGATTGGCGCCCTGTCCTGGGTCTATCTGCCCAGCGCCCGAGACGTTCTCCCCTGGATGGGCATGGGGAACCCCACCGCGACCCTAATAGAGGATAAGCGGGAGATAATGAATGAATGAATATCTGGGTGTTTGCAACCGCCATTTCAGGTTGATATATCTAATAACTGATGGACACAGTAATATTTCAAAGTATGGGTACCCTTATCATTTCATTGATTTGAATACTCCTAACTACTTTTTACTGACTTACTGAAGCACAAAATTGGTTTGGTTAACCTCATTGAGCTTTGAACTTTATAGCTAGGTGTATCCAATCATGAGTAAAGGTACTTAAGGTGGCTAATTGCAATTCTTCGGGTTCTCCGGTTTTCTCCCTCAGTGCAAAAATGTGGATTTAAAGTAAATTGTCCTCATCTAAATTGCCGCATATAGTGTGTCTGTGTGAGTGTGTGTGTGCCCAGTGATAGATTGGTGTCCTGTCCTGGGTGTATCTGCCCAGCGCCTGAAACGTTCTCCCCTGGATGGGCATGAGCAACACCCCCAACCCCACCCCAGTAAAAAAAAAAAAAGATAATGAGATAAATAATACAATTTTTGAGAATGTTTATAATAATAATAATTGTTATTCTGATTCTTATTATTATTATTACAATTGTTTATCGTTAATGAAAACACATGAATCAATAAAAAAAGTAATTAACTGTAGTAAGTAATTAAGTGGTAATTAAGTAATTTTGCTTTTTATTGATAAATTAAAATGTTATACTTCACAAGCAGAATTAATTTAAGATAAAGTCATTTAAAAGGATATAGGGTTGGTTTTTAAAAAATATTTTTTTATTTTTTGTTTTGCTTGTTCTTTTCACCAAATCTGTTGCCCATAACTGTACTGTGAAGTCAAATTCATCACTCAGCATGTATTAGTCATTCCATTCCAATAAAGAACAGAATGATTTTCTTCTTTTGTTCGGGGTTGGCAGCATGTCCATTTTCCTTTCCACTTCACGTGTTCTAGTGAAAGCCTTTTATCTGGAAAATGAAGCACCTCCAACCTCTATTTCTTTCCTTCTGAACTTCAAAGTAGTGCTGAACCCTGTGACTATAGTCAAGTCATGAGTTGTGTATTTGCAGAACTTTTCTTATTTTAGGCTCGATACGCTGGTATGGTATTTTAAATGTCGTACAGCTGTCCAATTTAAAGCAATGCCATGATTTAACCCAAAGATAAACATTTACGAGGAAAACTGTGCTGAGAATGAGCAGCACACCTGGAGTCCTGATGAATTTGAGCTTCTTGAAATGCATTTTTTTTTTCTCTCTGGTAGAATCGGTCACGGCCCTACACCTAAGGGACTACCCAAGCAGAACAGTTATAACTGGTTCCTCTTTGCAATGTGCAGCAGCTGTCACAGAGCATAAGACCGAAATAAAAAGGGAGGAGTTGAAGAATTAGATTGCCCTCAACCAAATCAGTAGAGATTCAAAGCCTTTTGTTAGTCCTTTGGAGGTCCCTTTGAAGTAGACCTTGATAGAACACTGCAAAGCCTTTTTATATGTCATGTGTGATAAAGTCAGACATGGGTTGTAAAAAAACATTGCAGAAGATTGACATTATAAGTCTGCTATATAAATATATATATATATATATATATGTGTGTGTGTGTGTATGTGTACGTATGTACATATGTATATATGTACATACATACACCCATTATTGTGTGTGTTTGTGTGTATATATATATATATATGTATGTATGTATGTAGGGGCTGCACAGTGGCTTAGTGGTTAGCATGTTCTCCTCTCAGCTATGAGGATTCCCGGTTCAAATCCCCATCTGGGTGGAGTTTCCATGTTCTCCTAGTGTCCGCGTGGGTTTCCTCTGGGTTCTCCGGTTTCCTCCCACAGTCCAAAAACATGGATCAAGTCAATTGAATTTTCCAAATTGCCCCATATAGAGTGTGTGTGTGTGAATGAGTGTGTGCCCAGTGATAAATTGGTGTCCTGTCCTGGGTGTATCTGCCCAGCGCCCGAGACGTTCTTCCCTGGATGGGCATGGGGAACCCCACCGCGACCCTAATAGAGGATAAAGCAGAAGATAATAAATGAATGGATATATATATATCTGGAATTGGGAAAACGACAAAGTCCATCTTTTTGGTAAGTGTAGGTATAATACTAGACTGTAGTCCATCTGTGTTCTTTGTTGTTGTTCGTTCCCTGTTGGTTCTCTGTTCTCTGTTGGTCAGGAGCATCACAGAACAGGTATTATTTTGGTGGTGGATTGTTTATTGTCAGTTCTGCAGTGACACTGATGTGGTGAGGGGGTTTTAGTGCAGCAGTGCTGCTGGAGTTTCATTTCTCCACCTCAGTGACACTGCTGGGATAGGACTAATGCACCAACCCAATAACCCCTGCTCTGTGGTGCTACTATTGGGGTCCTGACCATTAGAACAGAGTAAAGGGGACGTACACAGTATGTACTGTAGTCCACTACACAAATTGTAGAACTACAAACTCCATCTATACAGTATATAGTATTCAATAAAGAGTTTATTTATTTATATATATATATATATATATATATATATACATTCAGTGTATATATGATTGAATAAATAGAGAATACAGAATGTTGTCCGTTCTCGGAACTCTCAGTGAGAAGTTTAGCATCTTCATCTCTGCCTCCTCCTTCTTCCTCGCTTCCCTCTGCTGCCTTTTGGCCAGTGCCACTGTATCATCTAAGCCGGGTAGCTCTGCAGAACCCACTATTGTTCTGTAAACTAAGCTACAGGATAATAACTGTAAATACGGAGTCTCCCAAAATTGCTGACACTATTTGAGTAAACACTTTATTGATAACTATCACATTTGGCACTACAGCTCAATCTCTTATTGTCAGAATCAGAATCAGGTTTATTTGTCACAAACGTAGATATACATTGTACAGCCAGCAGTAAAATTCATTCCTGACTTCTCCACATAAAGTTGAAACTTAAGAAGATATGAAAAATAGAATAAAGATAATTCATTTATTATCTTTCGCGTTATCCTCTATTAGGGTCGCGGGGGGGTTCCCCATGCCCAACCAGGGGAGAACGTTTCAGGCGCTGGGCAGATACACCCAGGACAGGACACCAATCTATCACTGGGCACACTCACTCACAGACACACACTCTATATGGGGCAATCTGCAGAACTCAATTGACTTGATCCATGTTTTTGGACTGTGGGAGGAAACCGGAGAACCCGAAGGAAGCCCCCGTGGACACGGGGAGAACATGGAAACTCCACCCAGATCAGGATTCGAACCGGAAATTCCTAGCGCCGAGAGGAGGACATGCCAACCACTAAGCCACCGTGCCACCCTGAATTTTAATACATTTAATTTTTATAAACATGAGTATTCAAGATTAAATAATCTTCCACTTCATCCTCTATTGGGGTCGTGGGGGGGAGGGGGGGTTCCTATTCCCATCCAGGGGAGAAAGTTTTGGGCACTGGGCAGATACACCCAGGACAGGGCACCAATCCCTGGTCAGTCACGCACACAAACACACTCTATATGGGGAAATTTGGAGAATTCCGGAGAACCCGGAGGAAACCCACACAGACACGGGGAGAACATGGAAACTCCAACCAGACTGGGATTCGAACCTGGAATCCCTAGTGCTGAGAGGAGAACATGCTAACCACCGTGCTGCCCTGATGTATATTTTATATATATTATATTTTGGCCATTAATATATATATATATATATATATAATGTAAGGATTTGTTTGAAGTCATTGGTTGGCATTAACACACTTGCTTTGAGTTCTGTCTTTTGTTTGAACTCGTCTGATATTTTCATGTAATTTGAACAAAAGAAAGAAAGATAAAATATTGACCAGATGACCTTTAAAACACCAAGTGTCCGCCAGCTGCTCGAAATCCTGACATTTTCCTAATGATATACAATTAGATTTCACTTACAGAATTCTGATCAACTTTTTCAGAACAATAATAAAGTAAATAAAGGTCATTTCTGTCATGTGCTGGTCAGAGAGAAGACCTGCTTATCTATTTTGGAACAAAAGATCCGTTTTCAAAAGAGTTGTACTTTTAAAACAGTGTGTATGTTGTTTATATATATATATATATATATATATATGAAGCTTATTTAATCTTGTATACTCATATTTATAAAAATTAAATGTATTAAAATTCAGGGCGGCACGGTGGCTTGGTGGTTAGCATGTTCCCCTCTCAGCTCTAGGGATTTCCGGTTTGAATCCCAATTTGGGTGGACCCAGACACCCGAACAGAAACCAAGACACCCAGGCAGACAGACACCTAGACACCCAAACAGAAACCAAGACACCCAGGCAGACAGACACCTAGACACCCAGACAGACACCCAGACACCCAGGCAGACAGACACCTAGACACCCAGACACCTAGACACCCAGACAGAAACCCAGAAACCCAGACACCCAGGCAGACAGACACCTAGACACCCAGACAGAAACCCAGACACCCAGGCAG
>JAFMOD010001013.1:0-25381 GCA_019802435.1 Corydoras maculifer | reverse complement strand
TCCACGGCAGGGCTCCACGGCAGTGACAGGTGAGCTTGCAAAACTCCCGGAACATCCGCAAACTGGTTTACCTCTAAAGCGAAACTCAATTAGAGCAGACGGGGGGAAAATTGGGGTTTGGCTAACTTAATAAGGAGCGCTATAGATGACATCGCTGCTGACTGGCGAGGTGGGAAATCATGGATGATTTGCTGAAGGGTTCCGTGAGGTCACGGGCCAATTGTGACTCAGCACAAAGCTGTCTATTTATTGTTTTGCTCTCGTTCATCTATCTCAATTTCTCCTCCAGAACATGAAATACAGCTCTCAGACCCAACTGGAGATGACGCTGGGGAAGAAGGGCGAAGATAGATGGTGGAAAGTGACCCCCACGGCAGTCCTGGGTTCTACTTATGGAGCTGACGATGGCGTATGTTTTGGAAGAATTTAGTGCAAAACTCTGTGAAATTAATGGATTAATGGAGAAGAAAGTTCAGGCAGGAGATTCAGCAGTACTTCAGAAGGTTTTCTCACAAACTCTAGTTTTATACGAGCTTTATATATGCTATTATATATATATATATATATATATATATATATATATATATATTCATTCATTCATTATCTCCTGCTTATCCTCTACTAGGGTCGCGGTGGGGTTCCCCATGCCCATCCAGGGGAGAACGTCTCGGGCGCTGGGCAGATAGACCCAGGACAGGGCGCCAATCCATCGCTGGGAACACACTCACTCACACAGACACACTCTACAGGGGCAATTTTCAGAATTCAATTAACTTGATCCATGTTTTTGGACTGTGGAGTTTTCATGTTCTCCCCGTGTCTGCATGGGTTTCCTCCAGGTTCTCCGGTTTCCTCCCACATTCCAAAAACACGGATCAAGTCATTTGAGTTCTAAAAATTGCCCCATATAGAGTGTGTCTGTGTGAATGATTGTGTGCCCAGTGATAGATTGGCGCCCTGTCCTGGGAGTATTTGCCCAGCGCCTGAAACATCCTCCCCTGGATGGGCCCTAGTAGAGATGGATGATGTGTATTTATATATATTGTCCTATTCAGTATTTCCAGCATCTTCATCTTGCGTCTTGTTCCTGTTAGGAGATCTTCAGTGAAGAAGATCCTCATAGTTGACTTGGTATAGTTCTCCACTGACCCAACCATCCTACTAACCCAGGTTTGGTAAATTTACCCGCACTCGAAGTGCACTGATGGTGCAAACTCTACTCACAAAATGGTAGCAGCTAACAATCTGAATCACACTGTAGTGAAATGGAGAGTCTGGTAATTACGAGCTTTCTCTCTGCAGACATGCGTCATCACATCGTACGAAGACAATGGACAACTGACTGCACAACAGGCATTTAATTATAAAGACAGGACAGCAGTGCAAGTTCTGATGTTTAAGAATCAGCTTGTTATGCTGAAGGAGGTGAAGTTTGATTGGAGAGACGTCTGACGAGTAATGGCTACAAATTGAAATCAGTGTGTATCTTGACAGAACCTGGTCTTGTTGCATAATTTAGGGGAAGAATGGAGTCTCATATATATATCTTCCATTTTATCCTCTACTAGGGTCGCGGGGGGGGGTTCCCATGCCCATCCAGGGGAGAACGTTTCGGCGCTGGGCAGATACACCCATGACAGGACGCCAATCTATCACTGGGCTCACACTCACTCACACAATGTTTTTGGGAGGAAACCCAGGTCGACACGGGGAGAACATGGAAACTCCACCCAGATTGGGATTCGAACCGGGAATCTTTAGTGCTTAGAGGAGAATGTGCTATTGTGTGTGTGTGTGTATATGTATATATATATATATATATATATATATATATATATATATATATATATATATATATATATATATATATATATATATGTGTGTGTTTGTGTGTGTAGGGTGGCACGGTGGCTTAGTGTTTAGCATGTTCTCCTCTCAGCACTAGGGATTCCTGGTTTGAATCCTCATCTTGGTGGAGTTTCCATGTTCTCCCCGTGTCCACATGGGTTTCCTCCGGGTTCTCCAGTTTCCTCTCACAGGCCAAAAACATGGATCAAGTCAATTGAGTTCTCCAAATTGCCCCATATAGAGTGTGAGTGAGTGAGTGAGTGAGTGAGTGTGTGCCCAGCGATAGATTGGTGTCCTGTCCTGGGTGTATCTGCCCAGCGCCCGAAACGTTCTTCCCTGGATGGGCATGGGGAACCCCCCGCGACCCTAATAGAGGATAAAGCGGAAGATAATGGATGGATGGATGTGTGTGTGTCTGTGTGAGTGAGTGTGTGCCCAGCGATTGATTGGCGTCCTGTCCTGGGTGTGTATGCCCAGCACCCAAAACGTTCTCCCCTGAATTTGGATAAGGAACACAGGAAAAAACATAGACTCCATAAGCTGATTTTCTGCAGTAACTAACATGTATATTTCTAACATATTGTAAAAAAAGGAAGAAGAATTACCCTCATTTTTAAAACCTGAATTTTTCAAGACTACAATGTGATGGTATTTAACATGCTGAATTTGTAGGTATTATTATTTCACATTTGTGTTCTGGTGACTGATTTATTTAATACGTGGATTTCTGTTGACAAATGAGCAAATTAAGGACATTTTCGTCTTTCCTCAGTTCACGTTTTGGTGGATGTCTTGATGGTTTAATGGACTTCAGATGCATTACCTTGAGCTAAATCACGAATATGAGACTCGGTGCAATGTTGATAAATTGCTTTCTATGTGAGACAGGTGTTATGCCTTTATTTAAAGCAGGGAACAATTTGCCTGACCCCATCTGTCTATGTCTGTAAATCTCCCTCCTCTTGCAACACACACACAAAATAGACCAATTTCCACTCTAGAATTCATATATATCAACACCTCATCCAGCAAGTGTGGCAGTGGTTGCCTTGGTAACTGTCCTCTTTGCCTGAAACCAGAAAAAAAAGGTTTTTAAATTGAGTGAAAGGTTTGGCATTTTGATCACACTGCCATGTCTGCATCTCTATTTTGTGCCCATGTGACTGACCATATTTAAGCATTGCACATGCCCCTTGTCTTCTTTTGTTATGTTATTGAGCATTGAATCGAAGTATTGTTTTATTTTGCAAAGGCAGCCAGTTAATTATAAATGTCCATTCTTCATACTTGATTAGCATTCATTTAATACAACTGAATTTCATCAGTGTTCATTATATTTGACTTAATAGAAGCAGATGATTTGGCAGGCGCTGGTTTCCTCAGAGAACGGTGCACACCCTGGATGTCTCACACCTTTGGGAAAATGGATTGACATATGGGTCATTGTGATTACTCATCCAATTAAACTGCATGAGACAACATTGCTTTAAAATGTAGCTTCACTGTTCTATGAGTTATGGCACAGACACAATCAATGCCTTTTGTTTTCATTGGAATATGAATATATATATATATATATATATATGGCAAAAGTTTGGACACGCCCCCTTCTTGCTCTATTATCAATTTCCTCCATTTATTATATAGATGGACTCAATTACAGACTGTAGTCCATCTGCGTTCTTTGTTGTTGTTAGTCACTTGTAGGTTCTCAGTTCTCTATTGGTCAGGACCGTTACAGATCAGGTATCATTTGAGTGGTTTGACTGGTACTGTGTGTGTGTGTGTGTGTGTGTGTGTGTGTGTGTGTGTGTGTGTGTGTGTGTGTGTGGAAATATAAATGTGTGTATGTATATATATATATATATATATATATGTGTGTGTGTGTGTGTGTGTGTGTAGGGTGGCACGGCGGCTTAGTGGTTGGCATGTTCTCCTCTCAGCGCTAGGGATTCCCGGTTCAAATCCCCATCTGGGTGGAGTTTCCATGTTCTCCCCGTGTCCGCGTGGGTTTCCTCTGGGTTCTCCGGTTTACTCCCACAGTCCAAAAACATGGATCAAGGCAATTGAGTTCTCCAAATTGCCCCATATAGAGTGTGTGTGTGTGAGTGAATGTATGCCCAGCGATGGATTGGCACCCTGTCCTGGGTGTGTCTGCCCAGCGCCCCAAACGTTCTCACCTGGATGGGCATGGGGAACCCTCCTGCAACCCTAATAGAGGATAAAGCGGAACATAATGAATGAATGAATGTGTGTGAGTATGTATGTATGTATGTATGTATTTTCATATATATATATGGAAATATAAATGTGTGTATGTACATGTGTATGTAAGTGTGTGATATCTCAAGCAAAAACCTCAGCACCAGTTCACAAACAGCTCATTAAGCGCATTATGTTGCATATGGATTGGTGCCACATCTGGCTGAGCCATGGTGCTGCTGGCTCACTGCCAGCACAGGCACACTGCATGTTGCCCTCATACGAGAAAATTAATGTGGTCCACTTTTTGCAGACATATGTTACTCCTACCTATATGAGCCACGACCCACATCTTCAAATCCTCTCAGGTTCACATCTGGACCAGATTTGGCAGTACTACCTACACTTTTGGCTAACGTGGCCCTAATCTGCTGCTTAATCAACCCCCATCCTGCATCCCGGGGTTGTCTGAAAAGGATTTTAAAAATGTTAATAACTGTTTATAACATCTCTTAAGCTGTCTTTACAGACATTAGTCAAAGTGTTGTCATTAATTACCTCTAAAGACGAGAATGCATTAATATAATGACATTATGAATTATTAACGATTATAAAGGGTCTTTACAGACTTTAACTAAAGTGAAATCACCTTGTAGTAAGTAAGAATGGTGAAGAATCTAAAGTCTCAAATGTTTATATTACGATGCATTAGGTCAAATTGTTATAACACTTTATGACTGTGATTAAGAATATCTATGTACATAACAGAGGCTTATGACAAATGTTATAAAGCCTTATAATTGGCCTCATAATGCATCTTGAATACCGGATTCATAGAAAGTATTACCTTTACCTCTATGGAATGAAGAATGCATTAATATTAGTACATAATGAATTATTAAAGATTATAATTCATTCATTCATTATCTCCCGCTTATCCTCTATTAGGGTCGCGGGGGGGTTCCCCATGCCCATCCAGGGGAGAACGTCTCGGGCGCTGGGCAGATAGACCCAGGACAGGGCGTCAATCCATCGCTGGGCACACACTCACTCACACAAACACACTCTATATGGGGCAATTTGGAGAATTCAATTGACTTGATCCATGTTTTTGGACTGTGGGAGGAAACCGGAGAACCCAGAGGAACCCATGCAGACACGGGGAGAACATGGAAACTCCACCCAGATTGGGATTCGAACCGGGAAT
Source organism: Corydoras maculifer (assembly GCA_019802435.1). Taxonomy (NCBI): domain Eukaryota; kingdom Metazoa; phylum Chordata; class Actinopteri; order Siluriformes; family Callichthyidae; genus Corydoras; species Corydoras maculifer. Next base: position 20,124 of record JAFMOD010001013.1, on the reverse strand, counting down.
CCCTAGCGCTGAGAGGAGAAGATACTAACCACTAAGCCACCATGCCGCCCCAGATTATAATTGTTTTTATTATTTTAACAAGGGCGGCATGGATGTCTTAGTGGTTAGTATGTTCTCCTCTCAGCACTGGGGATTCCCGGTTCGAATCCCAATCTGGGTGGAGTTTCCATGTTTCCATGTTCTCCCCGTGTCTGCATGGGTTCCTCTGGGTTCTCCAGTTTCCTCCCACAGTCCAAAAACATGGTCAAGGTCAATTGAAGTCTCCAAATTGCCCCATATAGAGTGTGTCTCTGTGAGTGAGTGTGTGTCCAGTAATAGATTGGCGTCCTGTCCTGGGTGTATCTGCCCAGCACCTGAAACGTTCCTCCCTGGATGGGCATTGGGAACCCCCCCCATGACCCTAATAGAGGACAAAATGGAAGATAATGGATGGATGTATATTTTAACTAAGAGAGATCATTAAGTTGAAATCATTTTGTAATAATTAAGAATATTGGAAAATCTAAAGACCATTACGTCAATTTGTAATAACAGGTTGTGACTGTGATTACAAACATTTAGGCTTATAACTAATTGGTAAAGTTGTTATTGTCAAACAAAAAAGTTGTTGTGAAGTGTTATGAATATTTTATAAAGCTTTAGGAAGGCAGTTATAATGCATTATGAATACCGGATTCATAGAGGGACGGCACTGTGGCTTAGTTCGGTTCGGTTCAAATCCCAATCTGGGTGGAGTTTCCATGTTCTCCCTGTGTCCATGTGGGTTTCCTCCAGGTTCTCCGGTTTCCGCCCACAGTCAATTAAGTTCTCCAAATCGCCCCATATAGAGTGTGTGTGTGAGTGAGTGAGTGTGTGCCCAGCTATAGATAGATTGACGCCCACTTTTGGGTGTATCTGCCCAGCGCCCGAAACGTTCTCCCCTGGATGGGCATGGGGAACCCCCCCCCCCGCATGACCCTAGTAGAGGATAAAGCAGAAGATGATGGATGGATGGATTCATAGAAACTATTTGTCCTCATTTAGAGTGAGATTAGAAGACAGAAGCCACTGAGAGACATCCTCACACTGTCTTACTTACACTTTTTGTGTTGTGTGTATGGCATGTAATTTGATCCAGTAGAGCTGTTTACAATTTCCCAAAGTGTGTTGAGTTGTCAGCCTTTGCTTATCAGCGTGTGGGTGTGTATTAAAATAGTGTGTCTGTTTCTGTGTGTGTGTGTGTGTGTGTGTGTTCTCTCTGTATCTTTATTTATGTGTGGGTGCATTTATACCCGATTCAGAACTGGCTGTGTGTTTCACAGAGCCCCCTACTTACCTCCTACATGCCAATCATGCCATTTTATTGCGGTACAGTACTTTAACTCCCACCTCATCAGCGTTCACTCAGCTTGTCGTGTCCGTACCTATGCTATGAAATGGGCTAATTCGTGTCAATCAAATCAAACCGATTGCTCCTAATTTCTCTTTCATTTACGTCTCGGTCAAGTCATAATACATACGTCCAAAATGAAATGCCGTTTCGACAGTTAAGCCTGCCTCTTATGGAAAATTCGGCTCTTTTGACCGAGAAACACTGCGTCTTTATTTTAGCGATCTTTAGTTAGCTTTCTTAGCGTAAAGCTGCGAGAATTATACGCGAAAGTGCAAAAGGCATTTACTAATTCTCTTAATTAATTTGTGTTTTGGGTGTCGTGCAATAACCAAATCAGGAAACTCACTGTTTCCTTTAAGATCCAGGCACTCTGACTTTGGCGGGTTGCTATTTAAGCGGTACAGCTACCTGGCTCTAGGGGGTTCTCCATTTAAGTGTGAATGGAGAACCCAGAGTATAGTGTGTATTGTGAGTACACTGTGAGTACACTGGGTTCTCCATTCACACTCTAATGGAGAACCCCTAGTGCAGAGTCCAGGTAGCTGCATCGCTAAAAAAGCAACCCGCCAAAGTCAGAGTCTGTATCTGCATTCTGCAGTCAGATTTAATAGCGTTCAGTTCCATTGAGCGTTCTGTGGCGTTGTATCACGCGTCTGCGTTGATGATCCACCACCGAGATAACGACAACGTCTGGAGAGGTGGTTTTTCATCACCGAGATAGCAATTGTTGGATCTTTTGATTTTGAAAAGACAGAAACAAACAGCCGACGCAAGATGGTCATCTCAACTTATTTATTGAGAACAAAGAAAACTCTTCATGGACACCGTCAGTCAGTAACGCTGGCCAGCGGGTCTGCCTCCTTCAGCTTTTAGATGGGTCAGGAATTTTAAATTTCTTACACATAATCAAAGTTCCAAAATGGCTGAAAGTTTGTATTTAAACAAAGGACTTTACTGTAGTCTTGCCACCATTGGAAAGTGGGGTGGGGCAAGCTAGATTTGAACCAAAACCCTGGGCTTGGATTGGCTGATATAAAACCTAGGGCTGTAATTTGTGATTGGATTAGGTAGTTCAAGGCGGGAACTACTTGTAAAAGTTATACACAGGTAAACCCTTTGGTGAGGCCAGCGTGAGTTACTGACGGTGTTCATGAAGTTTTCTTTGTTCTCAATAAATAAGTTGAGATGACCATCTTGCATCGGCTCGTTCTTTCTGCCTTTTTTAAAAATCAAAAGATCTAACAGATGCTATGAACGCCTGCTTGGTCTAAAGCGAGAGAGGGCGCCGAAGTGTTTACCTGTGATTATAGTCCTTACGTCTAGTTCCCGCCCCGAGCTACCCAAGCCAATAACAAATGACCGCCCTAGTTTTTAAATCAGCCAATCCAAGCCCAGGGATTTGATTCAAATCTAGCCCCACCCCACTTCCCAATGGCGGCAAGAACACAGAAAACTCCTTTGTTTGAATACAAACTTTCAGCCAGTTTGGAACTCATAATTTACATGGCGGCACGGTGGCTTAGTGGTTAGCACGTTCTCCTCTCAGCACTAGGGATTCCTGGTTCGAATCCCCATCTGGGTGGAGTTTCCATGTTCTCCCCGTGTCTGCGTGGGTTTCCACCGGGTTCTCCGGTTTCCTCCCACAGTCCAAAAACATGGATCAAGTCAATTGAATTCTCCAAATTGCCCCCTATAGAGTGTGTGTGTGTGAGTGAGTGTGTGCCCAGCGATGGATTGGCGCCCTGTCCTGGGTCAATCTGCCCAGCGCCCGAGATGTTCTCCCCTGGATGGGCATGAGGAACCCCACCGTGACCCTAATAGAGGATAAGCGGGAGATAATGAATGAATGAATGAATAATCTACATTACATTTGGTCATTTATTGGACGCTTTTATCCAAAGCGACTTACAAGGTGAGCACAGGGTTCATCACAACATCCCTGGAGCAATGAGGGTTAAGGGTCTTACTCAAGGACCCACACTGGTAACTTCAGTGGACCTGGGATTTGAACCCCCAACCTTCAGATTGATAGCCCAACACCCTGACCACTGAGCTACCACATCCTATGAGTGGTATTCTCTCACAATACACCAGAAATGTACCTGCACACCTCATTTGCAGATGGCCACGCCCATCAGGGCAGATATATTCACATGCAGCGTTGCTATTTAAATGCCGCAGGTGGAAGGCGTGAAAATAGGTTCTTCGCAGGGTGCAAGATAGTAATGAGCATCGTGACGCACCTTAACTGATCCTTTTAATTAGATTGGCAAGTGACATTTTTTTCAGATCCTCAGATGTTTGTGCTATTAAAAAAAAAAAAAAAAAAAAAAAAAATTTAATAAAGTAACATGATGAAAATATTAGAGCTGTTTAAATTTCCATTAATATAAGCAACACTTATATGTGTGTGTGTATTGGGGGGGTATGTGCATGTGTGTGTGTGTGTGCATTACATGGATCATATTGTCTATGTCGCCTGGTTCCCTCACACACACACACACACACACACACACACACACACACACACTTTCCCTGCTGTTCCAATGTCAGGAAGATAAAGTGTGAAATGCATTAGCATTAGCTTCTCGAATCCGTTTTTCAGAAGCCGGACACCTGTCATGAGTGATAATTCAACGGTCTGACACTCCTGTCTGCTTCTTATTAACAGGACCGAGGCGAGCGAGCCAACCACATACCTTAACTACAGGGTTTTTTAAAATGTAATACAGAATGGAGGATGGAATGCTGTTTTAGTGCGCTCGCAAATGTTTGCTGTATGTATGTTCTGATTTAAATATATATGTATAAATGGATATATTTATTGAGGGGCATGGTGGTTTAGTGGTTGGCATGTTCTCCTCTCGGCACTAGGGATTCCTGGTTCGAATCCCCATCTGGGTGGAGTTTCCAAGTTCTCCCCGTGTCCACGTGGGTTTCCTTCGAGTTCTCCGGTTTCCTCCCACAGTCCAAAAACATGGATCAAGGTCGATTGAGTTCTCCGAATTGCCCCATATAGAGTGTGTCTGTGTGAGTGAGTGTGTGTCCAGCGATAGATTGGTGTCCTGTCCTGGGTGTATCTGACCAGCGCCTTAAATGTTCTTCCCTGGATGGGCATGTGGAACCCCCCCCCCACCGCGACCCTAATAGAGGATAAAGTGGAAGATAATGAATAGAGAGATGAATAAATGGATATATGTACTGGGCGGCATGGTGGTTTAGTGGTTGGCATGTTCTCCTCTCAGCACTAGGGATTCCTGGTTTGAATCCCCATCTGGGTGGAGTTTCCATGTTCTCCCTGTGTCCACGTGGGTTTCCTCCGGGTTCTCTGGTTTCCTCCCACAGTCCAAAAACATGGATCAAGGTCGATTGAGTTCTCCGAATTGCCCCATATAGAGTGTGTCTGTGTGAGTGAGTGTGTGTCCAGTGATAGATTGGTGTCCTGTCCTGGGTCTATCTGCCCAGCGCCCGAGATGTTCTCCCCTGGATGGGCATGAGAAACCCCCCCCCCTCGCGACCCTAATATAGGATAAAGCAGAACATAATGAATGGGTGAAACCTCATCATGGTGCCAAATCTCAGTCCATACCCCTCATCAGCATCTCCAAGAATCAACTCAACTCATGACGAGAACAATCAGCTGAATAAAAGGTCATTTAAATAATAATTAAACCCACAAAAAATAGGAGGAGAGCCATAATATTTGTATTTTGTGACCCTTCCGATTTCAGATTAAGGTGGTACATTGACCTGTGACTGACCTTGACTTTTGCAGTGAGACAGATGAGCCATGATGCCAAATCTCACAGACAGCTGACATTTAATGACATTTCTGGCAGCAGGTGTGTTTGAAAGAATCCTATTATAGAGAACGGTTTCCTCTGTTACCTCTGAGTTTTTTTTCCATTTGTTGGTTTGTGTGTGTGTGTGTGTGTGTGTGTGTGTGTGTGTGTGTGTGTGTGTGTGTGTGTGTGTGTGTGTGTGTTAAAGATAAAGATAAAGAGGAAGTAAGCCCTACAGACAAAGCAAAAGATACACAGACTGGTAATGAAAAGGCCGGTAAGTCTAAATTACCCTTCTGCATTTCTTTTCCCTGATTCATCAAATTATACAAACCGTTTTCTAATTCCACAGCGGCACGGTGGCTTAGTGGTTTAGCATGTTCTCCTCTCAGTGCTAGGGATTCCCAGTTCGAATTCCCATCTGGGTGGAGTTTCCATGTTCTCCCCGTGTCCATGTGGGTTTTCTCTGGGTTCTCCGGTTTCCTCCCACAGTCCAAGAACATGAATCAAGGTCAATTGAATTCTCCAAATTGCCCCATATAGAGTGTGTGTGTGTGAGTGAGTGTGTCCCCAGCGATGGATTGGTACCCTGTCCTGGGTGTATCTGCCCAGCGCCCAAGACGTTCTCCCCAGATGGCCATGAGGAACCCCCCCGCGACCCTAATAGAGGATAAAGCGGAAGATAATGGATGAATGAATGACTTTTGATATAAAGGGCGACGCTGCGGTGTAGTGGTTTAGCATGTTCTCCTCTCAGCACTAGGGATTCCCGATTCGAATCCCCATCTGGGTGGAGTTTCCATGTTCTCCCCGTGTCCGTGTGGGTTTCCTCTGGGTTCTCCGGTTTCCTCCCACAGTCCAAAAACATGGATTCAGGATTTTGAATTGGCTGCTTTAGCTATATTGCCCCTATATAGTGTGTGGATTGGTGCCTTGTCCTGGGTGTATCTGCCCAACACTGGAAACCCTGGATAGGTATGGAACCCCTGCCCCCTTTCGTGACCCTAGTAGAGCACTGAGTGAAAGATAATGAGACGAGATAAGAAGACTTTAAATTCGTAACTCCGGCGGCTTTATTAAACTGGATGCTTCCGGTTCTCAGCGGGATTATATTCCTTATGCAAGCCACCGCAACAGCACCTACGACTTCAGGTGGAGTTCATTCATGCACATATAGAAATTCTATAGAAAATGCTCCACCACTGAGGTTCTCTCTATAGGGCTGACATGATGCTCACCACCCCCACTCTGTCTCTTCTACTTCCCTTCCCTCTTTCATCAGGCTTTTCCATTGCTCTCCATGTAGCTGCTGATTGTAATTACACACTCTGCCAATTATGTTCCACAGTAAGGCAGCTTGGAGCCGAGCATGAACAAACTGACAAGGATGGGAGGTGGTGTTTGCTGCATACTGACAAAGGAAGAAGATTGTTCGCTGCAATAAATGAGGAACTTCAGCCGAACCAACCAGCTTCTGAGGGCAACCAGTCGGTCGGTTTGAACTTCCTAAAATCAGGTTTAGTTGTTGGCATTGGGTTTTATCCATCCATTATTCATTCATTCATTATCTTCCGCTTTATCCTCTAGTGGGGTCGCTGGGGGGGGGGGGGGGTTCCCCATGCCCATCCAGGGGACAACGTTTCGGGCGCTGGGCAGATACACCCAGGACAGGACGCCAATCTATCACTGGACACTCACTCACTCACACAGATACACTCTATATGGGGCAATTTGGAGAAATCAGTTGACCTTGATCCATGTTTTTGGACTGTGGGAGGAAACCGGAGAACCCGGAGGAAACCCACGCAGACACGGGGAGATCACGGAAACTCCACCCAGATGGGGATTCGAACCAGTAATCCCTAGTGCTGAGAGGAGAACATGCTAAACCACTAATCCACGTGCCGCCCTCCATCCATTATCCTCCACCTAAATCTAAATTAGTGGCATACAGGGGAGGATGTTTTAAACACTGGGCAGATACACTTGGACAGGGCGCCAGTCCATCACTGGGCACTCACTCACTCATACAGACGCACGCACACTTTATGGAAGCAATTTGGTGCAGCCAATTTACCTCCATGTTTTTGGACTGTGGAAGCAAATCGGAGAACCCAGAGGAAACCCACACAGACGGTGGAAACTCCACCCAGATCGAGATACGAACCTGGATCCCCAGCACTGAGAGAGGCAGACTTGCTAAGCCACCTTGCCATCCATCCATTATCTTCCGCTTTATCCTCTACTAGGGTCCCATGGGGGAGGGGTTGGGCTCTGGGCAGATACACCCAGGACAGGCACCAATCTATCACTGGACACACACACACACACACACTAACACACTCTGTATGGGGCAATTTGGAGATTTCAATTGATTTGATCCATGTTTTTGGACTGTGGAAGGAAACCGGAGAACCCAGAAGAAACCCACGTGGACACGGGGTGAACATGGAAACTCCACCCAGATTGGGATTCGAACCTGGAATCCCTAGTGCTGAGAGGAGAACATGCTAACCACTAAGCCAGCGTGCCGCCCCCTTGCCATCCAGATATTGAATATTTCATTAAGCTGCAGATGGTGTTGGAATCATGACAGCATGTTGGCTTAGTGGTTAGAACGTCTGCCTCTCAGCGCTGAGAATCCAGGTTCAAATCCCGATCCGGGTGAAGTTTCCATCTTTCCTCCCCACAGTCCACAAGGTCAACAGAATTATCCAAATTGCCCCATATAGAGTGTGTTTGTGTGAGTGAGTGTGTGCCCAGTGATAGATTGGCGTCCTGTCCTGGGTCTATTTGGACGTTCTCCCCTAGATGGGCACCACCCCCGCGACCCTAATAGAGGATAAAGCGGAAGATAATAAATGAATGAATGAATAAATAAATAAATAATGGATGGATGGGTCATTCTGTCTGAAACTCTGCCAAGTCGAACATGCTGATCTTCTGCACTCTGGCGACCTCTAGCGGAAGCAAGCCGGAATATGTTTATAAAGCTTTTGGAGCCTCATGAGTCGGTGGATTCCTTTCAGGGATTATTTAAAAATTTAAATATGTTCTTTTTTTATCACGTGGTCATTTTAGTGTTGTTTTGTGTGTCTAGGATGCTGAGTCATTCATTCTTTATCTTCCGCTTTATCCTCTATTAGGGTCGTGAGGGGGGGGTCGCCATGCCCATCCAGGGGAGAACGTTTCGGGCGCTGGGCAGATACACACTGGACACACACTCACTCACACAGCATTGTATATGGGGCAATTTGGAGAATTCAATTGACCTTAATCCATGTTTTTCGCCTGTGGGAGGAAACCGGAGAACCCGGAGGAAACCCACGCGGACACGGGGAGAACATTTTAGTGTTGTTTTGTGTGTCTAGGATGCTGAGTCATGAGATACTCACATACTCATCTGATGGAGCTGAAGCAAACCCCACTACTCACCTGCCCCAGCTTCAGTCTCCACCAGTTCTGCCATTAAGTCTTCAAGCATTCATTCATTCTTGAGTCTTTAAAAGTCTTGATTTTAAAGACTTCTTCAGCTTTGCCATTGCTTTTGGTGAACCCTGTAAACTATCTGTTCATTCCTCTTGCTGCCCAACTGCCCCACCGTCCTCAGACCAGATGTAAGTGTGCTATTTCTTACTGGGTATTTTTGGATATCTGGACCACCAGCTGCATTGGATGAAATTTTTTTTTAACTCTCACATGTCTCCCGCAGTCCAAAAACATGGATTTAAGGTGAAGTGGCTGCTCTTAATTGCCTCTGTCTAAATAGTGGGGGTGGGGGTGTCCAGCAATAGATTGGCACCCAATCCTGGGGGTATCTGCAGAAAATATGTGGTAAAAACAATAAACCAGCCTAAGAAATTCATCAATACATTTATAAAGTTTAATTCTGTGGACAGGGGCGGCACAGTGTTTAGCATGTTCTCCTCTCAGCACTAGGGATTCCTGGTTCGAATCCCCATCTGGATGGAGTTTCCATGTTTTCCCCGTGTCTGCGTGGGTTTCCTTCGGGTTCTCCGGTTTCCTCCCACAGTCCAAGTAAATTGAGTTCTCCAAATTGCCCCATATAGAGTGTGTCTGGGTGAGTGAGTGTGTGCCCAGCGATAGATTGGTGTCCTGTCCTGGGTGTATCTGCCCAGCGCCCCAAACATTCTCCCCTGGATGGGCATGGGGAACCCCCCCCACCGCGACCCTAATAGAGGATAAAGCGGAAGATAATGAATGAATGAATTAATTATTTGTAAAATGGCGGCACGTTGGCTTAATGGTTTAGCATGTTCTCCTCTCAGCACTAGGGATTCCCGGTTCAAATTCCCATCTGGGTGGAGTTTCCATGTTCTCCCCGTGTCCGCGTGGGATTCCTCCGGATTCTTCGGTTTCCTCCCACAGTCCAAAAACATGGATCAAGTCAATTGAGTTCTCCAAATTGCCCCATATAGAGTGTGTGTGTGTCTGTGTAAGTGAGTGTGTCTAGTGATAGATTGGCGCCCTGTGCTGGGTGTATCTTCCCAGCGCCCGAAACGTTCTCCCCTGGATGGGCATGGGGAACCCCCCCCCCCCCACGACCCTAATAGAGGATAAAGCTGAAGATAATGAATGAATAAATTATTTGTAAAAAAAAAAAAATTAAATATAAAAGATTTAATAAGTAATAAGTTTTCACTTTCACGACTCCGTGGTATGTGATCGCTTTGTGATCAGGTTGGCGGAACCGATGTACTATAAGCTATAAAGTTCTGACGCTATTTAGAGCGATGGCGATGAATTTGGACAGTAGACAGGGGCGTGGTATGCATTATTGCAGCGTGTAGTGGCTCTATGAATGCACTCATGCATAGTCACCCGATGTGACAGTTGGGATGGCTTGTAACGCGAGGCAGCTGCTTTTCACAGAAGCCCATTTTCAAGTTAAAATCTTCTAAATAAACAGCCAATAAACAATTGGCTGGGTCATGCTGAGAAGACTGCGCTGGGGGAAGGTGTGGTGGGCTTTTTTCAAAAGAACATTGGTAAGCGAACAAAGCGGCTGGGATGTGGGGGAGTGGAAGGAGAGGGGAGGGTTCTTGTAACCCTTTAGCAGGTTCTCTAATGTCCAGCATGGCTGATATGGGACTTTAATAATACTGGATATTGATATTGAGTGCTTTTTTAATGCCACGTGTATTAAGGGTGATAAAGGTCATATACATCAAATGATATTTAACATGTTCTAAGGGAAATTTATTTTTTTTATGTTGTTTTTGGTTTTTGGTATCTGGCTCTGGACTGTGGAACTGTTATTCCCCCAGTCATGTTGCTGTGTGGCTACTCTAGTAGACAATATGTCCGTGACAATGACAATGATGTGTCAATAGGGCCGTGGTGTGAACAAAGAAAGCCTGGCACATTCTCTATTATGGGTCTGACCAACTATCGCTCATTGTGTCACAAAAATCAAAAGAATACACATGTAATCCATCATTACTGGCTTATTCATATAGACCAAAGACGAATAAACATAAGCAAGATCTGGTTATGTTCATTCTAATCTTATATAATATATATATAGTCTAAAATCTGTGTGTGTTTCCTATACAGATCCACACTGTTGCTTCGATTACCTTGACATTTGACATTCTTACTCTTTAGGACCCATGCAGAGGTTTATATACTCTTATATATTATATATTATATCCATCCATCCATTATCTTCTGGCTTCATCCTATATAAGGGTCGCGGGGGGGTTCCCCATGCCCATCCAGAACGTTTCAGGCGCTGGGCAGATACACCCAGGACAGGGCGCCAATCTATCGCTGGGCACATACTTACTCACACAAACACATACACACTGTATATGGGGCAATTTTGGGCCATTCAATTGACCTTAATGCATGTTTTTGGACTGTGGGAGGAAACCGGAGAACCCTGAGGAAACCCACACAGACACGGAGAGAACATGAAAACTCCACCCAGATGGGGATTCGAACCGGGTTTATATATATATATATATATATATTATATTTACAAACCACCAAAAAGTGGCTTAAGGGGTTTTATTTTAGCGATTTTAGCCAACCACGCACCTCGTAGCTTAATTTAAGGCGTGTCGGTGAATAGCAACCTGATTCACGAGTGTGTTTTGGGCGTCACGTATAATAATAAACCAATCAGTGTGCAACTTACCATTCCCTTTAAGATCCAGATGGGGTGCTCAGACTTTGGCAGATTGCTATTTGAGCGGCGTAGCTACGTGGACTCAATGCACTGCTCCATGAGGTTCTCCATTTGAGTGTGAATGGAGAACCCACAGTATAGTGTAGACTATGGATCTGCATTTTCTGTACAAATGCAGTCAGATTTAATAACGTCCGTTCTAGTCACTCTACCGCTGGGCACACTCACTCACACAGGCAGACACTCTGGGGCAATTTAGAGCATTGAGTTTACCTTAAATCCACGACACCACACCAATCTATCTCTGGGTACACACTCATTTACACAGACACACTATATATGGGGCAATTTGGAGAACTCAATTGACCTTGATCCATGTTTTTTGGACTGTGAGAGGAAACCGGAGAACCCGGAGGAAACCCACACGGACAACATGGAAACTCCACCCAGAGTGGGATTCGAACCTGGATCCCCAGCACTGAGAGGTGGTTAGTGAAGGTTAACATCCCAAACATTCATTCATCCATTATCTTCTGGGGAGGGCCCATCCAGGGGAGAACGTTTCGGGCTCTGGGCAGATACACCCAGGACAGGACGCCAATCCATCGCTGGGCACACACTGACTCACACAGACAGACTCTATATGGGGCAATTTGGAGAACTGAATTGACCTTGATCCATGTTTTTGGACTGTGGGAGGAAACCGGAGAACCCGGAGGAAACCCACGTGGACACGGGGAGAACATGGAAACTCCACCCAGATGGGGATTTGAACCGGGAATCCCTAGTGCTGAGAGGAGAACATGCTAAACACTAAGGCACCGTGCCACCTTTCCCAATCATTATTTTTTAATCCTCAGCTCTTGATATTAACTACATGGGTTTTGTCCATTCAGGTTGGACCATCACAACTCAAGACTCGGGTGATTTTCTTTAATTTCACAATTTTAGTTTGGTAGAGTTTTATGCGTATTAAATAACGTTTATTAAAACGTTACCATTGCAGGCTACCTAACAATAATACTGTTTTTTATTACAGGGGTGATTTTATTTTTCCAGCCTCAGTCAATGGATTTATTATTAGCAAATCTGCATTCGAGTAAGTTATCATTTCTCCTGTTTGGGTTTTATGTATCATGGTGTGTTGTGAATGAAAATTCGGTGAGCATTATCCAAAATAATATGTTGATACAGGGCGGCACGGTGGCCCTGGATGGGCATGGGGAACCCCCCCATGACCCTAGTAGAGGATAAAGCGGAAGATAATAGAGATAATTATATTTAGTTGTTTAGCAGACGATGGTTTAGTGGTTAGCATGTTCTCCTTTCAGCACTAGGGATTCCCGGTTCGAATCCCCATCTGGGTGGAGTTTCCATGTTCTCCCCGTGTCTGCGTGGGTTTCCTCCAGGTTTTCCGGTTTCCTCCCACAGTCCAAAAACATGGATCAAGTCAATTGAGTTCTCCAAATTGCCCCATATAGAGTGTGTCTGTGTGAGTGAGTGTGAGTGTGTGTCTGCCCAGTGATAGATTGGCGTCCTGTCCTGGGTGTATCTGCCCAGCGCCCGAAACGTTCTCCTCTGGATGGGCATGGGGAACCCCCCCGCAACCCTAATAGAGGATAAAGCGGAAGATAATGGATGAATGAATATGTTGATACAGACACAATTCTACAGTGTTGGTCTCTCATTTTAGATTAAAGCATCTGCTAAACAACTATATATATATATATATATATATATATATATATATATATATATATATATATATATATATATATATATATATTTATATATATATATATATATATATTTATATTCTATATATATAATTATCTTCATTATCGTCCGCTTTATCCTCTTTTAGGGTCACGGGGGGGTTCCCCATGCCCATCCAGAGGAGAACGTTTCGGCGCTGGGCAGATACACTCAGGACAGGACACCAATCTATCACTGGACACACACTATTTCACACAGACACACTCTACAGTATATGGAGTGTATGGGCAATTTGGAGAATTGAATTGACCTTGTTCCATGTTTTTGGACTGTGGGAGGAAACCGGAGAACCCGGAGGAAACCCACACAGACACGGGAAGAACATGGAAACTCCACCCAGATTGGGATTCAAAGCTGGAATCCCCAGCGTTGAGAGAAGAACATGATAACCACTAAGCCACCGTCTGCTAAACAACTAAATATAATTATCTCCATTATCTTTCGCTTTATCCTCTTCTAGGGTCATGGGGGGGTTCCCCATGCCCACCCAGGGGAGAACGTTTCGGGCGCTGGGTAGATACACCCAGGACAGGACGCCTATCTATCACTGGACACACACACACTCACACAGACTCACATAGACACACTCTATATGGGGCAATTTTGGGCCATTCAATTGACCTTGATCCATGTTTTTGGACTGTGGGAGGAAACCGGAGAACCCGGAGTACACCTATGCAGACACGGGGAGAACATGGAAACTCCACCCAGATTGGGATTCAAACCTGGAATCCCCAGCGGTAAGAGGCCGCCCAGGTTACAAAGTACACAATGATAATTCATCCATCCATTATATTCCGCTTTCTACTCTACTAGGGTTGCAGGGGGGGTTCCCGATGCCCGTCCAGTGGAGAATGTTTAGGGCGGGCAGATACACCCAGGACAGGACGCCAATCTATCACCGGACATACACTCATTCACACAAAGACACTTTATATGGGGCAATTTTGTGGCATTCCATTGATCTTAATCCATGTTTTTGGACTGTGAGAGGATACTGGAGAACCTGGAGGGCACCCAGGTGGACAAGGGGAGAACATGGAAAATCCACCCAGATCGGGATTCGAAGCCAATGTTCTAATTGTCACGTATTTCACTTTTCAGGATAGAAACCTAAAGAATGGGTGACTGGAGCTTCCTGGCACGGCTGTTGGAAAATGCACAGGAACACTCGACGGTCATAGGCAAGGTCTGGCTGACGGTCCTCTTCATCTTTCGGATTCTGGTGCTTGGGGCCGCGGCGGAGGAAGTATGGGGGGATGAGCAGTCCGACTTCACCTGCAACACGCAGCAACCTGGCTGTGAGAACGTCTGCTACGACAAGGCCTTCCCGATCTCACACATTCGCTTCTGGGTGCTGCAAATCATCTTCGTTTCCACGCCCACCCTCATTTACCTGGGCCATGTCCTTCACATCGTCCGCATGGACGAGAAGCGCAAGGAGAAGGAAGACGAGCTGCATAAAACCAGGTTTCTGGATGAGAGAGACCTTTACAGGTTCGAGGGAGAAGGTGAAACCGAGGATGGCAGCGCCAGGTATGAGAAGCCGTCTATACGGGACGAGCACGGCAAAGTCCGGATAAGGGGCGCCCTCCTGCGCACCTACATTTTTAATATTATTTTTAAGACGCTCTTCGAATTGGGATTCATCTTGGGTCAGTATTTTCTTTATGGCTTCCAGCTGCAGCCCCTGTACAAGTGTGCGAGGTGGCCCTGTCCCAACACGGTAGACTGTTTCATTTCCCGGCCGACTGAGAAAAGCATCTTCATCATATTCATGCTGGTGGTGGCCTGTGTGTCCCTCTTGCTGAACGTTTTGGAGATCTATCACCTCGGCTGGAAGAAAGTCAAACAGAGTGTCACCAAACGGTACGAACCAGAAGCGACCCCCTGCAATTCTTATAAAAGCAAGGGTTTGAAATATATACCTGACCTCTCTGTGAACAACTCCTCCACATCCTCACCTCTCAGAAGCCAGCCATCGCCAAACTTTACTGATCTGACCGAGCAGGGCAGTGAAAACCCCCCAGCAGCTCTACCTCCAGCCCTGGCCATCATTCCTGAATCCCAGTACGAGTCAGTTCAGGAGGATCCTCCGTTTTCTCTGTATAGTCAGAACAACAGCAACAACTGTTCCATCACAACGGAGCAGACCTTGCCTGTTGAACTATGGACATCTCAGATAGAACCCCTTACTCCATGTGTCTCACCATCTTCCTCTCCTTCCCTAAACAAAAGTATGCACCATGAATCGGCGTCCACATCCACAGACGATGACAGTGATGCTGAATGCGCCCTGTGCTCAGGGCCTGATGTGATGACCACCACTGTGGAGATGCATCCAGCGCCAGCTATCATGAGCAATATTTGTTATTTACCTAAAATCAGCAGCTTTAAGGCTGGACTTGATGACTTGGTGGTTTAATCCTCACAAAAAGGAGTTAGAATTTTTTATTTCAGGGCAATGAAAAAGGGTTCATAAAATATAGAGACTTGGTAGAAGCTGTTTTAAAAATATTTCCTTTAGGTTAGCAGTGCAACTACTTACAGTATCAGTCAAAAGTTTGGACACGCCCCCTTTCCTCCACTTACCATATGGATGGACTTTGTAGTTTTACAATTCCAGGCTGTAGTCCATCTGTCTTCTTGTTGTTGTTAGTCCCCTGTTGGTTCTCTGGTCTCTGTTGGTCAGGAGCATCACAGAACAGGTATCATTTGGGTGGTGGATTGTTTATTGTCAGTTCTGCAGTGACACTGATGTGGTGAGGGGGTTTTAGTGCAGCAGTGCTGCTGGAGTTTCATGTCTCCACCTCAGTGACACTGCTGGGATAGGACTAATGCACCAATCCAATAACCCCTGCTCTGTGGTGGTACTATTGTGGTTCTGACCATTAGAACAGAGTAAAGGGGACGTACACAGTATGTACTGTAGAACACTAACAGATGGACTACAGAATGGAATTGTAGAACTACAAAGTCCATCTTTACAGGAAGTGGAACTGAGAACATGGACAATAAGTGGAGCAGAAATTCCTGACCCTGTGCTCTAGTGATACTAGTAATTCACTTTGAGTAAAAGCTAAATAACCTCACTTGATGTGATGTGATGTAAAGGTTGATGAAGCTGGTTAAATAATTCTCAGATGAAATAAAGAAGGTTCCCGTTGGAAAAACAGGCAATTTACACATATGCTATAATTTTATTATTGTATTATTTAGATTAGCTTTATTGCAGTGCAGTAATATATAGATCAGAAATTTAATTATTAGTTAAGTTTGTAAATATTATATAACGAGGCCTGCAGAGGTAAATAGCAATAGATTTTAAATAGATTTGCTGAGTAGAACTGGTTGTAAGTTTAACAACAGTGTTGTATTTAATGCAGTTTTTAAAAATATTGTTAACAGTAGAAATCTCCATAAATCTCGATGATGTTAACTATTTTTTAAATGCGATAGTTTAACTTATTTTTAATAATTATAATTCCAGTATTGTATTTGCCCAAGAATGTTTAAAAATGTTTTTAAAGTGTGAGTGTCTTTGTTTATGAAAATATATAGTTAATATAAGTGCAAACTAATTAGTACTGAATTAAAAATTATTACTTTTTTTTTACTATTTAAAAAAAAGATGAATAAAATTTAATACTATATTATTATATTATATTTGAATAATATTGAAAATGCGGCACGGTGGCTTAGTGGTTAGCACGTTCGCCTCTCCTCTCGAATCCCTATCTGGGTGGAGTTTCCATGTTCTCCCCGTGTCTGTGTGGGTTTCCTCCGGGTTCTCCGGTTTCCTCCCACAGTCCAAAAACATGGATTAAGTCAATTGAGTTCTCCAAATTGCCCCATAAAGAGTGTGTGTGTGTGAGTGAGTGTGTGCCCAGCGATGGATTGGCGCCCTGTCCTGGGTCTATCTGCCCAGCGCCCGAAACGTTCTCCCCTGGATGGGCATGGGGAACCCCACCGCGACCCTAATAGAGGACAAAGCAGGAGATAATGAATGCATGAATTAATAATATTGAAAATGTTATTACAAGTGGCTGAAGTGCCTTGAGGAGATAAAAACCATAAAAAAATGTTTACGTTTTATAAACAAATAAAAGAAAAATCTTCAACCTTGTTTGACCTGTGAATGAGTTATGATCCTTATAAATAACAGGAACCACGAATATTTTAATTCCATATAAATATGGGTTGCAACAACCTCTATAATCCCTTACAGACAGCATTTGCCACAACGATATTTCCTCATAATCCACGGTTGCCACAGCTGCTAAAATTATTCACGAACAGTGGTTGGGTTGCTAAAACTATTAGAACTCCTCATAAACAAATTTTGCCACAACTACACCAATTCCTCATAAACATTTAATGCCACAAACTGCTATACTCCCCCGAAATCAACAGTTGCCACAACTGCTATAATCACAAACAATTGTTGCCACAACTATTATACTCAATTGTCACTACACAACTTTTAGTCATTCAACTGGATCTGGATTTAAACATAGAAATTTTATATAGCTCATACAGCTGAAGAGTTCTGGGTCTAAATGTGCAGTTTATACATGCTACAAATAACTTGAAGGAATTATTACAGTTGTTATGATTTTATTGTTGCTTTTTATTTATTGTAATGAAAAATTGTGCAAATAAACAATTACATTTATCTTTACATACCTGTTTGAGTCTAAATACTTCCTTTTTTTGGAATGATTAGCAATCTTCACTGTTATAATGGGGTCTTCACCTTATGGTTATGCTTATTGTTTATTGTAATAATAATATTGTTATTATAACCCTTGTAATCTGTGTGTGGGGGGGTTGGCACTGCGGTTTAGTGGTTAGCATGTTTTCTTCTCTCAGCACTGGGTGGAGTTTCCATGTTCTCCCTGTGTCCGCGTGGGTTTCCCCCGGGTTCTCCGGTTTCCTCCCACAGTCCAAAAACATGGATCAAGGTCAAGAAAATTCTTCAAATTGCCCCATATAGAGTGTGTTTGTGTGAATGAGTGTGTACCCAGCGATAGATTGGTGTCCTGTCCTGGGTTTATCTTCCCAGCACCCCTGGATGGGCATGGGGACCCGCCCCTGGATGGGCATGGGGAACCCCCCCCCCCACACACACACACACCCACACACACACACACACACACACACACACTCCATGCGATGGATAAATGTTTAATAAATGCTTTAGGGAGCTAAATCCGGCGTACACATACTTTTGAGCCTTTGTTCATGTTGATGCACTTCCCGCCAAATTCTGTAGATGGCGCCAAAATCTCGGGTGCGGATCTCGCTGGCAGACTGCGCAGGCGCAATAGAACAGGTCAGGCCAGTCGTTGGGGGTTGTTGAATGAGGGAGTGTTTGCTGAATTAAGCGTCTCTGGTTGTTTGTTTGTCGGAGCGGCTGTGATGGCGAACCGAAACCTCAAGCAGGTCAACATTCAGAACAACTCCCCGTCGCCGAGGCCGCAGGCTCTGAAGCGCAGCGCGGACTCTCCGTCCGTCGAGCGGCCGCCCGCAAAGATGGAGGCGCCGTCACCCAAAGACAGCAGCCCGCGTCCCGAGGCCGAGAGCGGCGCCGAGCCGCAGGAGATGACCATAGACCTGAAGAGCTTCAGAAGGCCGGGGGAGAAGACCTTCACCCAGCGCTGCAGGTTGTTCGTCGGTAACCTGCCCACCGACATCACGGAGGACGACTTTCGAAAGATGTTCTCCAAATATGGCGAGACAAACGAAGTGTTCATCAACCGCGACAGAGGCTTCGGCTTCATCCGCCTGGTAAAGAGACATCCATCTGTTTATCTCATCACATACCTGATGATTTACCTTTATGTCCGTTACATTCATTCTTTCATTATATTCCGCTTTAACCTGTACTAGGGTCGCGCGGAGGGGGGGGGGTGTCGGGGGGTTCCCCATGCCCATCCAGGGGGGAACGTTTTGGGCGCTGGGCAGATACACCCAGGACACGACACCAATCTATCTCTGGGTACACACTCTTTCACACAGACACACTCTATATGGGGCAATTTGAAGAATTCAATTGACCTTGATCCATGTTTTTGGACTGTGGGAGGAAACCGGAGAACCCGGAGGAAACCCACGCGGACACTGGGAGAACATGCAAACTCCACCCAGATTGGGATTCGAACCGGGAATCCCTAGCGCTGAGAGGAGAAAATGCTAAGCCACCGTGCCACCCTAGGGTCGTTGGGGAGTTTCCAATGCCCATCCAGGGGAGAACGTTTCGGGCACTGGGCAGATACAGCCAGGACAGGGCGCCAATCTATCGCTGGACACACACTCACTCACTCAAACACACTCTATATGGGGCAATTTGGAGAATTCAATTGACCTTGATCCATGTTTTTGGAATGTGGGAGGAAACCCACGGGGACAACAAACTCCACCCAGATTGGGATTCAAGCCGGAAATTGGAACGTGCTATCCTCTGAGCCATTGTGCCTTCCCTAGGCTTTTGGGTGCTGGGCAGATACCCCCAGGTTGGACATGCCCCTTCCTGCTCCATTCTCTGTTACCCCCACTTACCATATAGATAGACTTTGTAGTTCTATAATTCCAGACTGTAGTCCATCTGTGTTCTTTGTTGTTGTTTGTCCCTGTTGGTTCTCTGGTCTCTGTTGGTCAGGAGCATCACAGAACAGGTATCATTTGGGTGGTGGATTGTTTATTGTCAGTTCTGCAGTGACACTGATGTGGTGAGGGGGTTTTAGTGCAGCAGTGCTGCTGGAGTTTCATTTCTCCACCTCAGTGACACTGCTGGGATAGGACTAATGCACCAACCCAATAACCCCTGCTCTGTGGTGGTACTATTGGGGTTCTGACCATTAGGGCAGAGTGAAAGGTACAAACTTCATCTTTACAGTAAGATTCAGAACATGGACAGTAAGTGGATCATAAAGGAGGCGTGTCCAAACATTTAAATTATATATTTTATATATATATATATATATATATATATATATATATATATATATATATATATATATATATATATATATATATAT
>JAFMOD010001012.1:732613-744273 GCA_019802435.1 Corydoras maculifer | reverse complement strand
GAGAGAGAGAGAGAGAGAGAGAGAGAGTCAGAGAGAGAGAGAGAGTCAGAGAGAGAGAGTCAGAGAGACTCTGTGTGTCTGTGTGAGTGGGTGAGTGTGTGCCCAGTGATAGATTGGCATCCTGTCCTGGGTCTATCTGCCCAGCGCCAGAAACGTTCTCTCCTGGATGGGCATGGGGAAACCCCCCCCCCCCCGCTACCCTAATAGAGGGTCATGGTGTTTATTATACACCTCCATGTTTCTTCTTTAAACTGAGTGATGCCCGTGATGGGAACTGCATGGTGTTGGTACGGATGCATCTGGTTTGTGGAACACGTTTATCAGATTCACCTCCATGTTTCTTCACACGTTGTCAGTTCTGTCAGCTCCACTTACTGTAGAGATGCACCGTGTAGTTTACATCCACAGACCGCTGTGCATCTCTTTATCCTTCACTCTGTTCACCGACATTCAGGACTCAGGACCATCACACGGTGGCTTGGTCATTATTTAGGTGGAGGATGATTCTCAGCACTGCAGTGACACTGTGAGATGGTGGTGTGTTAGTATGTTCGACTGGAATGAGTGGATTGGGTCTTTTAGCACCTCAGTGTCGTGGTCCAGCCTGCAGCATCCTGAATGCAGCATCCTTGTAGCCACCACCACCATGTCAGTCTTACTGCAGTACTGAGAACCATCCACCACCCTAAAGAAAGCACTGTGGGGGTGCTGATTTTTAAAGATCATACTCAACATACTGGCAGCACTGTGGCCTAGCGCCTCTCAGCACTAGGGATTCCTAGTCGAATCCCCATCTGGGTGGAGTTTCCATGTTCTCCCCATGTCCATGTGGGTTTCCTCCCACAGTCCAAAAACATGGATCGAGTCAATTCTCCAAATTGCCCCATGTAGTGTGTCTGTGTGTGTGCCCAGCGATAGATTGGCACCCTGTCCTGGGTGTATCTGCCCAGCGCCCGAAACGTTCTCCCCTGGATGGGCCCTGGATCCCCCCCCCCCACGACCCTAATATGGGATAAAATATTACAAAGCACATAGAGAAACAAATGGACTACAATCTGTAATTGTAGAACTACAATCCATAAAGCCATTGCACACAAGACTCTTTTTTTGCACCATTATGCCTCTTGCACAAAAAATAAAAATAAAAATGAAAGATTTTAACTTTATTCTGCTGCTTCTGTGACTGTGGAAAAAACTCTCACTGTATAACACAAACTCAGGTCTATATTTAACTACTATCATATATTATTATTTATTACTTATATATAATATATATTTATTATTATTTATCATTATTATTATTAGCATTATTAATATTACTACTACTACTTATTATTGTTATTTTTACTGTTATTATTACTATAGTTATTCCAATATTACTGTTACTATTTAATCACATTTACATTGCCTTTTATGATTACCATGTAATTATGGTATTTAAACATTTTTACTGTTGAATTCCATTACATCACACTGCATTTCACTTTTTTACTGTTAGTAAACTGGTATTAGTTACTTTTTTGTTTTTGTTTTATGTCTTAATGTCATTAATGTCTTGTAACCGTGAGACAGCGAGGAAGGTAATTTCGATTACTTTGTATGTATGGAACATGTGAAGGTCGGTGGATCTGAAAGCAGACAGTGAGTGTAGCTCTGTGGAGGTGGAGCTGGTAAAATGTAAATTATTAGATTACACGCCGGTCATTCGACGCTCTGCTATAAGGCGACACAGCAGATAGATGTTAACGTGATGTGTATGAATGTGGATTAGAGGAACACCGCTGTTTATTAAAGCAGGTCTTTAACATGAAGCTCTCACTGTAGATCACGCCACAGCACCCCGCATTTCATTAATGTTATTGCTCATTTCAGGACATAATTATCCCTGTAGTGCTAAAAACCCTGATCTGAATGACTTCTGTAATCTGGTAATGTACATGCACATTCAGCGGCAACGTATAACGAAGTAATTAAAGCCTTAAGTGAATTAAAGGCAATTAAGACGGCCGTTAGAATGATTTCACACAACTGTGGTATCAGCTTAAATGGTGCAAATTCTCATCGCATGCCGAGCGGCCCGTGTTTGATGATGGGGGAGTTGTGGGCATGCGGTCGAGGAACCAGCCCTGCGACCTGAAGGTCCACGGTTTGAATCCCAGTATCATCAAGTACCTTCGGGAAAGGCACATGACCCCAATTTCACCCAAGAAGACGTGCACAGAGGTTGCCCAGTGATTCAGACACATGTCCCCACTTCACTAGTGTGTGTGTGTGTGTGTGTGTGTGTGTGTGTGTGTGTGTGTGTGTTTTACTGCACGGATGGGTTAAATGTGGAGGACCAATTCCTGTGTGGAAGTACAGAAGGCAAAATGGATCACTTTATCCCTTTATCGTGTTAAGTCACCCCTTTGCTGTGTGTGTGTGTGTGTGTGTGTGTGTGTGTGTACCCCATAAGAAGGAGAAGGGAAGGAAAAGAAAAAAAAGAAAAAAAATCGATGCACTGTGTAGTTAGAATTGGATGAGGATAAAGATGAAGACTGTGACGCTGATGCAGCCGAACTCTCAGATTCCTGATGAAATTCATTCATCCATCCATTATCGTCCGCTTTATCCTCTATTAGGGTCGTGGGGGGGGGGGGGTTCCCCATGCCCGTCCAAGGGAGAACGTCTCGGGCGCTGGGCAGATACACCCAGGACAGGGCGCCAATCTATCGCTGGGCACACACTCACTCTATATGGGGCAATTTGGAGAACTCAATTGACTTGCTCCATGTTTTTGGACTGTGGGAGAAAACCGGAGAACCCGGAGGAAACCCACGCAGACACGGGGAGAACATGGAAACTCCACCCAGATGGGGATTCGAAACGGGAATCCCTAGTGCTGAGAGGAGAACATGCTAATCACTAAGCCACTGTGCCGGCTTTCTTGATGAAATCTAATATATAAATAAATAAAAGGAAAACCTCAGCCGTTTAGTGTTTTTAGTTTGTGTAATGCTTTTTTTAAAGTCTGTTCACAGCTGAATACGTTCATGGGCGGTTTGTGCCGCCACTTATGTCGCCGCCATCATGAAACAGCTGAGCGTGAAATGCAAAAAACACCGGCTCTCCTGCGAGAGGTGGCAAGATTATGAATGCATTCATTATTGCTCCTATTTGTCAAATGATAGAAATGAAAGTGGACAGGTACTTGAGGGCGATCCGCCAGCGCCTATTGTTTACTCATTCATCACGGCGATAACAGGAGAGACCGTAACACCTGCATGAACACACGTGTAATGATGTGGAGCAATTCAGCACCGCACAGCTGGACCATTAAGACAGATGCAGGTTCAGATCGGGCCGAAAACAAGACACGGAATCGAGGATGGGATTCGAGGAGGCAGTCCGACGCTTTGCGTATATAAGACTTTACAGAATAAATGATGTGGACGTCCAAAATACATAATCACTGCAGAGAAAGGACAGGACGTGTCCTCCTCATGTCCTACCCGTGTCCCAGCATTTAATTAACACATTCACTGCGTGTCTGCAAAATTAAACTTTCATCCATTCATTATCTTCCACTTTATACTCTATTAGGGTCACAGGGGGTGGGGGGGTTCCCCATGCCCATCCAGGGGAGAACGTTTCGGGCGCTGGGCAGATACATCCAGGACAGGGCACCAATCTACACTCACTCACACAGACACACTCTATATGGGGCAATTTGGAGAACTCAATTGACTTGATCCATGTTTTTGGACTGTGGGAGGAAACCGGAGAACCCGGAGGAAACCCACGCAGACACGGGGAGAACATGGAAACATCACCCAGATGGGGATTCGAACCGGGAACCCCTAGCGCTGAGAGGAGAACATGCTAAACCACTAAGCCAGCATGCCGCTCAAAATCCATTCATTCATTATCCTCCGCTCTATCCTCCACTAGGGTCGTCGGGGGGTTCCCCATGCCCATCCAGGGAAAAACGCCCCGGGCGCTGGGCAGATACACCCAGGACAGGGAGCCAATCCATCACTGGGCACATACTCACTTACACAGACACACTCTATATGGGGCAATTTGGAAAATTCAATTGACTTGATTCATGTTTTTGGACTGTGGAAGGAAACCGGAGAACCCGGAGGAAACCCACACAGACACGGGGAGAACATGGAAACTCCACCCAGATGGGGATTCGAACCGGGAATCCCTAGCGCTGAGAGGAGAACATGCTAAACCACTAAGCCACCATGCCGCCCAAAATTAAACTTAAAAAAATAATAATAATAAATGGATGCCAACCCTCCGGTTCACTAATGGCACAGAATGGTTCGGAGTTTCCTGTCAGCCGCTATGAACTCGATCTCTACACCTCCGGCGTAATGTGCCTCCACCAAACCGGTGTGCTGCACTAACTGCAGACTTCAAAGGCTGTAATTCAAAGCCTGGAAGAACCCAATTACCGCGGCCAAGACCCAATCAGGGACACTGAGGGTAGAAAGGGTGGAGAGAGGGTCACAGATATTCATGTTTGCGAACATGGCAGTTACAGTTCACTTGCTTAGTGAAGGTAAAGGTTGTACGACGTCCTCCCTGAACGATGAGGACGTTCCCGAAGACGTGAACTGCTAATCAACACGTTCTCTGTTTTTTAATGAAACAGATGCTGCGTCCTCATTCAGGGACGTGCAGGACTGCTGGACGCATAAAACCTCCATCCACACATGATCTACAAGAATGCATTAAAGTGCCAGACATTTTTACTGTCCTCTTTTTAGCACAGAACCGGCACCCCCCCCCCCCCGTCCCCCCCTCCCCGCCCCACACGCCTTCCCGCACACTGAAACTTGGACTAAAAAACGGACAGGAGAGAAAATTTGAGAGTGATGCTGAACCAGGGGACGAGACGACACACTGGGATGAAGAGGAACTGACCTGGGTGTCTGTAAGAGGAAATGAGCAGAAAAGCCCCTCAGATTCACCCACAATGAGAGGAACCCCGAACCCGGGGCTGGCTGAGCTTTCTGTGAAGCAGCCTAATCGGGAAAAACAAAAGACTGGACCGATGTGCCTCCCCGTAATTACACATCTCTCTGAATCTCATTGCAGTGGGCTGAGTGGGCGGAGTGACGTTATTGAGTAGGAGGAGGTGATGCTTGCAATATGTGGAGTAATGAGGACCTATATTTACCTTCGGCGTCCCGTCATCAGAAAATACACAGCGACCCGTGTGCGGAGCCGTGTGAGGAGCCGTGTGAGGAGCCGTGTGAGGAGCCGTGTGCGGAGCCGTGTGCGGAGCCGTGTGCGGAGCCGTGTGAGGAGCCGTGTGCGGAGCCGTGTGCGGAGCCGTGTGAGGAGCCGTGTGAGGAGCCGTGTGAGGAGCCGTGTGCGGAGCCGTGTGAGGAGCCGTGTGCGGAGCCGTGTGCGGAGCCGTGTGCGGAGCCGTGTGAGGAGCCGTGTGAGGAGCCGTGTGCGGAGCCGTGTGCGGAGCCGTGTGAGGAGCCGTGTGCGGAGCCGTGTGCGGAGCCGAGCAGAGCTGGTGAACACGGCCTTTTGTTTTGGTGGATGCCATACTGCCCGCTGGGTGAGTGATGGGGGAAGGGTGGAGCAATAAATAAATCCCTTGGATAATTACATTAGAGAGGGCGAGCGAGTGAGCGAGCGAGCGAGAGAAAGTGAGAGGAAATGAGCGGGTCTAACGGGAGGTGGGGGCAGATCTCTTTGACCTTGTTGCACAATAGTAATGGCTGTAAACCAGGACAATGAATAACGCCATAAATGCAGCACTGCCCACTCAGCTCCTCTGTGCTTTTACACAAGTGGCACTTCAAACCCCGTCAAAATCAGCAGCTACAGAGCAATTCTCCGTTTGCTATTTAAATTTCCTAACTCCTGTATATATTTATATATTTATATATATATTTAACACACACAGCGTACACAGACTCGTTTTTACACCATACATTCTGTGAAGCGCCGGTTTGTGGTTCCTGTTTCTCGATATATTTTATTAATCCACTTTGGAATGATCAGGGCGTCCACATGAAGACCGTAGAGAGGGGTGGAGTTTTCATGGTCTCCCCTTGTCCCCGTGGGTTTCCTCCAGGTTCTTCGGTTTTCTCCCACAGTCCAAAAACATGGATCAAGTCAATTGAGTTCTCCAAATTGCCCCATATAGAGTGCGTCTGTGTGAGTGAGTGTGTGCCCAGCGATACATTGGCGCCCTGTGCTGGGTCTATCTGCCCAGCGCCCGAAAGGTTCTTTTGGAGAATTCAATTGACTTGATCCATGTTTTTGGACTGTGGGAGGAAACCGGAGAACCCGGAGGAAACCCACGCAGACACGGGGAGAACATGGAAACTCCACCCAGATGGGGATTCGAACCGGGAATCCCTAGCGCTGAGAGGAGAACATGCTAAACCACTAAGCCACCCTGCCGCCGGGTGAATAGAAAATTAATGTATATTATGTAAATAGTGTATTAATGTTCCTGCTGATTGGCCGAGGAGTCAGATCTATTTCAACAGTAAATCTTCCTCTACTGAAATGATTCAGGGGTAACAGTGCAGATGCTTTCCATCCTGCCCCTCACACAGATAAGAGAGTTAATGCAAAGGAAACAGACTACGGCTGAATGTAAATACTGGAGGGGGATTGGGAGCATCAAGCTCCACGTTATCTCTCCATCACTGATCCAAATCCTGAGCATCAACTGACTCATTGGGAGCCACCTAATCTGCTTCTTCAAATAGCACCACCAGCTCACCTCGGGCGAGGCAGCAGAGCCATTGTGTTTCCCCCTGACCTCCGAGACCCCCTCAGTAACCACCTGCCTGCCAGTCTACCCCCACCGCACATCCACAGATTACACCTCCCCACTGCCAAGAGAGAGGCCTCTTACAACCACATCCATCACAGCAGCATCCCCCACCCGGGCCCCTCCCCCGCCCGAGCATCTCCCTTTCCAAACCACATCATTCTAATCTTCTTACACAAGTATTCATATCCAGTCCCACACCCTCGGTGTCGGCCTCCGCACCCTCCACCACCGTTCCCCATCATCTGTCTCTAATCGATGACATTTTGCGGTGCCGAGACCCAGAGTGCAGCTGTGGTTCCACCACGTCGATCACAAAGCCCCAATCATTCTCCTCCATCATCCACCTGCTTCAGGCTCAGAAGCCCTGGAGCCCCGCCGCCGTCTCCTCGCTCCCTATTTAAGGCACAATGCTTTAGCCAAACCGATTGCTCAGCACATTTTCTGCAGAAACTTTTTTTTTTTTTTTTTTTTTTTAGATCTCAGCTTCTCACTGTCCCCTCTCTTTACTAATTGGTGTGCCGTGCAGAGGACAAAACAACTCCCCTCCACTGCTTTATTACGACTATTCAATGCATCGGTGACATCACTGTTGACCTCGAGGTGAAATCTATAAAACCAATACACCTGCAAGAGACCCAAACCCACATCCCTCACTGTAGGGTGGCGTCACCACGGTATTGTAACAGCTAGAGCAGCCTCCACACTGCTGCAAAGATGTGTCTGTGGAACATTTTGCCTGTCCACCCCCACCCCCCAAGGGTCAGACACTCATGTTGGGTGAAAAGCCCAATCTCCTTACAGTTAATTCCAAAAGGTGTCCACAGGGTTGAGGACCCTTTATTTGTGCCTATGCGGCACGGTGCTGCAGGATCCAGGTTCGAATCTCGATCTGGGTAAAGTGTCCATGTTTTCGCTGCATGTGCAGGTTCTCTCTGGGTTTTCTGGTTTGCTCCTCCAGTCCAAAAACATGGATTCAAGATGAACTTGCGGCTTCAAATTGCCCCCATCTAAATTGCTCCTACATGACTCTACAGTTTTACATGAAGTCAGACCCGCGACCGGCAGACGCCGAGCAGAAGCACACTCACACACGGTGGCCGAGCGGCTCTCTGCTCAGGAACCTGGCAGAACTTCCGATTGTAAAATTTTGCTTTATGGAAGAACATTGTGATTTTAATGTTTGAGTTTAAACGTCGATATGGTTCAAGTTTTATGGACTTGTTTTTGTTTGTGCCAGCACGCCGCACGAGAGTCATAAAACAAAACAGGTCCCGACTCAATTAAGTGACTCATGAACCAATTACGACTCCATAACGCAGCAAGGCACCTGAATGAGGACGAGTGTCCGTTCATCCAACAGCGATAACAACCTCCAACATGTCAATAAGGAGACATTCACAGTCATCTAAAGATACACAACAGACATGCATCTGCATCATGCAGAATCATTGATGCAGATTGCATGCACACACACACACACACACACACACACACACACAATTACTGTCACTTAACCCACGTCCTATTACAAACAAGAAAAGTGAGTATTATCCCCTCAGCGTTAATATTGTTAAATGTGGGCATAAATAAGAGATGAGACAGTAATTATAGCAAGCACAAAGAATGATGAGAACCCTTACATCACACACACACACACGCGCACGCACACAAAAACACACGATGGAGAGTCAGGGCGATCAGTGATGGTGTGTGATGGTAAAACTACATTCAGTCTCTATATTCGTCTCTTTTATCTGAAGTGATTTACAGGTCTCTCAACCTGATGCTCGGCCACAAAGCAGATCCTGATACAGGACGTCTGGAGTAATGAGAGTTTAGGGCCATGCTCGGTGATGGTGGATGGTTTGAACCCCTAACCTTCATACAACCTTCAACGTTCAAATACATACAATTCAAATGACATTGTAGCTTCACACAGCGGGGTGTTAGTGTGTCCTCCCCCAGGCAGCACGTCAGAAATGACTGATACGAAAGAATTTGCAGTGAGTTTATTCATTCATTCATTTTCTTCCGCTTTATCCTCTATTAGGGTCACGGGGGGGGGGGCGGGGGGGGGGCCCCCATGCCCATCCAGAGGAGAACGTTTTGGGCGCTGGGCAGATACACCCAGGACAGGACGCCAATCTATCACTGGGCACACACTCACACGCACACTCTATATGGGGCAATTTGGAGAACTCAATTGATTTGATCCATGTGTTTGGACTGTGGGAGGAAACCAGAGAACCCGGAGGAAACCCACACGGACACGGGGAGAACATGGAAACACCACCCAGATGGGGATTCGTACCGGGAATCCCTAGTGCTGAGAGGAGAACATGCTAAACACTAAGCCACCGTGCCGCTGAGTGTGTTTATAATCTAAAAATTATATTTTATCAATACAATCGATACAAAAGTCTGTTAAAGTGAATATAAAAAAGAATGTGTGTGTGTGTGTGTGTGTTACAGAGTGGTGGGAGTGAGAGAACAAGGATTCTGTGAGGAAAGCAGCTTTGTCGAGTTATGTAACCTCCAGAGAGCAAAGGCCAGCCATCTGCTGAATCTGGCCGGAACACTCCGTCACCAGCAGCCGGGTTCGCTCCTCGCTCTGCCTCGCCGTCTGATC
This sequence comes from Corydoras maculifer, assembly GCA_019802435.1. Lineage (NCBI taxonomy): Eukaryota > Metazoa > Chordata > Actinopteri > Siluriformes > Callichthyidae > Corydoras > Corydoras maculifer. The sequence continues at coordinate 734,842 of JAFMOD010001012.1, read as the reverse complement.
TTCTCCCCTTCTTCATGTTCCCTTTTCTATCCATCAGTCTGATTCATCCTTTCTGGATTGGCTTCGCATCTGTCTGCCGTGTGATCTTGATTCACCTCGGCCTAGAAACGTTCTCGCTGCAGTTAGCAGAAGCGCGATTCTGCAGAACTACCGATGAAATGAACACCAACATTTAAACAAGGCCCCCGAGAGGAAACGAGACGGTGAACACACACATACTGAAAACAGAGCACGCGCCGCACGACGGGTCTGCGTTGTGTTCCCTCGACGTCCCTGTCTCAATCGCTGAGGAACGAGGGATCAGAGCGGCCGGATGATCAAAGGAACCACGGTGCGGTTTAACGTTCAGCAGCCAATCAGTTGAGTGGGACCAGACAGAGTCTCCAACCTCAGTACCAAGTTCAGACTCACTAAAGGGAATGTGCCAAACACTAAGCCACCATGCCCCCCCCCCCAACATGAATAGCGTCTCCTGACGCGTCAGTTAGCCCACTACGCATCTGCATGTCTTTGGGTTGTGGGGGCAACCAGAATAAAGCAACTGAGGAACGGTTCAGGACATGCAGACGCCACCAAAAATAAAGAAGAACAGTTTAATTGTTGTGGTGACAGAATAAACAGGTCTGTTATGGATGGGATGCAAGCTTGTGTCTGCAGAGCCTCACGTCCCGCGTCTCACATTTTACAAAAACCCTTTGATCTGCGGGGCCTGATTTCCAGCTGTAGTACAGAACCTGATTAAAATGAAGAGAAAGGGCATGAGACCGCATGCCATCGAGAGTAAAGTGGAATTCTGATGTTCTCATTCCATGATTGGGTCACGGGAACGTCCACATACGCATGGCTGTCTCCATAGAAACCTGAGGCCAGGTAAGTAAAACAGCTCAGGCTTCTCTGCATGGCAATTGCTTTCTGCGTGCAGTCATACATTATGTGTGAAAAGAAAAAATACACACACACACACACACACACACACACACACATATATATATATATATATATATATATATATATATATATATATATATATTATATTTAGCAGACACTTTTATCCAAAGCGACTTACAAGGTGAACACAGGGTTAATCACAACATCCCTGGAGCAATGAGGGTTAAGGGTCTTGCTCAAGGAGCCACACTAGTAACTTCAGTGGACCTGGGATTTGAACCCCCAACCTTCAGATTGAAAGCCCAACACCCTAACCACTGAGCTACCACTCCCTCTATATATATATAGCTTAGTGGCTTATTGGTTTAGCATGTTCTCCTCTCAGCACTAGGGATTCCCGGTTCGAATCCCCATCTGGGTGGAGTTTCCATGTTCTCCCCGTGTCCGCGTGGGTTTCCTCCGGGCTCTCCGGTTTCCTCCCACAGTCCAAAAACATGGATCAAGTCAATTGAGTTCTCCAAATTGCCCCATATAGAGTGTGTCTGTGTGAGTGAGTGTGTGCCCAGCGATAGATTGGCGCCCTGTCCTGGGTCTATCTGCCCAGCGCCTGAAACGTTCTCCCCTGGATGGGCATGGGGAACCCCCCGCGACCCTGATAGAGGATAATGGGGGAGATTGAATGAATGAATTAATATAATATATACATATATATTACACACACATAAGCCTGTGTGTGAGTCCTATACAAATCCACTGTTGCTTTGATGACCACAATGTTTCACATTCTCTTTAGGACCCTGAAGGTTTCTGTATTCCATACAACTCACCAAAAAGCGACCAGTTGCACAAAAATTAACGTTTATACCAAGGAAATATATAAATATATAAAGTTCAGCTGTGCATTTTCAGTTCATAGCCCATCGTTGATCACGTCAGCAGAATGCTCAGTTTATACAGAACTCCGTGACCAGTCCATCTAAATTAGAATACCCAACGCTTCACTGTACCGCCGTCAGCAAGCCATTAACTGAGAAGCGCCCAATCACAGCACTCTACACTTAACCAACTACAGCAGTGCTGTTTCGGATTAGTCCAGAATGACTTCAGCAGATTTGGTGTGTGATTGTAGATGTGATGCGCTGAGTGCCTGCTCCAGGCTTCGACACACTGAGGTTCTCAGCGAGCTACGCCCACTCTCCTTAATGACACACCCCACAGCTATCCAACACATTCGTATCACTGCAGTTTCATTAAACGCTGTTCAACACACCGGCACAAGTGCAGAGTATGCAGATAAACACACACACACACTCACACACACACTCACACAGAGGCAAACAC
>JAFMOD010001012.1:721216-731382 GCA_019802435.1 Corydoras maculifer | reverse complement strand
ACTTGATCCATGTTTTTGGACTGTGGGAGGAAACCGGAGAACCCGGAGGAAACCCACGCAGACACGGGGAGAACATGGAAACTCCACCCAGATGGGGATTCGAACCGGGAATCCGTAGTGCTGAGAGGAGAACGTACTAACCACTAAGCCACCGTGCCGCCCTATATAACTACTAATTAACTATATTAACTTTTAATTATGTGGCTCACTGAAGTGGCTCAGTAAGGGAAACATTAGACTTAAGATCATATGGTTGATGGTTTGATCCCAGGTTTCAGCCTGACGTTGATTTGCTCATCAATCTGAAGGTACACACAGAACCCGCACTACCACCTGAATCTCCTGGTTAAACGCCTATAGACTGGCGCTTTGCAGAATTGGAACGATGACGATTGTAAAACCATGAAAGCCTTAACCAATAAATGTGAAAGTTAAAATGTAAAGGTATGAAGGTAAAGCGGTGACCCTGAGGGAAAGCCATGTGGGTCGAGGTAATAATCGAGCTGCACACAACCAGCAAATACCAGGTCAGCTGATACAGCCCCTTAGAACCAAGTCATAAATCTGAGCCGTCCTTTTAGGGGGAACTAACGAATGGATGGAAGCACAGGTACAATTCCCCAAGCTGTAGATCAGTGCTTTGAGGGCACTCCTATAGCCGCCGAGGCTCGAGGGGGATCCATCTTTAATAGGGCCATACAGAGCCTGCAGAATTTATCCATTACATTATTTAACTTCCTAAATTGCAGAAGTGAAGGTGAACGATACTACAGTATAAAACAAACACAAGTCCGGAGCATGGCTCCGAATTTATAAGCATTAAAAATAAATGAGGTCTTAATGTTTTGTGGCTTATGCCCCGTGTATTAAATGCTCATTCTCTCTCACACTCTCTCTCTCTCTCTCTCTCTCTCACTGAGGACTATCCCAGAACAGATCTGTGAAACCCGTGGTTGTAATTCAATGAGGGAGTAGACATCAGTGGTCTCTGCTCAATAATGAAGCGTGCACCAGCATTCAGATGCCGTGACCCTGACTGCTGCATGCACTCCTCTTCCCCACAGAGAGTTCATTTAGGAAGCCTGGCGGTAACAAGCGACTGAAGGACCCCCCTCTGGTGTTAAGAGGAAACACCCATGTGATTATTTGCATAAAAAACAATGCACAATTTATAATATGATTTATAACCATACCAGGAGCACTGAAACAAAACCACCCACTGCATCCAGTCCCATGTATTACAAGTTAGTAGCGTAATGCCATTAGTAACGTAATTTTACAGTCGACTCGGCACAATGGTTTCAGACAGCCGTTTTTATCTTCCGCTAAATCAGAGACCGTGTGGTCAATTCAGAGGGAAGTCATTTTTTAAAATGGCCCGAGCCTCATTTATAAACCGATGCATATGATTTACTAAAACGTGACCCGTCTGTGGTCCTCCTTTGCGGCTGTGTGAGCTTCCACTCTTTTACGAGTCCTACTTTTGTCCATTTATCTAGAAGAGTATTTGTGAAGACCAACAATGATGTTGATGTTCACAATCTGTGTTCTAGTTCTAGTGCAGGGATGCCCACATTTTTCTTGCCCGAGATCTACTTTTCCATTGGACAGGTCATGGAGATCTACTTTTCCATTGGACAGGTCATGGAGATCTACTTTTCCATTGGACAGGTCATGGAGATCTACTTTTCCATTGGACAGGTCATGGAGATCTACTTTTCCATTGGACAGGTCATGGAGATCTTCTTTTCCATTGGACAGGTCATCGAGATCTTCTTTTCCATTGGACAGGTCATCGAGATCTTCTTTTCCATTGGACAGGTCATCGAGATCTACTTTTCCATTGGACACGTCATCGAGATCTACTTTTCCATTGGACACGTCATCGAGATCAACCAGGGTTAATCTTTTTTTTTAGGCTTTTATATGGAAACCAGTTGCCATTTTCTCAGAAATTGTTCTTTTATTAAAAACATTGCAGCAAATGGGCGTGCCGCTTAGTGGCTTAATGGTTTAGCACGTTCTCCTCTCAGCGCTAGCGAATCCCGGTTCAAATCCCAATCTGGGTAGATTTTCCATGTTCTCCCCGTGTCCCTGTTTCCTCCCACAGTCCAAAAACATGGATCGAGGTCGATAATTCATTCATTCATTATCTTCCGCTTTATCCTCTATTAGGGTCGCGGTGGGGTTCCCCATGTCCATTCAGGGGAGAACGTTTGGGCGTGTGTTCATTACATCACATGAGGTCATTTTATCCAACTTACAGGTTTCTCAACTTAAGGGTCAGGCTTAGAACACAGGGTCAGTCAGGATACAGATACCTGCTCACACTGTTACCTTTGTATTCTGGGATTTAAAGCCCCAACATTCGGATTAATATCCTCACACCCCAACCGCTGAGCTACCACACCCACAGCCACAGCCACACCCACAGCCACAGCCACAGCCACACCAACACCCACACCAACACCCACACCAACACCCACAGCCACCCTATTCTCTAAAGTTGCGTGCTGGCTGATCTGACACAGTGAACTGTGTCCCGGCGGGTGGTTCACACCATTCCTGCACATACTTGCCTGTGAGCTCAGGAAACGCTGTCTGATCTCAGCACCAGGTGGACTTTGGTACTTAATTGAAACCAACAGCTTGATTTATTCCATCTAGAAATAGCTGTATTTTAGGACTCAACTAGCCATGATTCCTGTTGAGAGTTCTCAGCAGGAGAACGCACAGGCGGCGCCAATCATGGAGGCCTCAGGAGACCGGGCCATTTACCAGGTTTGCTTTGCTGTGGATGATTATTCTCTAGTTTGCTCTGTAGCAGTTCCTCTGCCAGGGCGGCTCTTTCCTGTGATGCTCTGAAAGCCGTCGCTCGCGTGTACTCAGGATAATGCAGGACATTTCCCAGCAGAACAAGAGGACCTGAACCAGGCGCTCAATTCAGAAATCAGGTGCGCATGAACCGGTGCTCTCATCAGTGCAGATAACGTCGGCAGTACAGTAATGAGACCCGGCAGCCAGCAGACATCAGAAAGGTACCGAGCAAATGAAACGAGCAGAACCACGGCTACACACATCCACGGGATGTAGAACAATAGCAGGGAACGTTACAATAATAATAATAAACCGCACAGCTTAGTCCCAATTCCCAAGTTCATTTAAACTCATTAATCCAGAACAGATTCGGATTATAACACACATTGTTTCTGCAGAATCGGCTGCCGTCGGATTCGTCAGTGAGCTTTTAAAGGAATAAACATCACAAAACGCTCGTTTTCGGAGTCGAATTGAATAAATTTTACCATCAAATTGATTAAATGTGTAGTTAATGTTTAATATACTACAGAGTTACGAAAGAGTTAAATAACATTATAAAGAGCAAAGAATGGAGACACCTACACATTACAGCTGCAGGGGTGTGTGTGTGTGTATGACATCCCATCATAAGCTGCAGCTTTACTCTTCAGTGAAGGCTCTGTGGGAGCTTTTGTTACATTTACATTTAGTCATTTTGCAGATGCTTTTATCCAAAGCGACTTACAAATGAGAACATTACAAATCAGAGGTTCTGCAGGAAACCAGCGACACTGTAAATTCATCAAACCTGATTGTTAATTGATGCTGCGCCCCCCCTCTTTTTTTTTTTTTTTTCTTTTCAGTAGTTTCTTAAAACTGCTTAGTGACTTTGCCTTACGGACAGAGCTGGTCTATCAGTTGTTCACTCATGGAGACGACCGTGAGCACATACATACATACATACACACCTGAGTGTAATTATTTTAAGCTTACAGCTGTTTGTATGGTCTGGAGTGTCCGATCTGACCCCTGCTGTCTGACGCTTCCTGTGCAGTTGCTCATTTCAGCGGCTTTCTCTTTCGTTCAGGTGTTTATCGGTTTTTAACCACCTGGTTTTACGAAGGAAAGAGAAACACGATCCGTGAGAGAATTGTAGAAATGGAACCGAGCAGCGTTAAATAAACGGCTGCTTTTTGAAACGTGGGCTCTGCTTGCTCAGCTAAAGCAAATCCCATTAGCAGCCACTAAGATCTAATCACCCTGCATGAAATTATTAAAAACCTTAGTGAAAAGCTCCATTCTAGCCTGTTAAGGGCGACACCCACTAAAATGAGTACACAGATGAGCCATCTATAATACCAGCATGCATACACATACACACACACACACACACACACACACACACAGAAGAATACGTAAATAAACAAAGTCTCTGAGACTGACCGGCCACTTTATTAGATACACCACTCTGTTCATGTTATCAGATCCATGTACCATACAGATTCCGTTGTGTGAAATACGACGACGATACACTTACACAACGCTTACATACGACATACTTAAATTTACATACTTAAATACCACTAAGGGTGTGGTAGCTCAGTGGTTAGGGTGTTGGGCTGTCAATCTGAAGGTTGGGGGTTCAAATCCCAGGTCCACTGAAGTTACCAGTGTGGCTCCTTGAGCAAGACCCTTAACCCTCATTGCTCCAGGGATGCTGTGATTAACCCTGTGTTCACTTTGTAGGTCGCTTTGGAAGGGCGGCACGGTGGCTTAGTGGTTAGCATGTTCTCCTCTCAGCACTAGGGATTCCCGGTTTGAATCCCCATCTGGTGGAGTTTCCATGTTCTCCCCGTATCCTCGTGGGTTTCCTCCGGGTTCTCCGGTTTCCTCCCACAGTCCAAAAACATGGATCAAGTCAATTGAGTTCTCCAAATTGCTCCATATAGAGTGTGTATGTGTGCGTGTCTGTCTGTGTGTCTGTGTGTGTGAGTGTGTGCCCAGCGATAGATTGGTGTCCTGTCCTGGGTGTATCTGCCCAGCTCCAGAAACGTTCTCCCCTGGATGGGCATGGGGAACCCCCCCGCGACCCTAATAGAGGATAAAGTGGAAGATAATGGATGAATGAATAAATATGACGACGATACACTTACACAACGCTTACATCCTTGGCCTCCTTTATTTGTCTTATTTTCATGCCACAACCAAACAGCAGTCTGAACCGCTGAACGTTCTCAGGGTTTTATTTAAATGAGTATTTAAAGTTAGATGGAAAAGACTATATCTGGTTCTACAATTATGACTTGTCTTTTAATTGTCTGATTAATAATAATGGTAATAAAGTGAACCTTAAGCAACTCAAAGAGCTGCTACTGCGGTCATTACTGTCAATCACATTGTTCCCTCTGCCGCATTTCATCTTTTATTCCAGCCGTTCATTTCTTGCTCTGTGTCCCACTGTCTGTCCTCCTCTCTCCCTGCAGCATCCTTCATTCCAACTCTCCGAATATAATCCTCAGTGATCCCATCTCCTTTTCAATCATGACCCACATTCACTGATCTTTTGAGTTGTAAGAACAATAACCAGCAGAACAATGATGTGAACAGTAAACAGCACAGCAGAGTGAAACAAGGTCATCCTTCACAGATTCCTTCGGTCTGCAGATGCATTGTATTCTGCAGCATCAACATACAATGACCAGGACCAGGGTTTCTATCTGCACTGAGCTCCAGATCACAACTCAGCAGGTGCTGTAGTACAATTCATTCATTCATTATCTTACGCTTTTATCCTATACCAGGGTCACGGGGGGGGGGTCCCCATGCCCATCCAGGAGAGAACATCTCAGGCGCCGGGCAGACACACCCAGGACAGGGTGCCAATCTATCGCCGGGCACACACTCACTCACACAGACACACTCTATATGGGGCAATTTGGAGAACTCAATTGACTTGATTCATGTTTTTGGACTGTGGGAGGAAACCGGAGAACCCGGAGGAAAGCCACAGGGACACGGGGAGAACATGGAAACTCCACCCAGATGGGGATTCAAACCGGAAATCCCCAGCGCTGAGAGACGAACGTGCTGACCACTAAGCCACCGTGCCGCCGCTGTTGTACAAGAGAAATGCAAATTTCTGATCTGGTCCTAATCATCAGAATGTAGCTGCAGAACTACAAAGTCCATCTGTATGTCCATTTCAGCTGATGTAATGGACAGTGAGTATAGAAAGAATAACCAACACGTTTAAATAATAATTGTTCTAAATATGTTGTCATCACATCACGTAACTATTAAATTTAGATAGAAGATTTAATCTTAGACCATGAATCCACATAAAACCTCAAAACTGAGAACGAAATCAAACCCTCGAGGTTCAAAACAAAGAGAGAAAAGCTTCAGTGAAGCCAAAATTGAAAAGAAAAGGGTGAGATAGAAAAAAAAAAAAAAAACTGGATTAGAAAGGTGCAACCAAGAAAAGCACATGACAAATCACAACGTTGAGAAAACCACGCCATGAGGCGGGAAAGGCCAGGCTGCGAAAACCAGTACGGCTCTGTGAGAATGCAGAGAACGGAAAAGAAAGAAAAGAATTATAGAAGTGGAGATTGTGAGAAAACTGACTGTGGCATATTCATCATCCTGCAACGATTCAGCCAGCCGTCCTCGTGTCAAAAAAGCAGCAGGCTAACATGCATCTTGGACATGGAACATTATGCTCTAATCAACATCCAAGAGGCTTTGCTCAGATTTACACCTGGCAAACAACACGCCACATATGCTGGTGCCATTGACTTTCACATAATGCAGGCTGTAAAATGAAAATGGGTTTAGGAATGAGCCGGCTCCTCCGAGGGTTCTGCTGCTGGACTGCACTCAGAGCACTTGACACCGTGCTTAAAGGAAAGGCACATGTGCTACAACCTAATAAAGAAGTTAAATAACAATAATCATCTGAATTTAACAGGATTCTTAGGAGGAGATTGGTATAAAGGAGCTTTTCCCCTAAAGGATTTGAATTATTCATTTTATTTCAACATTGAAAGCAGTTGCCAGACTTTAAACCCCACACAGAATCCAACAATTAGAACGTACACAGTGCGGTACCACAGGCGTCTTTAAGCATTTTTATAATTAATACAGAAAAAGAATAAATAACAGAAAAATATGTAAATGCATTTTGTTTCCCGTCATTTTTCATTTAGCTGCTCCGATAACAGATTATAAATAATATAAGAAGCGAGGTCCTGGGTTCATTGTGTGTGTGTGTGTGTGTGTGTGTGTGTGTGTGTGTGTGTGTGTGTGTGTGTAGAAAGTAAAGCATTACAATAATATTACTTTAATAACATTTGCTTGGTGTGAAAAAGCTTAACTGCCCCATAGAGCCTTGTCCTTAACCCCTTAAAACATTACAGAAAAACTACATTAGAGATGCAAGACCCCGTCAGCCTACATCAGAGTCTGACCAGACCAGTGTCCGAAAAGACAATCAAGCAAACGACAAGCTGCAGGTGGCTTTCTCTCAACAAAGGGTGGAAATTCATTCATTCATCCATCCATTATCTTCCGCTTTATCCTCTATTAGGGTCGCAGTGGGGTTCCCCATGCCCATCCAGGGAAGAACGTTTCGGGCGCTGGGCAGATACACCCAGGACAGGGCGCCAATCCATCGCTGGGCACACACTCACACAGACACGCACACACACTCTATATGGAGCAATTTGGAGAACTCAATTGATTTGATCCATGTTTTTGGACTGTGGGAGGAAACCGGAGAACCCGGAGGAAACCCATGCGGACACGGGGAGAACATGGAAACTCCATCCAGATGGGCATTTGAACCGAGAATCCCTAGTGCTGAGAGGAAAACATGCTAAACCCTAAGCCACCCAAGTGTTCTCAGTATTATTCACCATAAAGATGTAGTTCTGCAATTCCAGACTGTAGTCCATCTGTTTGTTCTACAGTACATACCGTGTACTCTGTTCTATCAGCACACACTCACTCACACAGACACGCACGCATACACACTCTATATGGGGCAATTTGGAGATTTCAATTGACTTGATCCATGTTTTTGGACTGTGGGAGGAAACCGCAGAACCCGGAGGAAACCCACGCAGACACGGGGAGAACATGGAAACTCCACCCAGATGGGGATTCGAACCGGGAATCCCTAGCGCTGAGAGGAGAACATGCTAAACCACTAAGCCACCGTGCTGCTCCAAAGGGTGGAAATCCCAAACATAACTAACACATAACTAACTTAATGTGACCATTAAACAATTAATATCAACTTAAACTTGGTAAAAGAGCAAAGTGTTCAATTGATGAATAGTATTCTAATTTGAAACTACGACGCTCTCTCCCCCATCACCTCTGGCGGAGCAGCACTTGGTAGAGTTAATTAAGAGTCCAATTAAGATCTTCCAGGATTTAACAGGCTCTGATCTTGGTGCTCATTTTTCATCTACGCCTGGCGGGAAGTTCACAAAAACAGATCCCAGTTCACCCAAGACTTCACCCAAGACATCACCCAAGACTTCACCCAAGACTTCACCCAAGACTTCACCCAAGACTTCACCCAAGACTTCACCCAAGACTTCACCCAAGACTTCACCCAAGACTTCACCCAAGACTTCACCCAAGACATCACCCAAGACATCACCCAAGACATCACCCAAGACATCACCCAAGACTTCACCCAAGACTTCACCCAAGACTTCACCCAAGACTTCACCCAACACCATCAACACAAATTAAAATAACCATCGTCAAACTGACTGTATTATTAATTCTTATAAACAAATGTCTGTGTAATAATGAAGACAAAAAAACCCCAAAAACACACAATTCCCAGCAAAACGTCAAAATCTAACAAAAAGCCTCCGAAAAGAGTGAAAGCTTAGATAACTGCAGGGTGAAAGACTGAAGACTCAAACAACATGGAGTAGACTTTCATATCCTATAAAGTCTAGGTGTCTGAATACTTTAGTTCATTGAGGACATGGAGAGTATTTGGGGATTATGTGAATGTTTAATGTGTTTGATACACATTTGAATATTAAATGGTGGTTTCTGTCACGGTAACACTGCCGTGCAGTCGAACGCACACTGAGGGAGCTTTGGCTGGAATTTCTTTCTTTGTCCAGATTTAGGCCAGAAGCTTAAGCCCCTGTAAGCCCTCACATTGAAAGTGCACTGGACACAGGAGTCATGTTTCTAATCAAACGCCTCAAATGGTTTTAGATTTATTACTACCTACATTTGTTCATTTTCAAATCACAAACACTGCGATCTTTAGAATCTGTTCCGTAACTCGGACAAAGTGAGAGCGCAGGAAGCAATTCACAGAGGTAACAACATAAAATTGCGTCTTTCCGTCATCTATTTCTGGCCACAATCCAACCCCTTACCGCAAAACTCAATTATCCGTAATCCCTGAAAAGCACAGCCTGATTTGAACCTGATACAGTCGCCGGGCACTCGCTTTAGCCTTTTCGCCTCATCCTATGCCCCGTCAGTTCAACAAATAATATGTATTGTGTGTTTTCACGAGTAAAAACGTTGCAAACGTATGCTGCACCCGTGTACGGCAGTGTAAATGTGTAGTTCCCTTACTTTCTAGGGCAGGGCAGGGCAATTTATTTTCCTAAAGGAAACTGGGACAGTTGTTGAGGGTCATATCAACTTACAGTACACACTACACACGCAATACATCTGTACAGCTTTCACGTTGAAGGTGACGTCTCTTTGTTTGTAATTCTTGTGCGTGTTGTGAAGTGGGTCGGATACAGACTAGCGAAGGGCATGTTGGCCCTAAAGTTATATGCCCAGGTCTGCATTAGAGTCTCGTGGGGTGCTTAGGGCTAATCAAATGCTCAATAGAAACTATGGGAAGGGTCCCCAGTCTCAATCAACTGCAGGCTAGTCATGCAAACACATTAAACTACACATCCACATTTAAAAAATACAGTACAGTATATCCATTATATCCAACGTTCATATCTATAGCCCACACCTGGGAGCACATCTGGCCCTTTCATTGCCCCCCCCCCCCCCTTTGGCCTACTCAAGGTTGTAGCGCAGATTTATTGACATTTGGGTTTAAATACATGCACATGAATGTTGCTTCAAAATAAAAGTTAAAATTAAGGTGCTTTTATTTAGAAAGTTATTTTTTGTTTGAGCAGTTTGAACCCCGAGCCCCCCCCCCACCCCAAACACACACAGTTCAAGCTATAAAAGTTAACATTTAACATTTACTTGCCTTCATCACTGACTCACTGTGCAGCTGAGACCCAGTGAAAGCCTCTCCCTCTACACAACTAGCATGGATAATCAGGGCAGCATGCGCACACACA
>JAFMOD010001012.1:674232-720978 GCA_019802435.1 Corydoras maculifer | reverse complement strand
ATTTGAGAAGGCGTTGTGTGGATTAATAAATGCATTATATCACAGGTTAACACATTTCCCTGGGGTCTGATTGACACATCTGTGACATGCTTTGGTTCTGAATACCACAGGAATAAATGACCGCAGCAACCTCCTCACCCTGTCTAAAAGCCCGTTTGACACCGGCTCATTGTGCATTTCATTAGCGGGAAATGAGCCACTGCTTGCCCCACCCATCACTTACAACCCCATTTATATCTTTCCAAAAGAGGTTCTTACTTTTTTTTTTTACAAGTCGTCAGTTAATAGGTTTATTGCTGTGAAAATAATTCCAATTCTCCCCCATCGTCGTCTCGTGATTGTTATGCAAAGTGCCGGCTCACTTCCAGCCAACAGCACGGACGGCGTCCCTTTCAATTCCCTCCTGTGTACATGACATCACGACATGCTTCCCTGAGCTCCACGTTTAATTAACATTACAACACTGACCCAAAAATACACGCCGTGAGGACGTTAGTTCAAGTTCAAGTTTATTGATTTATTTAAGCAGCGCATGGTCTTGAAGCAGCTTTACACTCTGAACCCCCAGAGGACAAAAAGTTGGTTTTTAAGGAAGAAAACATTACTGTCATTTAAAAAATGAAAAAACTAAATCCCACAAAGGCGACACGGTGGCTTAGTGGTTGGCATGTTCTCCTCTCGGCAATAGGGAGTTTCCATGTTCTCCCCGTGTCTGCGTGGGTTTCCTCCGGGTTCTCCGGTTTCCTCCCACAGTCCAAAAACATGGATCAAGTCAATTGAATTCTCCAAATTGCCCCATATAGAGTGTGTCTGTGTGAGTGAGTGTGTGCCCAGCGATGGATTGGCGTCCTGTCCTGGGTCTATCTGCCCGGCGCCCGAAACGTTCTCCCCTGGATGGGCATGGGGAACCCCACCGCGACCCTAATAGAGTATAAAGCGGAAGATAATGAATGACTGAATGAATGAATAAAATTCCACAAAGTTTGGGACCCTTTCTTGGACTATGTTACCAAAATTTCCCCTCTGGACTGCCCTTAATCAGCGGAGATTTTATTGTTTAGCTTTCCCTGTGACTTCTCTCTGGTCTTCATATTGTACTATAAAGATGACCGGTCTACTATCTTCTATTCATTTCCAGATTATTATTTTTTTCGTTTCTTTTAATATTTTTGTTTATTATTTTATATTATTACAATACCTCTAATTATTTGTTTATGTATAGATGTCTTTTGTGTTGTGGTTAAATATTTAAGAAATATTTAAGAAGATTATTAAAAAAAAAAAAAAGTTAGTTATCAAATAGGCCTTGAGACCTTATGTACAGCTGTACATGTTCAATTAAATTCATAAAAGAAACTAACTATTAAAAAAAATAATAAAAAATATGAAAAAACTGTTTCAGTTCAGCCTCACAGCGCTGGGGAACCAGGTTCGAGTCCCGATCTGGGTGGAGATTCCCATGTTCTTAATGGTTTTTGCAGTAACATCATATAATATTATGGAGAAAAACAGATAAACTACATTTAATACCTGTAGAACTTTAAAATGAGCTCTATAATAAAATGGAGAATAAATGTTCGTGTGGCTTGTAGTTTGATGAGCAGCACACGTGTGTTCCGTTTTTGCGTTTACGTTCGGGTTAGTAAATTAATCACTATAGTACACCGTATACTAACTAACTAACCAGGTTATATTATTCATCTGAATCGTCTACACAGCTGTACCAGAGTCCAAAAAAAACATAAATAAAAATAGAGCCATCATGTAAGAGCATGTTCCATCTTTGGAAACATGGGGTTAATTGCTCCTGAGGAACCTCCTGCACTGCAGTGAGTGTATCAGCAAGCCTGAAATGGCCCAAGCAAGACGCAGCCATGCAGGACGCTGTGAACCCTTCCTCCAACTCCCAGTGGAATGGACAAGAACAGGGTGAAATCTTTAACTGAGGACAGAGATCCAGAGAGTTCCAGCCCTGCAGATGGGATGGGGCAGATGGGATGGGGCAACGGGGCTGAAGGCACATAGACTTCAAATATGCTAACGCATTCATACAGTTATCAGCCAATCAGGGGGCAGCAGTGCAATGAACAAAGGGCTGCAGATCCAGGTAATGCTTACTTTAACCTTCAGAACAGGGATGTGCGATCCGTCATGGTGAATCTGATTGCACCTCATTGGCTGGCTGAAGTCTTTCTTTTATGTTTACATACCACGCTCTCTAGAAATTACTCAACATGGTGCAGTAAACAAAATACAAGCAATTATTCTGTGGACAAACACTGTGTACTATAAATGTAATGAGCAGGAGGCATCAAACCCTCAGGCTGCGTTATGAAGGCTAAAGCCATTATTAGCATTTATTTATTCCTTTGTTCATTCTATAAATCAGCCTCTCATTCTAGATAAGATCTCTATGATCTGTCATATAAGGATGGAGCCTATCCCAGCTCTTATTAGGCAAAGCTACCATAGACATGCCACCGGTCCATTACAGGCCAGACAATCACACAATCACATCTAAAACCACTGTTTGACTGACTGCGGGAGGACAATTTACATCCATACATCTCATTAACTTAGTCTGGGGAGGAGGGGGGGGTCGGGGTCCCATGCCCAGAGTTCCAAACATAACTAGTATTCACCGACTATAAAGTAGATGACACTTAGTTAAGATACTGCCAACTCTTAACCCATAACCCATATAGTGACCAGGAGAACATGCAAATTCATACCCATACCCTCCTTTCTGTGAGGAGGTACAGCGCTACCAACTGTCCCACCATGTGTAGCACAGTTTCTAAAAGTTTTCCTCAGTGTTATGTAATCAGGTAAATCTCAGCCATAAAACTAATAAGTTATTAGCCAAATTTTAAAAGCGCAGCACTACTGTTTGGAACGACGATACGATCTGTTCTTACAGATTTTCTTTCCTATCATTCAGAACAGCCCACACTCCACACTGCCCTGCTTTTAAATGTCTTTTTTTTGTGTAAGCGAAACAGAATTAAATTCTAAATTCTGCTGCTCCGGCACAAATGTTTTTTTTTCTTATTTTGTTTAGAATTTTACTTTTTCAGCTTAATCCCAAAAACTTTCCAACTGAGAATTTGGCAACAAAACCTAAAAACAGCACGGGTTCCGGTTTCCTCCCACAGTCCAAAAACATGGATCAAGTCAATTGAATTCTCCAAATTGCCCCATATAGAGTGTGTGTGCGTGTCTGTGTGAGCGAGTGTGTGCCCAGCGATGGATTGGCACCCTGTCCTGGGTGTGTCTGCCCAGCACCCGAAACGTTCTCCCTTGGATGGGCATGGGGAACCCCCCCGCGACCCTAATAGAGGATAAAGCGGGAGATAATGAATGAATGAATGAAAACTGAGAACATGGACGGACGATTAGTGAAGTAAAATGGGCGTGTCCAAACATTTGACTGGCACAGTGCCTGCTCTTGACTTTTGACAGTAATAATTCCTCATTAACTGACCTGTTATTTACATTATAAAAGGAAATGGATGAGCAATTTAATTAGCGCTTTTCCAGGCCATTACACCTCTTTTTGAATCTGCTCTTCTAATTGCACATCACAGCTGAGCGGAGGTGAATTTTTGTGCTTTCAACTTTTGGCAGCTGAATTGCAGCATAGTGGAAAAAAAAAACCTGTGACATGTGAGGAGAGAATCCATCACAGAGGTAAATCCAAATCTGAAGTGAACGGTGATTAAACGGGCAGCGGTGACGGAGTAGAAACCTGACGGTCACAATGGGCAGAGAGAAATCAGAATTTTATTAAAGCAGGACAACATTTGTGATCAATGAAAGTGATTACCTAGCAACTGGAGGACGTGATTAACAGTGTTCCAGACGGGTGAGACTTAAAGCAGGGTCAACGTGGAACACTTAAGTCTCAGTTTCACATTTTATCCAATTTAGTTTTTACAGCGGGTCAGGACCTTCATGGTAATAATTTGACATTTGAAATGAGCGGCTCCTTTATTTTAGGAATCGTACAGTAAACAGACTGTTTTGCGGATGAGGGACAGGATGTGTGAGGGAGGGACGTCCGTTTGGGAGATTACAGACCTGTCCTGCATGTGTGTGGGGTTCTAATCACATAATGACTGTGAGTGACACACTCACTCTCTCACACGCACACACACATTATATATAGTAACAAGTTAGATAGGGGCAATTTAGAGCAGCCAACTCGCCTTGAATCCATGTTTTTGTACTGTGAGAAGAATCCGGAGAACCTGGACATGGACGGATCACTGAAATTCCACCCAGATCAGGATTCGAACCTGGAACTTGGGGAACTGGGGACCTTTAGATTGCAATGCTGGTTCCTATGACTGCCCTAATTCAAGATTCAAGAAAATTTTATTATCATTAATATCACATTGTTACATGAGATAGTAACGAAATTATGGGTCACGGACCCCGATTACCCTGTTATTTAAATTTTGAAGAAGAAATGAGAACTACACATAGTGAAATGTGTAATATAATATAGTATAACACTACGAATATATAATATTTAACTATAAATATAATATAAATATATGTATATACAGTATATAAAAATAATTTTGAGAATATATATATATATACATACACAATATGTAAAAGTAGTATAGATTAGATATAAATATAGAATATAAAATATAAATATAGCAGCATATAAAAATGTATAGGCGACACGGTGGCTTAGTGGTTTAGCATGTTCTCCTCTCAGCACTAGGGATTCCTGGTTCGAATCCCCATCTGGATGGAGTTTCCATGTTCTCCCCGTGTCTGCGTGGGTTTTCTCCGGGTTCTCCGGTTTCCTCCCACAGTCCAAAAACATGGATCAAGTTAATTGAATTCTCTAAATTGCCCCATTTAGAGTATGTCTGTTTGAGTGAGTGTGTGTCCAGCGATGGATTGGCGCCCTGTCCTGGGTCTATCTGCCCAGCACCCGAAACGTTCTCCCTTGGATGGGCATGGGGAACCCCACCGCGACCCTAATAGAGGATAAAGTGGGAGATAATGAATGAATGAATGAATAAAAGAGTATAATGGTACATGTGAGATGATGATGAGGTATTTTGGTGGAGTGATGATAATGTGTGAATCTGAGAAGAAACACTTAATGCACTCATTGAAACTAAATATAGTTCTCATTAGTCACATGCACTTTAAAGAATCAGTGCTGAATGAAGTTCCACACATGAACGTCACAAGATTCTAAACACGGTCACCAACACACACGTGCAGATCTGCTGCAATAGTACGTTAGTATGTTAAACCTGATCTCAACACTCTACCACCTAAAGCCATCCACAGCAAAAAGCAGTCACCCGTCCTGACTTCTTCTGCTGGACTAAAGCCAATCAAAAGTCCCAGCGAGGGCAGATGTTGCACCATATCGTCCCCCCATGCGCGGCCGCCGGACGACAGCCCGCAGTGTGGGATCACTCTGTGCTTCACAAGGTCACGGTGACTAATGCCGCCTGATTTTGGTCAACGTGACAAGCGCTCCGGCCCTGTTCCTCCATCCTGCTCTCATCCCGGCTTCCGCTGTGGTCTCGTAGCCTCACACACACCTGCCTCAATTCATTATTTAAGTAACAAGAAGGTACGCGGTGTGTCGGAGGAGAAAATCCCTGGGAGCCAGTGGTTTGGAAGATCAGGCTGTGTGATTCCTGCACATGTAGCACGCACAGCCCATCTGCTCGCCTCAACCAGCACAGGTGCATCAGCATTGAGCAGCATGGCAACAAGCTGACGACCAGCCCGCCGGTCTGTGAGGACCAGCACGGCGCGGACTGAACCAGGAATCAGGCTTTATAAAGACATTTACACAGAAAGAACTACAGCGTGTGCATTTCTCATCCTGCTGAGTTCGGTTTACACACCAAACGCTAAAAACCCACGACGAGCAACGTCAAACACATTCATCCTGCAAATGACGTTTTGTAAATATCATCTAAGACGTAAACCGGAGCTGCACATTAGTGATTAGCATGTTCTCCTCTCGGTGTTAGGGATTCCTGGTTCGAATCCCCATCTGGGTGGAGTTTCCATGTTCTCCCCGTGTCCGCGTGGGTTTCCTCCGGGTTCTCCGGTTTCCTCCCACAGTTCAAAAACAGGGATCAAGGTCAATTGAAGTCTCCAAATTGCCCCATATAGAGTGTGTTTGTGTGAGTGAGTGTGTGCCCAGCGATGGATTGGCGCCCTGTCCTTGGTGTATCTGCTCGGTGCCTGAGACATTCTCCCCTGGATGGGGATGGGCATGGGCATGGGCATGGGCAACCCCCCCCCCCATGACCCTAATAGCGGATAAAGCGGAAGATAATGAATGAATGAATCTTATGAAGCGAACCGGGGTGGTTTGCACGTTAGTGTTTAGCATGTTCTCCTCTCAGCGCTAGGGATTTCTGGTTCGAATCCCAATCTGGGTGGAGTTTCCATGTTCTCCCCGTGTCCATGTGGGTTTCCTCCGGGTTCTCCGGTTATCTCCCACAGTCCAAAAACACCGTTCAAGGTCAATTGAAGTCTCCAAATTGCCCCATAGAGAGTGTGTGTGTGAGAGTGAGTGTGTGCCCAGTGATAGATTAGCACCCTGTCCTGGGTGTATCTGCCCAGCACCCGAAACTTTCTCCCCTGGATGGGCATGGGGATGGGGATGGGGATGCCCCCCTCACGACCCTAATAGAGGAGAAGATAATGGATGGATGGACGAAGCGACCCTCAATTTGAACAGCAACGCATGCAGGAGAACATGCTGGTGTGCAGGGTCGCTTCACGTTTGTGTGGAACCTCTTGTAGAACTTTCTAAGAACGCCAGAGAGCCGGAGGCAGCGCCTCGCCACAACTAAGCAACCGAAGAACAAACTTGAGCCGATTAAAGGAGAGGAAGAGGAGGAGGAGGAAGAAGAGGAAGGACGAACCTGTCTGTCCCTTTCCCAGCGTTTTCTCCAGCCGGTACGGTCCCACGTAATTGGCATGCTGTGCGGCGCTGTGTTCTTTCCCGGTGGAGGTCATGCTGGCGTGGAGGGCACCTCGCCGGGGCTGCTGGCGGGGCGGGATGCTGCTGCTGCGGGCAGGGCGGCGCTGCTATTCCGCGGCGCAGTTCTGTCACCTCCCGTCACTCACTCCGCGCCTCGGCTCTCTCTCTCTCTCTCTCTCTCTCTCTCTCTCTCACACTTTTCCCCGGACTTTGCGCTTCAGGACGCGGGCAGGTGCGGGCTGGCTGGCTGGCGGGCTCCCGGTGCCCTGGCCGCGGCGGCAGCAGGTGAGCTGGGCTTATGGAGCGCGGAGCATCGTGCGCGCCGCCGGTCTCTCCTCCCGCTGCTCGCTCGCTGTTACTGTGCGGCTTTGGGAGCAGCCGGGCTCCTGCTCAGGGGAGGGCGGGATCAACCGGGCGCTTCGTCTGGATTGGTTAAGAGACCCGCCAACGCGCGAGCGCGAATATATGATTGACATGGATGTCAACCAATCTTACAGAGCATTTCTCCGCCGCAAAACACCTCTGAGTTGGCCATGCAGATTATAAAGAGGCAATAATAACACATTTCATTTGATTTTAATTTCTTGATTAATTATTAATTAATTAATTCATTCATTATCTTCCGCTTTACCCTATATTAGAGTCGCGGGGGGGGGGGGGTCCCCATGCCCATCCAGGGGAGAACGCTGGGCAGATAGACCCAGGACAGGACACCAATCTATCGCTGGGCACACACTCACTCACACAGACACACTCTATATGGGGCAATTTGGAGAACTCAATTGACTTGATCCATGTTTTTGGACTGTGGGAGGAAACCGGAGAACCCGGAGGAAACCCACACGGACATGGGGAGAACATGGAAACTCCACCCAGATGGGGATTCGAACCGGGAGGCGAACATGCTAACCACTAAGCCACCATGACGCCTTCTTGATAAATAATAAAATTTATATTACAATTTGGCGGGTTTTCTCCGGGTTCTCCGGTTTCCTCCCACAGACCAAAAACATGGATCAAGTCAATTGAGTTCTCCAAATTGCCCCATATAGAGTGTGTATGTGTGAGTGAGTGTGTGCCCAGCGATGGATTGGCACCTTGTCCTGGGTGTATCTGCCCAGTGCCCGAGACGTTCTCCCCTGGATGGACATGGGGACCCCCCCCCTGACTCTAATAGAGGATAAAGCGGAAGATAATGAATGAATGAATATATTACAATTTAAATATTGATTTGAAACATCGTTACAGCGTAGAAAATAGACTTTGGCGTGGATACATTCTCTCAAGACACGTGAAGTAAAAAGAAGTAAAATGATTTTCCACGTTAAGGTTGTTTTCAGAGTGATATTATTGGAGGCTGTGTTATTAAAGCGTGTTTGGAGCAGTTTATTGTGAAGATTCTGTATTTTTTAAAAGCTAAAACCCCAAATTTTCATATAACTTCATGATAATCACTTATTTCTAAGCTACATTAAATGAAATCATGTCATCAGATTATCTCGACTGCTTAATTCTCTACTAGAGTCAGGGGTAGGTGGCAGATACACCCAGGACAAGGTGCCAATCCATCGCTGGTCAAATTGCCCCCACTAAATAGGGTCAACTTAAAGTAGTCAATTAACCTTGAATCAATTTTTTTGTACTGTGGGAGGATTTCAGAGAAACCAGAGAAAACCAATGCGGATACAGAGAGGACATTTCACCCAGATCGGGATTCGAACCTGGATTCCCAATGCTGATAGGCCAACATGATAACCACTGTAATACTCTTTCCAAACCATCAACACTGTTGTTAAACCAAAGCAGATGTCATCAACACAGACATAAGGAGAACATGCCAACTCCACACAGAACAGTTCCATTTAAGGAATCAAAAGCTAGACCTTCTTTCTGTGATGTGTGCAAGCTGCCCATCTCACCACCGGAATTAAACAGGTCCAAGTCGATTATCCACTAATATCTGATCCTGAAGTTCTCCTACAGATTTACCAAACCAGATGCAGAATCCCTCGGTTGTAATCTCCGGCAGACGCCAGCGCATCAAAGTCAGAGAGAGCATTTGTAACTGTAGAGTGTAATGATGAAGAGCAGCATATCAGTGCGTCCCTGCACTCCCACCAGCGTGAGCTTAATCACAAGGTGAGGCGGGCAGCAGTGTTGTTTACTGTTTACACGCAGAAAGGCCCGGCCAAATAAGCCAAGTAAACAGCGTCCACAGTGTGTCTGATTGGCAATTTCCCTTCTGTTTGTGTACAAAAGCAAGCAGGTCAGGATTATTAAGCAGATCTATGCTAATGGAATGCAGATACCAGTGGCAGATAGAAGGACTGCGGGCAACACAGGCAGCACGCATCTGAAAAGGCCAGTAATGAGGTTAGTGAGAAATGGAACGGTCCTGGCTCCCGGAGACATAACCTCTGCTTATCACTGGAATTGAGAGTAAAGATATCTGTTTAACTATGAAGAAACACACGAAAAGGTACGATAACGAAAGGAAAAAAGCAGGACGGCAGTCAGATGTGTGGGTTAGAGTAACTTCCATGAGAGACAAACAGCAAAAGAGTGATGCGATCTTTAAGCATGCATTCAGGAGAGGTTCCACACTGCCATGGGATGAAGGAGTAATGATTTAATTCACATTAAGGTTGATTTAAGAGTAATAATACAGGGTTCAGTGTAATTAAAGCACGTTTGAAGCATTTTAAAGTAAAGATTCAGTTTTTCTAACAAAATCCCAGATTTGCAGACAACTGCATGTTAATCGCTTCATTCTTAGCCAAAATAAATGATATAAATCCACACCGAGGGGCGGCACGGTGGCTTAGTGTTTAGCATGTTCTCCTCTCAGCACTAGGGATTCCCGGTTCGAATCCCCATCTGGGTGGAGTTTCCATGTTCTCCCTGTGTCTGCGTGGGTTTCCTCCGGGTTCTCCGGTTTCCTCCCACAGTCCAAAAACATGGATCAAATCAATAGAGTGTGTCTGTGTGAGTGAGTGTGTGCCCAGCAATGGATTGGCGCCCTGTCCTGGGTGTATCTGCCCAGCGCCCGAGACGTTCTCCCCTGGATGGGCATGGGGAACCCCCCTGCGACCCTAATAGAGGATAAAGCAGAAGATAATGAATGAATAAAATCCACACCGAGGGGCGGCACGGTGGCTTAGTGGTTTAGCATGTTCTCCTTTCAGCACTAGGGATTCCCGGTTTGAATCCCCATCTGGGTGGAGTTTCCATGTTCTCCTTGTGTCTGCGTGGGTTTCCTCCGGGTTCTCCGGTTTCCTCCCACAGTCCAAAAATATCAATCAAGTCAATTGAGTTTCTCCAAATTGCCCCATATAGAGTGTGTCTGTGTGAGTGAGTGTGTGTGCCCAGCGATAGATTGGCGCCCTGTCCTGGGTCTATCTGTCCAGCATCCGAAACGTTCTCCCCTGGATGGGCATGGGAAACCCCCCCACGACCCTAATAGAGGATGAAGTGGAAGATAATGAATAAATGAATGAAATCCACACCGTTGCTTTGATTACCACAACATTCAACATATTTTGGGGATTGTATATTGTTTACAACCACCAAGAAATGACTTTAATATAACCGCCTTTAGCTAATTAAACCGCCCACCCAGCCGCTTGATTTAGGGCATTTGGGAGTCATGGGCAATAAACCAATCAGCTTGTCGCCTGGCGTTCCTTTAAGAGTCAGGTGCTATCTGACAGGTGCGCAGTACAACCCTCTTTCCTCCACAAAAAGGTACACCCAGGACAGGCCACTCACTCACTATAAAGGGGCAATTTAGAGCAGACAATTTACCTTCAATCAAGTTTTTGGACTGTGGGAGAAAACCAGAGAACCCAGAAAAAGACCCATGGGACACAGGGGAACCTGGAGCCCAGGCACTAAGAGGCGGACACGCTGACCACTACGCCACCGTCTCCGCCCGCAGTCCGAGCAATTATGCGTGAAATAACATTTACACCGTTCGCAGGAAGCGTCCTCACAAAGCCGAGCTGAGAGGCTACCGCAATATATATTTCTCAGCACACGGCGTAACCCTCGTCTGCACTCCTACAGTCCGATTTTTAAAGCACCAATGCTCTAAAGCCTTCTCATACGAGGCGGGAATGGAACTGAAAGTGGTAGAAAATGTGGTTAACCTAAAATGTCTTACGGATCAGAGTACAGGAAATGGAAAAGTCCCAAGGAGGCATTAGAAGGAAGCTTACTGACTGAAAGTGAGGGGCTTTTAATGTGCCCAGGTCAGATGGACTACCCTGGGACACCGATTGCAGAAAACAGGTGTCAGATGCTGGAGATTAAGGCTGGGTTTTAGACACGCTGCACACAATTAACAAAACGACCATCAGTGAGATCTGCTGTGATGATGAATGATCGGCTCACAGTGGATTTTTACATTTCATGTTTACTTTTCTGACATATCCGTTATGAATATAACACTGAGGTGTTTAGATGAAACGACAGCAGCACCGCTGCACGAAAAAAAAAACCCTCATCACATCAGAGTCACTGCAGAACTGACAATAAACAATCCACCACCCAAACAGGGAGTACGGTAGCTGCTCCACCTGTGACCATAAGGCCCTGAAGAGGGTGGTGAGGACAGCCGAGTCCATAATCGGGAAAAAACTCCCTGCTCTTGTGGACATCTACCAGACCCGCAGCACAAGGAAGATTCGTAGAATCCAGCTGGACAGCAGTCACCAGCACACGGACTGTTCACCTTACTGCCATCAGGCAGAAGGTACCGGAGCTTCCCAGCCAAAACAACCCGGCTTATAAACAGTTTAACCTGCAAGCCATCAGGCTACTAAACAAAATGAACAGTTAAAAACTCCCACAGTCCTGCTTTTTACTAAGTCACTTTTAATTATATATATATATATATATATATATATATATATATATATTTAGTATGATGCGGCACGGTGGCTTTGTGGTTTAGCACGTTCGCCTCTCAGCACTAGAGATTCCCGGTTCGAATCCCCATCTGGGTGGAGTTTCCGTGTTCTCCCCGTGTCTGCGTGGGTTTTCTCCGGGTTCTCTGGTTTCCTCCCACAGTCCAAAAACATGGATCAAGTTAATTGAATTCTCAAAATTGCCCCCTATAGAGTGTGTCTGTGTGAGTGAGTGTGTGCCCAGTGATGGATTGGCGCCCTGTCCTGGGTCTATCTGCCCAGCGCCCGAAACGTTCTCCCCTGGATGGGCATGGGGAACCCCACCGCAACCCTAATAGGGGATAAGCGGGAGATAATGAATGAATGAATGAATATTTTGGGCGTATACATATGTAAATATTGTGTATTTCATTTTATCTTCTATGTAGAGTTTATATCCTGATGCCTCACCTTAAGAATTTCTATGTGCACATGTCCCAACATGGAGCATAAATGACAAATAAACTTGAAACTTTCATTCATTCATTCATTATCTTCCGCTTTATCCTCTATTAGGGTCGCGGGGGGGTTCCCCATGCCCATCCAGGGGAGAACGTTTCGGGCACTGGGCAGATACACCCAGGACAGGGCGCCAATCTATCGCTGGGCACACACTCACCCACTCACACTCTACATGGGGGCAATTTGGAGAACTCAATTGACTTGATCCATGTTTTTGGACTGTGGGAGGAAACCGGAGAACCCGGAGGAAACCCACGCGGACACGGGGAGAACATGGAAACTCCACCCAGATGGGGATTCGAACCGGAAATCCCTAGCGCTGAGAGGAGAACATGCTAAACCACTAAGCCACCGTGCCGCAACTTGAAATTTGAGTAACAAAAATAACAAACACAGATGGACTACAGTCTGTAATTGTAAAACTACAAACTCCATCTATACGTTAAGTGGAGGAAATAGAGAAAGAGGTAAAAAGGAGGAGTGTTCAACATCATTTAGATGTAGAGATCTGTATTAATGCAGGAAAAGTCAAATGGAACATGGAGTCAGACGCCGCAGTTAACCTTCAAATAGTAGAACTAAACAGCATTTGTTTAAATCCCGATGATGTCACAGTCGTCCGGAGCCAAGGAGAACACATTGGGAGAATGAGTGCCCCATTAATCACAGTGACAACAGCCAATCACGGGCATCTGTGGAAATACAAATGTGTCCCTCCAAATGAGGTTGGCTGGCTTTATGTGTCATTGAAGTAATCATGCGATAGCCCCGCCCTCATGAGTTCATAGCTGTGATGTTACGTGATGAAGAATAAAGGTGACTGATGGATAGAAGCCGGGCACATGTAAAATAAAACGGGGTGGCTTGTAAAATAAAGTGGTAAAAGGGTTAAAGCTAGTGTCGGACACGTGGGCCTCAGAATGAAGGGTCACCTTGTGGGTTGAGTTGAAATGTATTAGATATGCATTTCTTTGCTCGAAAGGTTGACTAATGAGGGTGTCAGAGGCAAATACAGAAGCCTATTACACTCCATCTGCAAGGATTTATAAAAGCATTCCTGCTTCCCGTCTCCTTCATCTCCACTCGTCAGGGTGCCAGGGCCTGGACGGCATCTCTGAGCTAACTGGGCAGAATGGGAGAACAATTTGGAGAGAAGATGAGATTCGGGTTCTATATAGATGAATCGTTTTCAGTAGTTTATTAAAAATGGTTTTATTTAACAAACTACTATATAATGTGCCCATATATAGATCGGCGCCCTGTCCTGGGTGTATCTGCCCAGCGCCTGAAACGTTTTCCCCTGGATGGGCATGGGGAAACCCCCATGATCCTAATATAGGATAAAGCGGAAGATAATGGATGGATGGACTATATAATGTTATATCTAACTGTTAGTGTGTGGTAGCTCAGTGGTTGAGCTTACAATCTGAGGGTTATGGTTCAAATGCTAAATTCACAGACGTCACCAATGTGGGTCCTTGAGCAAAACCTTTAACCCTCATTGCTCCAGCGGTCCAGTATCCTGACTGACCCTGTACTCTCACCCCCAACCATCAAGTTTTCAAGTAAGAACCTTACCTGTCCACCACAAACCCCTAAACCCAGCTCCATATACAGTCTATATATGACATTACACAATGTCCCAACTCATCGCAGACACCTCCTTTGATTATTATTGTCTAACTTCTGTTAATACCTGAACTTTTAACTGTAATAACTGTAATGTGGCGGCACGGTGGCTTAGTGGTTTAGCATGTTCTCCTCTCAGCACTAGGAATTCCCCGTTCGAATCCCCATCTGGGTGGAGTTTCCATGTTCTCCCCGTGTCTGCGTGGGTTTCCTCTGGGTTCTCCAGTTTCCTCCCACAGTCCAAAAACATGGATCAAGTCAATTGAGTTCTCCAAATTGCCCCATATAGAGTGTGTGTGTGTGAGTGAGTGTGTGCCCAGCGATGGATTGGTGTCCTGCCCTGGGTGTATCTGCCCAGTGCCCAAAACGTTCTCCCCTGGATGGGCATGGGGAACCCCCCCCCCCCGGCGACCCTAATAGGGGATAAAGCGGAAGATAATGAATGAATAAACTGTAATGTATTGTTACATTACAGTCTTAATAAATAAAGTACTCTCTGTTGGATGTACGTATGTACTGAAACTTAACTGTAACATCTAAGTTCATTTTTCACTGACCCCTTTATTCCTTAATGTAATTAAATACTGTTGCTCTTTTCTATTAAGAGGTAAAAATCTAATTTGTCCTGAAGACTGAGCTCAGAGCGAGAGAGAGATGCTAAAGCAGTAAGGTCATGATGAGAAGACCCCCGCCTCCGAACTCACACATTACAGAACACAGTAATGCTGCATGTCAGTTCCAGCATGTCTTTAGTTTATTACAGTCAGTGAGGTCAGTGGTAATTGAATTTGTCTGTACTGCTGGGTTGGCGTGTGAGCGCGTGCAGGTTGTGAGAGGATGGCTCGGAGGTGGGCAAATACGGTGGCGTGGTAATCTGATACGCTTTTACGGTGCTCTGGGGATAATGATTGATTTGACAAACCACAAAACATTTTCTGGCATGATTCCAAGCTGATTGTGCCTTATGGCAAGACACGTACGTGCACACACACACACACACACACACACACACACACACACACAGTGCCCTAGCAACAGCCTCACATGGCTGGACTCTGAACAAATTAATTTTGGTAGCAGGAGAGCGAGGGAACAGCACTAGGCCCACCTGCTGGACAGACGCTGAGTACACAACTTTTCATCCACAGACTTTTGATCAGAACTCCAGCAGCCGTCTCTCAGGATGAATCAACTCTGTCCCATCACTAATCCTCCACAGTTCATCCTACAAACTGAAACACACATCAGGATTAAATAAGCCTGAGATCAGCAGTGCTGTGAGGTTGGGAATCCAAACATGGACCTGAAGGTGGAACCCGTTTTCCTCTTTTCTGGCCACAAAACCAAAATCTGAACAGCATCAGCAGCTGCTTTTACACATCCAGCATTATTCCATAATTATTCCTAGATAGGGGCGGCACGGTGGCTTAGTGGTTTAGCACGTTCGCCTCTCAGCACTAGGGATTCCCGGTTCGAATCCCCATCTGGGTGGAGTTTCCATGTTCTCCCCGTGTCCGTGTGGATTTTCTCCGGGTTCTCCGGTTTCCTCCCACAGTCCAAAAACATGGATCAAGTCAATTGAGTTCTCCAAATTGCCTCATGTAGAGTGTGTATGAGTGAGTGAGTGTGTGCCCAGTGATGGATTGGCGTCCTGTCCTGGGTCTATCTGCCCAGCGCCTGAAACGTTCTCCCCTGGATGGGCATGGGGAACCCCACCGCGACCCTAATAGAGAATAAGCGGAAGATAATGGATGGATGGATGAATTCCTAGATGGCACGATGGGGCAATCTACTCTGATAGGGATTCGTACCTGGATCCCCAGCACTGAGAGAACATGCTAACCACATGTTTAAATGTATATAAATGTGGCTAAACGAATGAAGGAAAGACCTGAATTCATTCATTAAAAGGCGTTTCTCAGTAACTTTGTTTATAGTTCACATGCATAAGTTTCAGTACACACGTACATCCAACAGAGAGGACTTCATTTATTAAGCACATCGTATTTCATGGGCGGCACGGTGGCTTAGTGGTTAGCACGTTCGCCTCTCAGCACTAGAGATTCCCGGTTCGAATCCCCATCTGGGTGGAGTTTCCATGTTCTCCCCGTGTCTGCGTGGGTTTCCTCCGGGTTCTCCGGTTTCCTCCCACAGTCCAAAAACATGGATCAAGTCAATTGAATTCTCCAAATTGCCCCATATAGAGAGTGTGTGTGTGTGTGTAAGTGTGTACCCAGTGATGGATTGGCGCCCTGTCCTGGGTCTATCTGTCCAGCGCCCGAGATGTTCTCCCCTGGATGGGCATGGGGAACCCCACCACGACCCTAATAGAGGATAAGCGGGAGATAATGAATGAGGATGAATGAATGAATGAATCATATTTCATTTACATTTACATTTGGTCCTTAATTGGATGCTTTTACCCAAAGCGACTTACAAGGTGAGCACAGGGTTCATCACAGCATCCCTGGAGCAATGAGGGTTAAGGGTCTTGGTCAAGGAGCCACATTGGTAACTTCAGTGGACCTGGGATTTGAACCCCCAACCTTCAGATTGATAGCCCAACGTCCTAACCACTGAGCTACCCTCATTTTTATTCATACGCAAACACACAGATAAGATGTGTGTTCACACACACACACACACACACACACACACACACAAAAGTTGGCAGGCTGTATTTTACATTTATCCAACAGTCTAAAGAAAAAGCCCAAAGAAGTCTGAGTGTCCTAACTGTAAGATGACTAACGGCTATAGAAACACCAATTGTCTCCAATCAGAGAATGCAGAGTGCTGATAGAATAATGAGGTTTGCTGGGTGTAAATAATTGCAGGCTCCGCTAATCTGAACAACACACTGAGGATTCATCAGGACGTAATTACTGCAATTACATTAACTAAAACATTGGTGCTATTCATAGTAAACTTCAATAACAGCTCTGCAATTGTTTCTCACTGCAGTGATTTAAAACTGTGAGAACAGTGAGTTCACCTCAGCAGATGTCTTCTGGCATTTTAATAACATACAGAACGAGTCAAAAGTTTGGACACGCCCCCTCCTTACTTCATTCATTCATTATCTTCCGCTTTATCCTCTATTAGGGTCGCGGGGGGGGGGGGGTCCCCATGCCCATCCAGGGGAGAACGTTTCAGGTGCTGGGCAGATCCACCTAGGACAGGGCGCCAACCTATCGCTGGGCACACACTCAGTCACACAGACACACACACTCTATATGGGGCAATTTGGAGAACTCAATTGACTTGATCCATGTTTTTGGACTGTGGGAGGAAACCGGAGAACCCGGAGGAAACCCACGCGGACACGGGGAGGACATGGAAACTCCACCCAGATGGGGATCCGAACCGGGAATCCCTAGTGCTGAGAGGAGAACATGCCTTTCCTTTTTTCATGACTGAATAATAATCCGTCAGAGGAAGCACACTCATACTTTTACATTAATACTTTAAAGGCTGCACTCGTACTTTAACTTAGGAGAGGATTAAACTATCCCCTCCTCTTAAATCCATCCGAAAATAACCCATGATGCATTTCAGCCACTGACATAACCTCAGTGTTACCCTGTGTTATCACTGTATGATGCCTCCACCCCTCTGTAGTTCATGCTTTGTGTAATACAGTGAGGCGCAGAGAGTCCTGCTGCCAGCAGACCGTCTTCACTCTTCCCTTGAGTGCAATAAGGGCTGATTAGAGTTAAGGCAGTGGGTCGGACCCCCCCCCCCCCTCCCCGCGTTCTGCCAGCTGCTGCATCACCGTGCAGCCTGTCATCTGTGAAATGAAGTTCAGATGGACAGATAGATGCCTGCTGAACAGGGCACTACGAAGCAGGAAATGAGGAGGTGGAGGAGTGTGAGGAAGGAGAGACGGGGGGGGGGGGGGCTGAGAGAAAGAGGAACTGTGACACATCTGACCTTGAGACAAATAATGTCTTTTTCAGTCAGCATGAATCACTGTCAGAAAGCACGAGGAGGTAAATGAACCTCCATCACTTCAGTTCTGTCTCAGACTCACCCTTTTCTCCACCGCTCACCGTTTCCGTCGCACTTCAGCCCTCCATCTCCCGACCTTTGGGCTCCATATTGGACGATGTTTCCTCTCTAACAACTTTAATTAACCCCGCCTCTGCTTCTGGGCAGGAGATCCGATGTCCTACTGTAAGGTAAATGATAAGAGGTTGATCTATGACCTGCCTGTGATCTGAACTTTGATAAAACATCGCTGCACAGCTCCCCTTCTGCTCATCTTCACTTCAGAGCATCTTCACTTCAGCCCTTTAAATAATACTCCAATATTTACAACAGAATGTGGATGTTTGGATGTCGCCGCATAGATTATTCATTCATTTATTCATTCATTATCTTCCGCTTTATCCTCTATTAGGGTCGCGGAGGTTGGGGGGGGTTCCCCATGCCCATCCAGTTGAGAACGTTTCGGGCGCTGGGCAGATACACCCAGGACAGGGCGCCAATCCATCTCTGGCACACACTCACTCACACATACACACTCTATATGGGGCAATTTGGAGAACTCAATTGACTTGATCCATGTTTTTGGACTGTGGGAGGAAACCGGAGAACCCGGAGGAAACCCACACGGACACAGGGAGGACATGGAAACTCCACCCAGATGGGGATTCGCACCGGGAATCCCTAGTGCTGAGAGGTGAACATGCTAAACCACTAAGTCACCATGCCTTCCTCTCCTTACTTCATTCTCTAATTCCTCCACTTATCATATAGATGGAATTTGTAGTTCTACAATTACAGACTGTAGTCCATCTGTGTTCTTTGTTGTTGTTAGTTCTGTTGGTTCTCTGTTGGTCAGGAGCATCACAGAACAGGAATCATTTGGGTGGTGGATTGTTTCTGGTCAGTTCTGCAGTGACACTGATGAGAGGCGAACGTGCTAACCACTACCGCTTAGATCATGTGTTGATATTGATATGAACATGTTTTAGGTCGGCGGCACGGTGGCTTAGTGGTTTAGCACGTTCTCCTCTCAGCACTAGGGATTCCCGGTTCGAATTTCCATGTTCTTTCCGTGTCTGCGTGGGTTTCCTCCCACAGTCCAAAAACATGGATCAAGTTAATTGAATTCTCAAAATTGCCCCATATAGAGTGTGTCTGTGTGAGTGAGTGTGTGTCCAGCGATAGATTGGCACCCTGTCCTGGGTCTATCTGCCCAGCGCCCGAGACGTTCTCTCCTGGATGGGCATGGGGAACCCCACCGCGACCCTAATAGAGGATAAAGCGGGAGATAATGAATGAATGGATGTTTTAGGTCAATAGGAAGAAAACAAATCAAATAAAAGAAGTTTATCAAAAAGGGATTTGATGTTTAATTAATTTTGGACACGCCCCCTTCCTGCTCCATTCTCTATTTCCTCCACTTACCATATAGATGGGACTTTATAATAAAGATTTATAATTCCAGACTGTAGTCTATCTGTGTTCTTTGTTGTTGTTAGTTCTGTTGGTTCTCTGTTGGTTAGGATCACAGAACAGGTATCATTTGGGTGGTGGATTGTTTATTGTCAGTTCTGCAGTGACACTGATGTGTCGAGGGGTTTTAGTGCAGCAGTGCTGCTGGAGTTACATTTAAATACCCCAGTGACACTGCTGGGATAGGAATAATACACCAAATATAAGACAAAAACACAGAACACTGACTACATGTGATTACAGAGTATTGCACTCAACAAATTCTACATACATAAACAAACACACCGCTGCACTAACACACAGATACGATCTGACTCCAAACACACAGAAAAGGACAAACATTCATCATGGAGTTGGGACTGCAAGGTGAGGAAGATGATAAAGGAAGAAATACCATGTTACCTCGAGGCTCTGCGACAACAACACACTCAATTAAAGAGCGAAGCCTTAGTGACTTTGAGAAAAGTCCTGTCTCAGAAATGCACCATTGATAATTCACTGCTGGCAGAGGGGAAGGTTCTGAGGAACATGCTGCTGGGTGATGGTTCTATATCAATTTCAGACACTAGATGGCGCATGTTCTTCACTTTTGGAAGCCGCTGTAAAGTTAAAGGAAAAACATTCAATTATTCATTGACCATCTTGCGATTTCCATTATTACGTAGGGCAAACATATATATGTATATATATATAGTAATTATTAAAAGTGTTTTTGAACTAAAAGTGTTGAAATATCATATACTTTTAATTATCTCTCCTTTAATTTAGCTAATTCAAGTTCTCTAACTAGTTCTCTAACTTCTTACTAGAGAACTAGCTATCCAAAACCATGGATTCAAGGTGAATTGGCTGCTCTAAATTGCCCCTATATAGTGTGTGTGTGTGTGTGTGTGTGCCCAGCGATAGATTTGCACCCTGTTGTGGGTGTATCTGCTTGGTTAGCCCCTTCCCTGACTATTAAATGGAAGATAACGAGATGAGATTTACATTTTAATTCGCATGTTCTTCCTTCTCTGCCCTGCAGAGGTTCCTAAAGATATAAAAAAAAACAAGCTAGTAAGTCAAGTGGTCATAGGAGTAAATGGCCCCGGGTATAAATGCCTGACTTGTGTGTCTGCCCTGTGATGGACTGGTGATCTGTTGACAGTTGTTCCTGCCTTTTGATCTACACACAATATTTTAAACAAATAACAGATTCTTGAATCATTGGTGGTGATGGTGTTGGGGGGGTGTTAGGTACAGTACTACTATTAACTGAGATCAAAAAGATGGTTGAAGACTTCAGTCATCCTGACAACAAGCTCTTCACTCTGTTGCCATCAGGACGGTGTTTTCGTCTCCTGAAGGCAAACACAGAGAGGATGAGGAGGAGCTTCTTCCCAACGGCGATTCAGACCCTGAACTGGGACTAAACGGACATTTAACTTAAACCTGTAACACTGCAATATTTGCACAAAAAAAGCACAACCCACTTTTATAATTCTATTGCACATTGTAAATACATAGTTACATTTTATCTTATCTTTATTCTATCATATTTTTCTTATCCTTTTAAACAAATTTAATTTTCTGTGGAGAGGTTTCACTGCTGGCTGTACCATGTATAACTACGCATGTGACAAATAAACCTGATTCTGATTCTGAGGGCCAGAACACCTGATAGAGGAAATGCTTCAGCACTGAGTCAGTTCCGCTTCCTGTGTTTAATCCAACTAGTGTTTCCTGAAATCCCATGGAGCTCTTGTGAAATATTTATCATTAGATAAACTGATTTATCACCGCGTCTCACTTTGTGCTTTTTATGCCCTTATTCATGTTCTGCCCACTTTTGTTTTATTCTTACTAAGGAGTGGCGTGAGACACTCCTTATTTTCACTCTCTTATCTATCCAAAGGTTATAATTTCATTCTATTGGCACCACATCATGTACAACAGGATGTCCTACAGGACGCACCACAAATACAACAACACAAATAACGAGGGGCTTACATTTTTATACATTAACACATTCATTATCACCTGCTTTATCCTCTATTAGGGACGCGGGGGGGGGGGGGGCGCCAATCCATCCCAGGACACACACTCACTCACACAGACACACTCTATATGGAGCAATTTGGAGAACTCACTTGACTTGATCCATGTTTTTGGACTGTGGAAGGAAACCGGAGAACCCGGAGGAAGCCCACGCAGACACGGGGATTCGAACCGGGAATCCCTAGTGCTGAGGGGCGAACGTGCTAAATCACTAAGCCACCATGCCGCCCTACATTAATACAGACAGGAGAAATAATCTGACCAGCTGACCACAGATTGTAATAGTTGAAGTAGTATTTAAAGTATTTTGTAATGTAATTCTATTGTTAACAATCTGGGATGGATGTTTTAACATTTCATAATTGTCCTACACACCTGGAGGTTTCAATTTCCTGGACTGAATGAGGAAGCTCATTTCTATTACATTTGTTTTCTTTTTAAAGTACTTCTTTCAATAGATAAATCAGATGTATCTCTAACTTTTCCAATTACTGTCACCTCTGCTGCTGAGAATTGTGGATTTCCCACATTGTGGGAGAAATAAATGATTATCTTATCTCATTTTATCTCATATTATCTCATCTTAAACCCGAATGATATAATGAGGTCTGTAAGTTGCTCTGCTAAAGACTTCTTCTAAGTGATTAGAAGGACATGTTAAGTGGCTTTGGGCATTCTGGGTCAATTAAACGGCGGCACGGTGGCTCAGTGGTTGGCACGTTCTCCTCTCAGCGTTCGAATCCCAATCTGGGTGGGGTTTTCATGTTTTCTCCGTGTTCCCGTGGGTTTCCTCCCACAGTCCAAAAACATGGATTATGTCAACTGAGTTCTCCAAATTGCCCCATGTAGTGTGTTCGTGTGAGTGATAGGTTGGCGTCCTGTGTGTATCTGCCCAGCGCCTGAAACGTTCTCCTCTGGATGGGCATGGGAACCACCCCTGCCCCCCCCCAGCCTCCCCTCCGCGACCCTAATATAGGATAAAGCGGAAGATAATGGATGGATGGGTAATGTAAACGTGCTGGTGACGTGATTTAACAAGAACCCTGTATTTTTGGCCAAAAACTACAAATAGTGGCCACAGTGCACGTGCGTGATGGAGGGCAGGTCTGGCCGCATCCGCATCTTCCTCCTCCTCCTCCTCCTCCTCCTCCTCTCCATGACGCTGCGTGGAGGAGATACGTGACATCCTCCACGGCGCTCAGTCCCGCCTGCTCATTTATATAAATCCACTCCCACCAGGCTGCCCGGCTACAAGATCCACTCACAGCAGCGTCCTGCACTCACGACCCCGGTTCGAGTCTCCATACAGCAGCTCTGAAGGTACGTGTGTGACGTCTGTATGTATGTGTTAGTATAAATGTGTGTGTGAATATGCTGTTTGTATATAACGCGTTATAAACACGCTGGCTTCGTCCCGCCCTCGTCGTGATGCCCCGCGTTAATCTCCTAATACCCCGATTACCCTAAATGAACACGTCTGCGTTTGTAAAACTAACGTTATTAAGGTACAAACGTATAAAAGCTGAAGCGTGAGGCGGCGTTTAATGTGATCAGAGCTTCTAATGAAAGCGACGCTGCAGTCCAGCCTTATCAGTCGCTCCACTGCCCCCCCCCACGCCCCCGCATCCTCATCTGTCTCCTCCGACCAGAAACACGGAGTCCATGAGCTTCTAAAGATGTTTAAAGAAGCTCATTAATGAACGACATCAGTTCCATTTAAGTTGAACGTCATCATCATCATCATCATCATCACCTGTAGAGTCGCGACGCACCGCGATGGAAGCCGTTCGTCTGTCCGCCGTTTGTCCTTCTAATTTGTTTAATGGGGGGTTTCGTCTCCTCGAAGCCTTCGCTGGTTGCTGTGGGTTCTGTGGGTTCTCTGTGTGAAGGGTTCGGGGGCCTACGTGCAGAGCACAGCCATCAGTATGGACATGACATTCTCTCACTCGGGTTCCTCAAGCCACGCTGTCGCAATGCATCCTGGGACATGGAGTTCCTGACCCCCTCACGTGGCCTCCGCGGAACGTGTTGTGTGGTTTTAGAGTCACGAAGCGAATCAGGACGTGTTTAAACTCGCAGTGTTGATCCGGAGGAGTCTCCTCTGTCTGTCAGGTTGATCAGAGCCTCACAGAAGATTTAACACTCAACACGTTTCAATAAAAGGAATCCTTACTTTAGAACACAGTACAATAATGGAACATTTCAGACACGAACACACAAGTGTTCAAGCAACCAACACTCACAGGATGAAACCCTGTAGTCAGCAAAAGGATCCATTTACTCACACAATATTTAGTATGATGCGGCACGGTGGCTTAGTGGTTTAGCATATTCTCCTCTCAGCACTAGGGATTCCCCGTTCGAATCCCCATCTGGGTGGAGTTTCCATGTTCTCCCTGTGTCTGCGTGGGTTTCCTCCAGGTTCGCCGTTTTTCTCCCACAGTCCAAAAACATGGATGAAGTCAATTGAATTCTCCAAATTGCCCCATATAGAGTGTGTCTGTGTGAGTGAGTGTGTGCCCAGCGATGGATTGGCGCCCTGTCCTGGGTCTATCTGCCCACCGCCGGAGACGTTCTCCCCTGGATGGGCCCCCCCCCCCGCTACCCTGATAGAGGATAAAGTGGAAGAAAATGAATGAATGAATATTTAGTATGTACACAAAAAGAATACACACAGTACTCTTATTTCATTCTAGTTTTCCATTGCAGTCTCATGAGAGTTAATTAGACGAGCCAAAATTAACTTTCATATTTATTTAGATCTTTAAAATGGTTATCAGGTATCAATTGAATTGATTTTTGGAAACTATACCTAACAAAATATACATGGCATCATCATGCAAGCCTGACGTATGAGGTGAAGGAATAGCACACTGCAGAAACTCAAAACCCTCTTACAACCGAGCACGTTCCTCCTGAAACACTATAGTCTTAAACAGAGGTCTTTATATAAATAAAACGTTGTGTTTTGAAGTTTTTAGTACCTTGGTTTTCCATAATTTTCTCTGTGTCACTGAAATCGAGGTTTTGAAAGATCTAAAGTAAACCATTTGGATTTTTTTTTGGAATTTGGAAGGTTTGATAATGTATGAACTGCTGAGTATGTGTGTGTGTATATATATATATATATATATATATATATATATATATATATATATATATATATATATATATATAATCTTCCACTATCCTATATTAGGGTCGCGGTGGGGTTCCCCATGCTTATCCAGGGGAGAACGTTTCGGGCGCTGGGCAGATAGACCCAGGACAGGGCACCAATCTATCGTTGGGCGCATATATATATATATATATATATATATATATATATATATATATATATATATATATATATATATGGTGGTATAATGAAAGTCCAAATATTTAAAACTGATCATAATGACATTAAATTACAAGAACATTTTAGTGAATGAAGGCTAAATTCATTAGTAGCACTATTTGCAAAACAAAAAAAATTGAAATTGCATGGTGTATTATAATGTTCAAGTTTTGATGAGGACCAATTAGTTCTTAATCCTTTTTCTCCATGTGCCTCTGCCAATGCACCCCTGGAGCCAATACTTAAACCTAAATCCTTCCAGCTTAACCTCAACCCCTGACACACGTGACCCAAGTAAAAATAGAGGCATTCATTAATACCAACAGAGCCGAGGCGGTGCATGGAGACACTCGAGCGCTGACCTGTTAACAGATTTCTTTTGTTGTCTGTTAAAATGGTAGGAATCAGATTCTCATGTACCTCATGTGAAAATGCCCTCCGTTATAAAACATGCAGGTTTATAATCACAGCTTTACTTAATAACGCACCAGGCAAAGTGTAAGCAATAAAAGATAATAAAGTCTCATTTATGGTTGTCATCCTGTCTCTTTACAGAAAATGGCATCCACCAAGGAGAAGCTGATCGCTCACGTGAGCACAGAACAGCCAGTGGGCTCCACCAACAAGGTCACTGTGGTGGGTGTAGGCATGGTGGGAATGGCGGCAGCCATCAGCATCCTTCTTAAAGTAAGAACAAATGTTTTGTGGTTTTAAAAAATATTATTATAAGTAATTACTGTTTAAAAATTCAGGTTCAGTAGCTTAAATCTAGTGTAAACATGGAATAAAAACTAAGATGTGGTCTTGGTTGCACTGATTACATGCAAAGGAATTGTACCAGAGTGGATGGATTCAAATGATCAGCACAGAAGGGATCCACCTTCCATCACTGGGCATGCACACACACACACACACACACACACACACACACACACACACACACACACACACACACACACACACACACACACACAATAAACATAAAGGCAATTTAGAGCAGGCACTGTACCAAAGACCTTTCTGTTTGATTATTCTGTATAGGAGCTGACTGATGAGCTGGCTCTGGTTGATGTGATGGAGGATAAACTGAAGGGAGAGGTTATGGACCTGCAGCATGGCAGTCTCTTCCTTAAGACTCACAAAATTGTGGCTGACAAAGGTGAAGAGTGTGAATGTTCTGAGGCTAAACAATGAAATGTTCTTAACAATGTCTGGCTCAGAGATGGACTGACTTCCATATGTATTCCAGACTATAGTGTGACCGCTAACTCGAAGGTGGTGGTGGTGACCGCCGGAGCGCGGCAACAAGAGGGTGAGAGCAGACTGAACCTGGTGCAGAGGAACGTCAACATCTTCAAGTTTATTATTCCCAACATTGTGAAGTACAGCCCTAACTGCATCATGCTGGTGGTGTCCAACCCCGGTCAGCATCTCCCTCAGTACTGTGCGTCTCCTCCTTAAAACTCATGAGCTTCATAACAACTGGCTTCTTTCCGTGTAGTCGACATCCTGACCTATGTGGCCTGGAAGCTCAGCGGCCTTCCTAGGAACCGTGTGATCGGTAGCGGCACCAACCTGGACTCCGCCCGTTTCCGCTTCCTGATGGGCGAGAAGCTGGGTCTCCACCCCTCTAGCTGCCATGGCTGGGTGATTGGAGAGCATGGAGACAGCAGTGGTAAGACCTTTAGTATGTAGAATGTTGCAGGGGATTTTGCAGTAATCTGAAATCTATAAAACTAAATGGAGGTAGGGCGGCACGGTGGCTTAGCATGTTCTCCTCTCAGTGCTAGGGATTCCCGGTTCGAATCCCCATCTGGGTGGAGTTTCCATGTTCTCCCCGTGTCCGCGTGGGTTTCCTCCGGGTTCTCCGGTTTCCTCCCACAGTCCAAAAACATGGATCAAGTCAATTGAGTTCTCCAAATTGCCCCATATAGAGTGTGTCTGTGTGAGTGAGTGTGTGCCCAGCGATAGATTGGCGCCCTGTTCTGGGTCTATCTGCCCAGCGCCCGAGACGTTCTCCCCTGGATGGGCATGGGGAACCCCCCCGCGACCCTAATAGAGGATAAAGCGGGAGATAATGAATAAATGGAGGTGTAGAGTGACATGGTGGTGTAGCAAACACACAGCAAGCAGGTTTAAACAGAGTTCCTTCCTGTCTGGGTGTTTCCACTCTGGGGAGCTCAGTTTCCTCCCACATTCCAAAAAGACGCTGTGTACACTAGAGATACCATGTGATTTTATCCCTTACACTGTTCCTAATAAAACAAAGCCATCACTGCTGCACCTACATTAACCCTTAATAACCACTCTGTGTAACTCAGTCAGTATTTACAGGATTTTCTTTCTTGCAGTACCTGTTTGGAGTGGAGTAAATGTCGCTGGGGTGAGTTTGCAAAACCTCAATCCAGAAATGGGCACAGAGAAGGACAAAGAAGACTGGAAAAGCGTCCACAAGATGGTGGTCGACAGGTGAGCAGGGCATGGTGCTGACCTCTAGCTGACTCTGATCTCACGGACGTCACTGTTAAACTGAACCTTCAGCCGCAATAAAAAAAAAAATCTGCAAGTAAAAGGCGATTGGCCAAGAGGAAGTGGATGGGGTAAGTTTAGAGAACCAGGCCGGTTGAAATGGAGTTAAGCAATTACTAAAATTTAGAGTTAAAAAAATAAAAAATTCTTATCATTGCACCATTCACCTGCTGAAACCTCTGACACCGGTCCTGAAATCCAGCCTTTGAGCTTCTGATGCTGGGATAGTGTCTTCATTGAGGTTGCAAGAGCAGCATCTCTGCACAGATTGGGTAAAAATGGAGAAAACAACCCAACATAATTACACCTTCACATGTGGGGAGTTTTTTTTTATTTTTTTATTTTTTTATTTTTTTTTTTTTTTTACACAATTAAATGAGGTCATGAATTCTCAAAATTGCCCCATATAGAGTGTGTCTGTGTGAGTGAATGAGTGTGTGCCCAGCGATGGATTGGCGCCCTGTCC
Source organism: Corydoras maculifer (assembly GCA_019802435.1). Classification (NCBI taxonomy): domain Eukaryota; kingdom Metazoa; phylum Chordata; class Actinopteri; order Siluriformes; family Callichthyidae; genus Corydoras; species Corydoras maculifer. Next base: position 693,121 of record JAFMOD010001012.1, on the reverse strand, counting down.
TGGGTCTATCTGCCCAGCGCCCAAGACGTTCTCCCCTGGATGGGCATGGGGAACCCCACCGCGACCCCAATAGAGGATAAAGCTGAAGATAATAAATGAATGAATAAATGAGGTCAAGGGCGGCACGGTGGCTTAGTGGTCAGCACATTCTCCTCTCAGTGCTAGGGATTCCCGGTTCGAATCCCCATCTGGGTGGAGTTATCCCCGTGTCCGCGTGGGTTTCCTCCGGGTTCTCCGGTTTCCTCCCACAGTCCAAAAACATGGATCAAGTCAATCGAATTCTCCAAATTGCCCCATATAGTGTGTGTGTGTGTGTGTGTGAGTGAGTGTGTGCCCAGCGATGGATTGGCGCCCTGTCCTGGGTCTATCTGCCCAGCGCCCGAAAAGTTCTCCCCTGGATGGGCATGGGGAACCCCACCGCGACCCTAATAGAGGATAAAGCAGAAGATAATGAATGAATGAATTAAATGAGGTCATTTTAATGGGGTCAGAGCACAGCCTTGGCCATGATGCCTCACCCCCGGAGCAATAAAGGTTAAGTGGTAACTTTAGTGGACCTGGAATTTAAACCCCCAACCATCAAATTGATGGCCCAACACCTTAACCGCTGAGCTACCACACACACACACACACACACACACACACACACACACACACATTTATTGGACTGTATAAGGAAATTAGACACACACTCTATAGTTTCTGTGTTTTCTCAGTGCGTACGAGGTGATTAAGCTGAAGGGCTACACCTCCTGGGCTATTGGAATGTCTGTAGCTGATCTGTGTGAGAGCATGCTGAAGAACCTCCACAAGTGCCACCCAGTGTCCACACTGGTCAAGGTGAGGAATGTCTTCTTGCTTTATGTTTTTGTTCCCTGGGATGAATTACAGGGAGATTCTGTTATGTTTTTATCGGTTTACACGGTTACAACTGCTACAGCTAGGGACCACGGGGCACACGCTCACTATATATATATATATATATATATATATATATATATATATATATATATAAAACTAGCAATTATAAAAAGGCTGTACTGTGGGGCAAACATCAAATACCTACCTTACCATCATTTCATGTACAGTATGGAGAACCAGGTTCCACTTTGAAGTCATTTTGTAGAAGCAGCACCACTTGCTGCCCCTCAGTAACATTCTGTTTGCAGGGAATGCATGGCGTGAATGAGGAGGTGTTCCTCAGCGTCCCCTGCGTTCTGGGCAGCAGCGGTCTGACCGACGTCGTCAAGATGACCCTGAAACCCGAGGAGGAGAAGCAGCTGGTGAAGAGTGCCGAGACCCTGTGGGGGGTACAGAAGGAGCTGACTTTATGAAGTCCAAACGTTTACGAAACGTAACCTCCATCAGCTTGTCTCGTCCGTTTCTGTACCCGCCGAGGTTTCAGCCAGTAGATTTCACTCGTACCTGCAAAGACACGGTGGCTGCAGGGTTTTCATCCAAACTAGAATGCAACCATAAACTACGCCTTACAATTCGACTGAGACGCAGCGATCATGAAAACCCTGCGGCCATCGCGGTCCTCACAGAGACGAGTCTGAGGAAACCGTAGATGTGATCACCTTACTGTAACTGCAGAGGCTGTAACGAAATGTAGTTGTTATAGGTACTGTATTCCTAATGTATTCTGTGAATGTTTGCATGTATGTTAATATATTTGTTGTTCTTGCACTCCTAATATATATTTTTTTCGTAAAGTTAAGGCCTCCTCGTGAGGAAGAGCCAGTTTGGGTCTCTATAGTGTTACTGTGTGTATTCTAAGCTCCACCTGCATTCCACCCGTTTGTTCCCGATCGCGGATCACCAACGCTGTATTGTTCGTCTCACTCAATGCCACCCTGTTTGATTTATGGATTAAAATCACAGGACTGAGACACAGTTACTGTTTAAAGTGGAACAGATGATGGAGAACCAAATGGAATCATCTTTTGGCTCACGATCTCAAAGTAAATAAACGTTTAAAGTCTGTTTACTTCCTCAAACCATATATTATTATATTATAGCTGAAAAGATTATTTTTGTATTATTATCATTATTATTGTCCTTAGCAAAAGACAGTGGCACTTTGTTTAAATGTAAATGTGGAACCTGTACGCACTGCTCGCGTTTCTCCATCAACTCGACCTCCAAATAAAAAAAAAGTGAAGTCTCTCACTGTTCATCCCGTTTGCAGTCGTGCGGTTCTGTGAACAGACTGTTAAATGAAAACATCAGTGCGGTGGAGGCTTCGCTTAAGCCACATTCATACTACAGCATTCCTCCTGTGGGGCAGAGGGGTCCATAGAGGGAAAGACTGGGACGGGTTCCAAAATGTGCAACTGGACATGAGGACAGACAACAGCCTTCAGTCCGAGACAGACAGACAGCGCGAATGCCATTAGACACCACATTATAATTATCATTATTATTATTACAGGCAATTGTTTAAGTGGGAGATGTGTGAAAAAAAATCCCAGCAGCATAATAAACTCACAGTAATCCATAATCATTCACCATCCTTCTGCTTTATTAGGGTCGTGGGGGGGTTCCCCATGCCCATCCAGGGGAGAACGTTTCGGGCACTGGGCAGATAGACCCAGGACAGGGTGCCAATCTATTGCTGGGCACACACTCACTCACTCTATATGGGGCAATTTGGAGCACTCAATTGACTTGATCCATGTTTTTGGACTGTGGGAGGAAACCAGAGAACCCAGAGGAAACCCACGCGGACACGGAGAGAACATGGAAACTCCACCCAGATGGGGATTCGAACCGGGAATCCCTAATGCTGAGAGGAGAACATGCTAAACACTAAGCCACCATAAGAGACAAAACTAGTTATGTTAATTAGTTAATAAGATAACGTGCATAATCTCACGAATAAAACAGAATAAAAAAGAATAAAACCTGGGTATTAAAATTCAGCTGGTTCCTGTTGGTCTAAATATTTGATTTGTCTCGTTCTCTCACCTGTAAGTTGAGTTAAATAAATAAAATGTAAATATAAAACACTTGTCTCAAATGTCCGACATTAAAAGCCACTTTTTAGGCCTTTATTAAGCTGCTGATATGAAAACAAAAAGGAACCAAAGAATAACAGAGTGAAATCGAGTGTATAACAATAAACAGGATGAACATAGAGGTTAATTCTATAAGTTGCATCTTATTAAATTTACGTTTTTAAAGCGGATATGGAGTTAAGATGAAAACTAAAAAAAATAAAAGCATAGACAAATAGAGTACCAGACAAAAGTGTGGACACACCCCCTTTTTTATTCACTCATTCATTATCTCTCGCTTTATCCTCTATTAGGGTCGCGGGGGTGGGGGGGGTTCCCCATGCCCATCCAGGAGACAACCTCTCAGGCGCTGGGCAGATACTCTCAGGACAGGGCGCCCATCCATGGCTGGGCACACACTCACCCAGACACACTCTATATGGGGCAATTTTTGAGAACTCAATTGACTTGATCCATGTTTTTAGACTGTGGGAGGAAACCGGAAAACCCAGAGGAAACCCACATGGACACGGGGAAAACATGGAAACAACACCCAGATGGGGATTCGAACTGCTAATCCCCAGCACTGAGAGGAAAACATGCTAAACCACTAAGCCATAGTGCTGCCTACACCCCCTTTTTGCTTCACTAATTCTCCATTTGATCAGTTACACTTACTGCAGAACTGACGAACAATCCACCACCCTAATGATTCCTGTTGAGAACCAACAAAAACACAGATGGACTACAGTCTGTAATTGTAAAACTACAAAGTCCATCTATATGGTAAGTGAAGGAACTAGACGATGGAGGGGCGTGTCCAAATGTCTGGTACTGCACACTCTGTACACACTCTCTCACACACACACAAAGGTAAATGTTCGAATGCTTTGCAGCCTTTTAATTGTTTAACATATTTAATCCCTAACGATCTCTAGAGCAGCGTCAGCAGCACTGATACACTCAGATATTTATATACTGAAATGAAACGACTTAATTATTCCACTTGCCCATTCTAAGAAAAAAAGTCGTTTCTGACCCTGAATAAATTAAATATGAGTTGGAGTGAATGTTAAGGGGTTGTGAGGGCTGAATGTTGGAGTGACCAAAACCCGAGCGACACAGAGTGCAGAAATCAGAACCAACTGAAGGAAAAGTGATGAAGTGTCTGCTGACCAATTGGGACATCCACACCATTATCCAATGTCCACAATATAGACAAAAGTATTGGGGCACCTTTACATCGCACCTTCTTATAGAAGGTTCTGAAGTCTTCTGTCACACTGATCTCACATCATACGGATCCCGCTTTGTGACCCAGATACAGTTATGCTGGAACAGAAGAGTACCTTCCCCAAAATGTTTTTACAAAAACTCCACAGAAAGCTGTTTGCTTTTTCACCCGTGAGACTGAGTGAATAAAACACGGAAAAGCAGTAAGTGTGTCCAAAGACTTTTGTCACAGACCGCCACTGAATCTGAATCATGAAAATGACGGTTCCTGTTTCAAACAGTGAGATAAGAGCTTTGTAAAAGATGGCATGACTGTTAAAACCCCATGTTATTCATCAGCAGCTGTGGATTCATTATTTTTGGAACAACGGGAAAACCGTGGTTACCGGCGGTGGAGCTGACCTCAGATCTGTTGGAGGTGGAGGAAGCTTCAGATGCAGGAGTGAGGAACACAACGGTACAAAAGTCAAAACGTGGTCGGGTGCCTGATCTGCTCACTGTTTACTACCGTGTCCTGGATAACAGGAGTACAGCGCCTCACCGTCCTGGACTGTGCCGTTACCCAGAATCCAGGGGGGAAACACCGGAGTTAAAGTGTCCTTCTGCCCACGTGTTAAAGAAACAAAGTAAAAATGGAGAGAACGAGAAATCGGGAAAATATAACAACAGTCAGTAGAGGTCACTGAGTCCCGCCGTCTTCCGAGCTTTCTGCATCAGCGCTCGCAACTGGAACTGTTTACGAGAGAGCAGGCGGACATGCTGGAATCAAAAGCACGGATGCAGATCAGTTAAAATAATAAAACTGTGTTGAATTAATGTACTGGATTTAAAGACCCACCTTCAGAAAGACCTCCAGATCGATGACGCCTCGGCGCAGAGCCTCTCCCAGGTAGAAGATGGTGTCCTCGATGGCGTTTTCCTCAGCGTATAGGTTTAGAATCTGCTTATAGAGCGGCGCCGTGGGAACAATCACGTCGTCAATGTCGTTGTTCTCCGACTGATTCTCCATTTTCTCCAGAGCCTCGGTCAATTCCTCGTCTTTCTTCTTTAGGAGCTCGATATTCTTGTCCACCTCGGCCTAAAGCATCCACACACAAAGACTGAATTAGAGTCCATGCAAATGTAATGTTCGAGAGTGTGTATTATTGTAAATAAATCACAGAATAAATGTCTAACTGGACTCATGTCGGGCTTAACACCACCAACAGAGCCCCCAACCCAGACCAACATGCATACCATCTGCACCTCCCATATAACACCATACATATACACCTAACGACGTAACATGTGAGAACATGCAAACACCACACAGGCTGTTTACTTAATAATGGGACTTAAAGAAACGAAATTCTAAAAGATAAAACAAGACAGCTCATCAGAAAAAAAAGCCTGAATTGAAATAAATGCTCAGATTAAGTTCAACCCCCTCACCACTTCCTGATCGAGTCGAGACACCATTTCCTCCAGCTTCTGGTGGCCTTTTTTTAGATCTTCCTCTGTGCGTTTGAGTGCATCCAGCTCTGCCTGGGCTCGATCCATCTCCTCCTTCATCCTCCAGCGCAACTTATCACTCACTGCTGATATGAGGGAGGCCCGGATGGTGTCCTCCCCGATGGTGGCATCTCGACCGGGTCCTATTGAGGGAAGAGAGAGCAGGATGTCTTTTATAACCCTTATAATTACCTGAACTCCTGAATTTGTACAAACACATTGTGATGATTAAAAAAAAAAGATAATACACTATAGGGACGAAAATACTGGGACGCCAACACATTACACCTACAGATGCTTTCAGGACAGTGCACTCTAGTGTTATTTTTTAAGCAAAACAAGCCACACTTAATCATTTTCAAAGACCATGCTTTGTGTATACTGGGACAAAGCCATGCTTAAAAAATGAAGAGCCTTCCTCAAACTGTTCCCACTTACTTGGAAGAATGCAGTCACTCAAATTGCATTTTATTCATTCATTCATTCATTCATTATCTCCCGCTTTTATCCTCTATTAGGGTCGCGGTGGGGTTCCCCATGCTCATCCAGGGGAGAATGTTTCGGGCACTGAGCAGATACACCCAGGACAGGGCGCCAATCCATTGCTGGGCACACACTCACTCACACAGACACACTCTATATGGAGCAATTTGGAGAATTCAATTGACTTGATCCATGTTTTTGGACTGTGGGAGGAAACCGGAGAACCCGGAGGAAACCCACACGGACACGGGGAGAACATGGAAACTCCACCCAGATGGGGATTCGAACCGGGAATCCCTAGTGCTGAGAGGAGAACGTGCTAAACCACTAAGCCACCGAGCCACCCAAATTGCATTTATACAGAAAATACTTTATTTATAGACTTAAGCAGCACCTGGGGCAATTAACCAACCAATACACAGTTCACTGCAGAAACCAACTACTAACAGAGGACTAATAACCAACGTGTGTAATTGCGCACCTTCATCGAAACACAGAGCTGCAGGCAAACTCGCTCAACTGCAGTGTGCATGCCAGCAGTGTCAGTAACATGCTTAATAATAAATGCCACCATAGGAGCCTCCTTACAGAACCATACCCTGCTCTCCCGGTGCCCTTCTAACCCCCTAAATATAGTCCATCGGTAAGTGAGAGTATTCAGACGGGTCATTACAAACTGTATCCATCCAGAACTTTAACCTTTCCTGCCCCCAGATATAGTTACAGGTCTAACCTTTTCTCCAGCGCTCCACCGAGGTCACTGTAAATCAGTATACACCCAAAACAGAAGGTCAGAATTCAGGGTCAAAAGCAAAGAGCAGGTCAATGGATAGTGAGATTTCAGTACCAACACTTTTCCCTGTTCACTTGGTCACACTCAGAACACAGCTCAGCTTGTTTCTGAATGCTACAAATGCTGACTGTGATGCACTACAGTAATGTTTTATGTCTGTTGTCTTTTTGGAACAGAACAGCGGAACACACTCATAACACAGAGTAGAACACTATACTGCAAATCGGACTGCCTTTCATAAAGCTCTGGCACCGAGCCGAGGTTCTAATAAAAAGATCAGGTTGACATTTTAACGTGGTGAAGACTCTCTCATTATTATTCCTGTATTTGAAAAAATGCTCTGAACTGTTTGAACACAGCACAATGGGATGTTTTTATTGCTGAAACCCCTGCACATACTGAATGGGCACCTCATCCTGAAATGACCTAGTTTATTTAATTCAGTTCACAGCATATCCCATAATCCCAGAGGTCATTACAACTTACCCACAGTAGTGACTGGAGGTTGGGAGGAATAGTGTGCAGGACCCCCAGTGGAAGGATATGTTGGACCTCCAGTATAAGAAAACCCTGGGTAGCCACTTTAACAGATGAGAATGCATGTCAAACAAATCAATCAATCAATCAATCAATCAATAAATCAATACATAAATACAGTAAATGTATGTTTTAATTGACTTATATGGCACTTTGGTGGATTACCATGGATTTGGGTTTGGCCCATAGGCTGATACAGCAGGCATGCCAGACATATAGGACTCTAGAATGAACAGGAGACACAGAAACTTAAGCCACTGCTGGAGATTAGAGACACCTGCAGTTCAAAGTAGGAACTACATGCTGAAATTGTACTATAAAATACTATTATCTGTTATTAGTCTGTCATTGCTGTTTAACAGGAAAATTTAATCTGTATTTATTTTTAACATTTATTAAAGTTGAAACATTTTCTTACGATTCGGGGGTCCAGTAGCCTGGAAGGCCTGGTAAGGGGGTTGGGTTGTAGGGCGAGAAAACACCGGAGGTTCTTCACCAAACACAACGATCATGACCTGGATCAGGCCGTAGAGATCCGACTGTGGCTGAAGGTCAGAACATAAATAAGAACTTTAAATACCATGAGAAGGCAGCATGGTGGCTTAGTGTTTAGCACGTTCGCCTCTTAGCGCTAGGGATTACCGGTTCGAATCCCCATCTGGGTGGAGTTTCCATGTTCTCCCAGTGTCCGCGTGGGTTTCTTCCCACAGTCCGGGTTCTCCGGTTTCCTCCCACAGTCCAAAAACATGGATCAAGTCAATTGAGTTCTCCAAATTGCCCCATATAGATTGTGTGTGTATGGGTGCATGTCTGTGTGAGTGAGTGTGTGCCCAGCGATAGATTGGTGTCCTGTCCTGGGTGTATCTGGAACCCCCCCACGACCCTAATAGAGTATAAAAGCGGAAGATAATGAAAGAATAAAGGAATGAATGAATGACTACTGTAAGAAATGCAAATTCCAACTGCAGGCTGATTTACTTACATATTAAAAAATAAAAAGCTTTTCCATGAACCTAATACCTCTTTTTGAAACAGAACAGCGGAACACACTCATAACACAGAGCAGAACACTATACTGCAAATCGGACTGCCTTTCATAAAGCTCTGGCACCTTAAAAAAAAAATCCCCTTTACAGCATCATCACTATTTCAAAGTCTTCTATGGGGAAGGTGTTTACACAATAACTGCTGATTGTGTCTTACATGTTTCCATTCGTGCAGATAGGGGAGGTAGATCTTCCCATTGGCATCAATATGTTTTCCTGTCTTGATCATCATGGCGCTTGTGGGTTTCACAAAACATATGGGAGGGTTGTAGGGATACGAATCCAGCAGCCACAGACAAACAGGAATATTGTATACATTTCCTATAACCAAAGGTAAACAAACAGGGAGGTTCATTATCATGCAAATAGTGTTTTTAAAAAAAAGATGGCTTATCTCAACAGAAAACGGTTTGTACCTCTATAGCTCACTGGCACGGTTCCTGTTAAGCTCATTAACTCTCTGGTTGATCCGTCATTGAAGACTAAAGAGAACATAAGAAACCGCATTTTGAAACAAATATACTCGATTAAAGACTTAAAGATGTATTTGATTTGAAGCACGGATTTGAAACTTGTGGTTTTTGTGGTGCTTGTACATCACACGGAGTGGAATTAGGACTAAAGCCGGCCAGAAGCCTGACCGCAACTGTACAGAACTCAGTAACATGACTCACTGAGCTGCACGCAGATTAAAAGCAGGAGATTAAAACACCACATTTTTATATTTGAGAAAGCCGTAAATCTGTGTGTAACCACCTGCTTGAAAGACTCATTCAACATAACACATGATACAGACTCGCTCCCTCCTCCACAAAGTCATGAGAACTTACCATAAGCATCCATGATGGGTTTAAGGTCCTTGTACTGCATGATCACATTTGTAATCTCACGAACAGTCAAGTCACGATACTTATATTGCTAAAAGAAAAAGAAACAGAGCAGCTGGTTATTTTAAAAATGCGCCAAGATAAAACACAGAGGGTCGTATTTATAAAAACATTACATGGAAGGGCGGCACGGTGGCTTAGTGGTCAGCACGTTCGCCTCTCAGCTCTAGGGATTCCCGGTTCGAATCCCCATCTGGGTGGAGTTTCCATGTTCTCCCCGTGGCTGCGTGGGTTTCCTCCGGGTTCTCCGGTTTCCTCCCACAGTCCAAAAACATGGATCAAGTCAATTGAGTTTTCCAAATTGCCCCATATAGAGTGTGTGAGTGAGTGTGTGCCCAGCGATAGGTTGGCGCCCTGTCTTAAGTGTGTCTGCCCAGCACCCAAAACGTTCTCCCCTGGATGGGCATGGGGAACCCCCCCACGACCCTAGTGGAGGATGAAGCGGAAGATAATGAATGAATGAAGGAATTATATGGATAAAAGTATCCAACAGCGCATTTTGAAAAGCTGAAAGCTTCCAACACTTTGGTGTTCCACCATGACTGTGCATCAGGGTCATAATTGATTTCATTGCTAAAAATTCTTCATGTTTAACTTAAAATCTAATACCTTTTGTTCTATTGGGTATTTATTGCAACGTAAAAGTAGACACAAACATAAATAAAGTACCTGGAAAAACAGATGACCTCAAAGAATTAATGATTAATAGTTAGTCACACTGCAGCATAAAGATGTTATCTTAATAAGATAACCCATCAGTGATAACACTGGGGTGTGTCTGTACACCTACAGTACAACAGTATGAGGAAAATACACGTAAAACAAAAAGATTACGTACTAGGGGTGAAAATATGAATCGATTATTATATTATACAGCCAAACATTAAAAAACAGAATAGTCTCTTAATTAATATTTAAATGCCTCGTCCCGTTCTCACACAGCCTGCACGTTAGCTGGTGGTTAGTGGTCAGCACGTTCGCCTCTCGGAACCAAGGATGTTCCATGTTCTCCCAGTGTTCCATGTCCTCCCCGTGTCCGGGTAGGTCTCCTCCGGGTTCTCCGGTTTCCTCCCACAGTCCAAAAACATGGATCAAGGTCAATTGAATTCTCCAAATTGCCCCATATAGAGTGTGTGTGTCTGTGTGAGTGAGTGTGTGCCCAGAGATAGATTGGCACCCTGTCCTTTGTCTATCTGCCCATGGGCATGGGCAACCCCCCCCCCCCTAATATAGGATAAAGGGGAAGATAATGGATGGAATACTTAATTACTATCTTTTCCTGCATGTATAAAACCTGGTTAACATATTCAAAAGCATTTGTTTTATGGTTGCTCATCAGTGTTTATCATAAACTCACCTTTAACATCTTCTTCAGCGCTCCTTCATTAACCACCGCCATGTCGACTGAATCTGATTAAATAAAGGCCGATTATACTAAGACACTAATATTAATAATATTAATAATACTAATAATAATACTAATAATAAGCAGTTAGCTCGCTGGCTATGTTTACTCGGTCGTGTCTGTCAAAAGCCGTCAAACTAATCGAATACTAATAAAATATCGAATATTAACAAACTAAAAATACTAATTGTTCGACGCCAATGACATTAATAAAGACCGACACGTTTTTTATAAACATTAACGCCGCGTTTGACTTCAAATAAACATCAAAATAAAACAAGCGACCTGCACCTCAGCAAAATGGACTCGGCTACAGGCGCAGGCGCAATTTCAAATTAAAAGTCGGAGTCGGTACCTCAGAGTCGGGACACAAATGATTCAGAAAGTTTCTAAATTAATTCTTTTTCTACAAAGAGCCACGTTTTCATTAACACCCTGTTATTTTAGAATTATTAGTCTAAGCACCCCTCAGTAAAGAGGGTTTATTTTAACGTCGCAGTCCCTAAAACGTGTATTTTGTCTGTAATTTGCAGTTAATTATTGGGCATTATTATTGTAATGTTTTCTGGTTTAAAACACAAAACTTTGAGAATGTTGCAATCACAATCGTCCTTTATCAGTTCCACTTGTAGTTCTATGATTACAGACTGTAGTCCGTGTGTGTAAAGATATTTAAGATACTTTAAAATGGGGTTATCGGCACGGTGGCTTAGTGGTTTAGCACATTCGCCTCTCAGCACTAGGGATTCCCGGTTCGAATCCCCATCTGGGTGGAGTTTCCATGTTCTCCCCATGTCTGGGTTTCCTCCGGGTTCTCCGGTTTCCTCCCACAGTCCAAAAACATGGATCAAGTTAATTGAATTCTCCAAATTGCCCCCTATAGAGTGTGTCTGTGTGAGTGAGTGTGTGCCCAGTGATGGATTGGCGCCCTGTCCTGGGTCTATCTGCCCAGCGCCCGAGACGTTCTCCCCTGGATGGGCATGGGGAACCCCACCGCGACCCTAATAGAGGATAAGCGGGAGATAATGAATGAATGAATAAAATGGGGTTATGATACGATTTGTTGTCTTGAGAGTCACAGATGGATCTGCTTTACTTACCTTTAACGTCCTGGTTGTCCTTGTAAGTCCATTAAAGATGTTAGTGGAGACTAGAATTTTAAATTGATAAACAACCTCTGTCATTACAATCAACACTGCGTTATTACTGCTGATATAAACAGGTTTCAATGAATTCTACAAAAAAATAATAAAAGTAATATATATTATCATGTCATGTGACACAACCTGAAAACCTAAGGTTTAAATGATTGAATAGATGCCTTGTAGATGTCTATATTTAGAGAGCTTAAAAACATTGACATTGACAAGACAGTCTTGTCTAAAACATGTCTTCTAATGGAGGACGGCACTGTGTAATTCCTCCGATTACATAAGGGGTTTATTGCATGTTTTTTTTTTTTTGCCTAAACAGTTTTCAAGCTTGTTGTTCTTCTTGAAATCATGTAGACACAAAGACAAAGGAAGCTTCTGTTACAGAAACACATTATCAGGATCACATCATGCCACATGGCCATTGTGGTTTCAGGCACACATTTTACTAATGCTGCCAATATCACATTACATCTCATTTATGGGAAAAAGAAGGTTACTCGAGGACAAGTATTACATCTTTCTAATACACACAGACCAAGCAGAGATTAGTCTTTATCATCAGAACATACACAATCATCGGCTGAGACACAATAATAACAATTGTGTCTTACAAGTTTAGACGTTTGGGGTTCAGAGTACAAGGTCAGCCATGGTACAGCATCATTGGAGGAGGGAAGGATAAGGTCCTTGCTCATTGGTCTCTTTGATAGACTAAGGGTTTCAACCCCTAGCCATCAGATTGATAGCCCAACACGATAAACACTGAACCATCGGGCCCATTTGTAAAAATGATTCCTCATCCTCCCTCACTCCTAGACTTGTGGTTAGGGAACCAGCCTTGCAAAAGTCCCCATTTTGATTCCTGGTCTCACCAAATACCATGGCTAAAATGCCCTCGGGAAAGGCACCTAACTCCAATTTCTCTCCGGGCGCCATGTACAGGGCTGTTTACTGCTCCAGGCATGTGTACTGACTTCACTCAGTGTGTGTATATGTGTATATTTAAACACTTTAGGCAAAACAAATCACTTTTGTCATCCGACAATATAGAAACATGTCACAGGTAACTTAATTTTATTGCCACATAAAATAACTGCGCCTCATTCTGGACACTGAAGCAACTCCAGATCACTTAACAGCCCAAATACAGAGTTGTAATTTGGCCAGGAAATGTATTTTTTATTGTTTAACTTTATCTACTAAGGTTTCACAAGATAATATGACACAAAGGCAAACATTTAGTACCACACAATGCAGGAGTTGCTGAACTCTTATGTAGAGCTTCCGAAGATCGAGACCAAAATCAGTAAGATGCATTTTTTTATTAGAATCCATAACCGGGAACAATCAGAAAACCAGTTAGCTGATTCAGCATTTCCATTTCTGGATACTCTATGACATGTACACATAACCCATGAACACATATAGAGTATCTAGAGCTGCGGCAGAGTCAATTCTGACGCTCACCTCTTATATACAAAAGTCGAGTAAAAACAAATACAACGGCCAGTTGAGGTTTGGTTCCATTTGTAGTTAGAAGAAGCCTCATTTGTCGACCTCCATGCTTTCTAGTTTCAGAACAGTGCAGGATGTCTGTGATGAGGTCAGTAGTGTCCAGGATTTCTTGTGATAAAGATCACGAGCGGCCTGACTTCCATGTAAAAGCCAGTGTTCAGACTTCTGAGAAAAATAAATTAGATGAAATGGAGCTGCCTTGGTTTAGCACATCGAACAAAATGCACCAGAAACAAACAACACAATACAAGTCATTAGTGGTGGGTTTCTTTTTGTCAGGCAAATGTGGACAGCCAGAGGGGGTCACTATAGCCACAAGACTTCCTCTTATGAATGTCCGGTCCACAGTCCGTGCCATTGCTGGAATTCTGTTTTAATGTCCTTCTGTAATGTCTGTCGTTAAGTCCTATACGGTGGTTCACTCTGACACACGGTGCCATAAGTCCACTTTTCAACTCTGAGACCTCTATGGAACAGAAACCAAGAAAAAGCAAAGTGTTAAGAGACAAACCTCGAAAAAGACTGAACATCTGAGTGCACATAATAAACTAAATAATTTAATAAATAAATATTTGTACATGAACAAACCCAAATGATTAATTATTCAACCTTATGTATCGCTGTCCATAACAAATACACTTAACGAGAGATCGATAGCTCTTTACTGACAAAGAGATCCGAGCAGTATAATCATATTAATCCCAAAATGCACTCTGTTTATTTATAGAAATAACGCTGTAACCTCATAAGTGTCACAGGTGCCCGGGGCCCCTGTCCCTCATTTAATTGGACTCATTGTCTCCGTTGGGTGATTGGTTTATTTTGTGCACGTGACTGGGTGTCTTTTGTATTTAGTTTCCGTATTCCTTTATCCCGGTGTACGTCTTTGTTTCGGTATCATCCCGATGTTAGTTCGTTCGTTGTAGTTGTCTCTACACCATTTTTAATAATAAATCCGTTTTGTTTATATCCCGGTGTCTCCGAAATCTCCTTCCGCGCTCAACCACGGTACAACGCTGCGCAATATCCCCCCGCAGGTTGTGTCCGTGGGATCGTTTCACCCAGCGGACCGGTGTACGCATTTTTTCCCGCGTAGCCGATTCCTGGGAAACGCTCATAAGGCGCAAGCGGCGTACGCATTCCTTTCCATGTAGCCGATCTCCCGGGGAAGAACGAGCGATCGCTAACAATAAGACTTTCAGATACAATATGTGCACAAAAGAAGTGGGATCCACACATTACAACTCAAAAGCTTTTATATACTATATATATATATATATTATATTATGAATTGTTTTGCCCCGTGTCCGTGTGGGTTTCCTCCTGGTTCTCCGGTTTCCTCTCACAGTCCAAAAACATGGATCAAGTCAATTGAGTTCTCTAAATTGCCCCATATAGAGTGTGTATGTGTCCGTGTGAGTGAATGTGTGCCCAGCGATAGATTGGCGCCCTGTCCTGGGTGTATCTGCCCAGCGCCCGAAACGTTCTCCCCTGGATGGGCATGGGGAACCCCACCGCGACCCTAATAGAGGATAAAGCGGGAGATAATGGATGGATGGATAGATAAATTGTTTTGGTGCAGCAATGAACTAAACTGCTGGGATAGGACTTCCTCCTCCCCCAGTCCAAAAACATGGATTCAGGGTAAATTGGCTGAATGAAAGTACCCCTATATAGTGAGTGTGAGTGAGTGAGTGTGTGCCCAGTGACTGATTGGCGCCCTGTCTTGGGTGAATCTGCCCAGCAACTCCAGTATGGGATTAATCAGCAGATAATGGATGGATGGTATTTATAATGCTAAAGGAGATGTCAGTGTGTACACCATATAAGACTCTCCTACAGTAGTTAAATAAGTAAAGATCATCCAGTGTGTTACGCACCTGTCTTTAATCATGACACCACGCAGCGACAGCTCATGCAGTCTTGTCCACTTTCATCGGGAGGATTGAGTTTCCTTAACTTGTGCTGTCGGATTTCCCGTACTAGTGTGTAGAAAGCATCTTCCACTCCCTGTGGTGAAACACACACCGAAGCTCAAGGGTTTTTACAATCATGTGTATGTATTGAAACGAAACATCATGAGATAAAGAGAATTCCATTCCATTCATTTCTCATTTCTCTTAAGAATCAGGAAAGACAGGTGTATAGGGCTGATTGTTTATATGCAAATGATTTAAGGCTTAAAAAGAAATCATCCTTAAAATAATAAGCACAAAAAATCATCTGTGCACAAAGCAAAGATATCAACGCTCACTAAGCTCACCTGTCTGGTCTTAGCAGAGGTTTCAATAAACGGGATGCCATAACTGCGAGCGAGATCCTGCGCTTGCCGTGTGTCAACGGTGCGAGCTGGGAGGTCACATTTATTCCCCACAAGCACCATCGGCACATCGTCTGAGTCCTTTACCCGTTTGATCTGTTCCCTGTAATAAGATCCAGCACAATTAGTGATGTAAACATTCAAAATAATCGACATTGATCCAAATAATTAGGACTGTGTGAGTGTGTATCATACAGCGTACTGAGGTTCAGACCCAGAGTTCATTAAGTGTTGACAAGGTGGGCCCTTGAGCAGTCTGTGTGTCTGCTCTGTGGTGAATGAATGACCTGTCCAGGATGTTTCCCTGCCCTGTTACCCATTGAGTACTGGGATAGGCTTCAGCACCCACTGAGAGTGTAATTAGAACAAGGTGATTTTAACATTTAAAAATATGTGAAAATGCTTCCAAAATAAGCACATCAATGCATCACAGATTAAACCGGTGACTGCTGTCATGTTAAAATCTCTACAATGTCAGGCTTATAATTAATCATTTAATTATTTAATCATGCCAGACAGACCTGTACTGATGAATGTCTTCGAAAGACTTGGTATTGTTAATGGCAAAGACACAAAGGAAGCCCTCTCCTGTTCTCATGTACTGATCCCTCATGGCACTGTACTCCTCCTGACCTGCTGTGTCCAGGATGTCCAGCAGGCAGGTCTCTCCATCAATCACCACCTGCTTCCTGTACGAGTCCTGCGAAGAACCAAGGTTCCAGACCGTTCATTAGCATTCACTAAATATTCAGTTCAAGTTCGTTTATAGGAAACTTTTATAATTGAACGTCATTTCTAAAAGCTCAATTGCAAAATGAAGACTCTTTCACACAAACAGATGATGCAAAATGAATGATAATAAAATAAAACTAGATTGTAAAGCCCATGATTTCGATGAGAGTGTGGACCTCTAGTGGACAGGTAAAGCCATAGCAGGCTTGACGTCACACATCGGTTATTATGGCAACTGGATAAGAACATTGTGTATATATTCACTCGTATTTTACACTTCCTTTTTAGCTATTCTTTAGAAAGACTTTTTACTAAAAGTAGGTCTTCTGTTTGGTAAATTCCTGTTGGTGTGACGCTAGTCGAGTGGTTAATGCTTCCGCTTCACAAAAAGGTTCTGGCTTCTATCAGCGGGCTGGAAGACCCGGTACTATTTTGTGTCTTTTTCTATATAAATGCAGAAAACACACACACACACACACACACACACACACACACACACACAAACACACAAACACACACACACACACACACACACACAGTCATTACCTCTATGGTGGGATCATATTCATCCACAAAGTGGTTCTGGATGAGCTGGATGGTGAGAGCGCTCTTGCCCACGCCTCCAGCGCCCACAACCACCAGCTTATACTCAGTCATCTTCCCTGCTCCTCTTCAACTGTTCAGTCCTGTGCAACACAGTGACAACAAAACAAAGAATCACTGATTATGAAACGAGTGAACATCATTAATGAGGTCATTGAGAGGATTTAAAACAAGTGATATTTAAATAGGCGGCACGGTGGCTTAGTGGTTAGCACGTTCTCCTCTCAGCGCTAGGGATTCCCGGTTCGAATCCCCATCTGGGTGGAGTTTCCATGTTCTCCCCGTGTCTGCGTGGGTTTCCTCCGGGTTCTCCGGTTTCCTCCCACAGTCCAAAAACATGGATCAAGTTAATTGAATTCTCAAAATTGCCCAATTTAGAGTGTGTCTGTGTGAGTGAGTGTGTGTGTGCCCAGCGATGGATTGGCGCCCTGTCCTGGGTCTATCTGCCCAGCGCCCGAGACGTTCTCCCCTGGATGGGCATGGGGAACCCCACCGCGACCCTAATAGAGGATAAGCGGGAGATAATGAATGAATGAATGATATTTAAATATTATAATGACATCAACTGTTTTATGATGTCACAATTTAGTACGTATATCATAGGTAATGATATATATACATATTTTATAGTTTTTAAGATAAAATACTCATTAATTCAGTGTTCAGACACCAAATTGGGCTTTACAAAGAAAAAGTTATGTCACTCTGAGCTGTAACGCACCATGAGTCATGTGCCGCATTAAGAGCCGACGCTTTATTATCCACTTTCCAGCGTGTTTTCTAAAAGCACTTATTTAATGATGTCATCCATCCTACTGTAATTGTGTTTATTCATTTATTTCTAAGCTTCAGGAACGACACTATGGACAGAACGCAAGTCTATTGCTAGGCACACACTCACACACACTACACAAGAGAATTTAGAGCAGCCCATTCACCATGAATCCATGTTTTGAGACTGAAACCCAAACGTACACAGAGAGAACATGGATCCTCCCCCCAGATCGGGATTCGAACCTGGATCCCCGGCGCTGAGAGGAGAATGTGCTGATCAATCTGCCGTCATGCCGCTCCCTCCACCAACCTCTTCCAGATAAACTATGTCACTCTGAGGAGAAGCTGCTGATGTCACTCTGACCTCATTATTCAGCATCATATCCATTTCTACTGAATTATAGCCAAATTAGAATTGAACCAGCTATTGCAGATATGAAAATTCCCCTGTGTTAATGTCATTCAAACCAACGCTGTATTGAAAGCTATTTATGTGAATGTAACAGCATGATTTGTGTGGCCCTCACAGAATTACAGATTAGTATGATGTTAATTAGCGTTTGGTAATCAGGTAAATTTGAATGAACTTATAAAATAATTATAAATTAATGGTAACCAAACTCCAACATATATATATATATATATATTCATTCATTTATTCATTCATTATCTTCCGCTTATCCTCAATTAGGGTCGGGGTGGGGTTCCCCATGCCCATCCAGGGGAGAACGTCTCGGGCGCTGGGCAGATAGACCCAGGACAGGGCGCCAATCCATCACTGGGCACACACTCACTCACACAGACACACTCTATATGGGGCAATTTTGAGAATTCAATTAACTTGATCCATGTTTTTGGACTGTGGGAGGAAACCGGAGAACCCGGAGGAAACCCACGCAGACACGGGGAGAACATGG
>JAFMOD010001012.1:467209-660288 GCA_019802435.1 Corydoras maculifer | reverse complement strand
TCGCTGGGCACACACTCACTCACACAGACACACTCTATATGGGGCAATTTTTGAGAATTCAATTAACTTGATCCATGTTTTTGGACTGTGGGAGGAAACCGGAGAACCCGGAGGAAACCCACGCAGACACGGGGAGAACATGGAAACTCCACCCAGATGGGGATTCGAACCGGGAATCCCTAGCGCTAAGAGGCGAACGTGCTAACCACTAAGCCACCGTGCCGCCCACACACACATATATATATATATATATATATACATATATATATATATATATATATGTGTGTATATTTGTGTGTGTATATGTGTGTGTGTGTGTGTGTATATATGTATATATATATATGTGTGTGTGTATGTATGTGTATATATATATACATATATATATATGTGTGTGTATATAATGTGTGTGTGTGTGGTTAAATCAAAGACTAGTGAAGAGACGCTTCTTGGCTGCTACCACCAGTCTTGTCTTTAACACATTCTGTGTGACATACTGCTTCTGTCGCTTTCATTGAGGACACTATGAAGTATAGTATTTCATTATGTGATGTAACTAGTGCTGAGGTAAGCAGCAGGACAAGATCAGTGTATTAGGAGAATGTAGAGCAGTGTGATGCAGGGAGTCTGTGCTGTGAAGATGTATAAAGAAGCAGTTATACTCAGCATAAAATAATATGAAGATATTAAACTACCACGCTATTTTATTTACTTATTACATTGCTGCAGGGGTGCAGTGTTAACCCTGTGTTCTGACCCCAACCATGAAGTTGGGGTAATTGTTAGTCGCTTTGGATAAAAACAACTTCTAAATGACCAAATGTAGGGATGATGAAACATCTTAAACTGCTTCTTGATGGTTGTAAAGAGTATATAGACCTCCACAGTGTCCTGAAGAGTAAGTATGTCATATATTGTGGTGATTGAAGCAAGAGTGAAAATTCCTTTTTCTGGTTGTTGATGTTTGTCTCGCAGAAATCTCACCTGCTGTTGATATCGCTGCATATCACTGACATGTGGTTTGTTTCTGGGTTCTAAAGGTAATTCATTCATGTTTCCACACCCAGATAAGCTCAGTGCTTGTTCTGACACAGTCTGGTCACAGCTGCAGTCTGGCAACGTTTCCTGTGGAGACCAAAATTACCTTTGTGTTTTTTTACTTTTTTTTTTTACGTATCTTGGGATTAAAAAGTAACTTATGTTTGAAATCAGCCCTGAGATTGCAAAGCAGAGGAGAGCAGAGAAGCTGTGTAGTACTTTGCTTGACTTATGATCACACCGATGTTCAGTGTCATTGAGGAAACGCAGTGCCGCTGGCTGCATGAGTCCTCTCATTATCCAGATACGTGCAGGGCCTGGTGATGCAGCAGGACTCACTGTAATCACCTGACAGCTTATTCTGATGATTCCACCATCAGTATGATGATAGAATTGAAGAAACATACAAGCTCATGCATCTAGGTATGGAGATGAATATTAAGGTGTGTAGTGTGCATTATATCAAATGCACTTCTGTGAACGTGTGTGTAATATATTATGGTCTGATCTGGTGCTAATGGGTGCTTCTCTGAGTTACCACTCCACTGTGCTTTTTTTGCCTTTCAAAATTACGAGATTTCAGCAGGAATATAATTCAAATCCTTCCATGATGTTCAAACCCAGTCTGACTGTATTTACAGCAGAGGCATAAAGCTGACGTAAGCATTGGGGTGTTTTTATTCTTTGCTCTGTGTCATGGCAGTGTTGCTATGGCTATAAAACATATGGGAACTCATTTAAATGCATGTAAAGTTTATTAATATAATAAGACTCCTAAAAAAGTTTATACAACTATATACAATTATTTTGTTCTTGGGCTATTGCTACAAATTGCTACAGAATGTGTGTGTATAAACAGGTGTATGTGTGTATATAAAAAATACGTTTATACATACACAAACAAATTTATAGATATGTATGTATATGTACTGTGTATGAGTGTATATGTATGTGTGTCTGTGTATAATTTTATTTTACATTGTAATGATGTTTATAGATCTAAAGCCAGTGGTTTTATTCTTCTGTTTTTGCTTCACATAGAGTCATTTGTCCAGCTGCTTGGTAGCATGAGAACAATAAGGCCTATGTACCAGCTGGAGATAGCATGTACTTATCCTCATACTTGCAGAATACGGTGCCGTGGAAGTATTTTGACACAGAGCCAGTTGGATGACTCCTTTAGGCATTCCTTTTAACATGTTCCACCCACAAGCTTGATGAAGAGAGATAGACTTTTTCAAAATGTGCTACTGCTTTAATGGAATGGCATTAATCCTGACACGGCTCCTTTAATTTCAGCGTCTACAAAATCTAAGAGTGGAGACACTGGGTGTATAATCATTTTTAATTTGAGTATGTTGTCTTTTTTTTGTTACTTGCTTCCAGCAGTCTTCAGATGCTTTGATTGTTTGCGGTTAATGAAAGTGTTGGCTTTGTTTTGGCACTTCTTACAATGCTGTTGGCAGGTAGTTGGTGTCTTTTTTTTGGACAAGGCTTCTCCAAACTCATTATAACAATAAAGATGTGCATTTTCAGCATGAAGGTATTTTTCCAGTATTCGAAAGATTTAAGTTTATTATAGCTTTAAAAAAATCATGAACATATCTCACAGGTAAAGGGTTTATGGTCATGTGAGTTACAGTGATTCAACATGGTCATCGTAACCTCAACCTTAAGAAAAAAATAAAATACAGTTGTAAAAGACTGTAATGTTTAGTTGTATACTGCTCTCAGGGGTGTATTGTAGGCAAGATTGTCTTGGGCACTTAAACCCATGAGCATTTTTAAATTAATTGTTAGTGATATTTTGGAAAAATAACTGTACATAGTCGAGTCAAGGGTTGGGATTATCCCTGCTCTCGTAGGGCAAAAGGTTGGGGGTCATTCTGGACAAATCAGCAGTCCTGGCTCTCTTGGGGTGAAAGGTGAGGGAACATCCTGGACAGGTCAGCAGTTCATCTCAGGGCTTTAGGAAATGTGTGGTAACGAAGAGACGGTGGGGTGGGGGTGCTAAGAATGCTTAGAAACACTACGTGTTTGGTAAAAAGACATGCTCCTTTTTCTGTTACTGCTATAATTATATAATTTATATTTTTTTAATCAAGTTTGTAATCATTAATGGTATTTTATGGGCTTAGTATGAGGTCATGGAGGGTGGAGCACCGACTGATCACCATACTATAAAACTTTTATATGTTCTGTTTCATGCATTAGCTTCACATTTTATTCTCCCTCGTGTTTAATGTGTCTCGACTGGTGAATATGTTCAGTACATAAAAATGCGTACAGGGTTAAGTTCCTAAGTGTTGAACGGGCCCCAAAACTCAGATAAAGAAGAGAATGAAGGTAGGACCTTGGCATGCTGGGGTGCTTTACTTTGTTTTGCTGACCTCTCCACTTACACTCATTCTTATCCCCCTTCTCTTTCTTTTTGTCTCGGCTCTGAACAGCCGCCTCACTGTCATGTGACTTTTGTCTCAACAATTGCCAGTGTGTGTCATTGGCCAATTTCTTCGAAACTGCATCGGTCTCCTGGGTAACTGAGCATGAAGGCCCACTTCAGCTGCACCCCCAACCTCTTATTTCTGCTTTTTGTGCAGTGCAGTGTCACCTCTGCACTGATTTACATGAGGGAGGCAGTGTGTGAAATTTAGAAATTAAAACAGCGGTGATTATCAGTGATAATGATATTAGTTTATAAAGCAATTTTTTTTTGTTTTTTTTTTTGTTTTTTTCTTCTGTTGCAAAGTAAGAATACGGTGTGTAGCTCTAATCTTCACCTGCACTTCAAGTTGCCCTGAGTTTAAGTCAATACCGGTTTCTTTCCATCACCATGGAAACCTGAGTGATGTATTCTTCCGAGAAGTGTGTGACAGTCTTAACAGATAAATTATTAAACTACATATTAGAACAGCAATTTTTTGTTAAATCACCTATTCTGTGTGTTACATTCAAACACATTATGTTAAAAGATAAAATGCTAATATCTATATATATATATATATATATATATATATATATATATATATATATATATATATATATATTATTTTAAACAAAATTATTTTTAATGGTGCATTTTATCCGTCCTCACATTTTGTCACTGTGTGATTCCTCATGGATCATGAACTGTAGATGATCCTTGTGCTACTCAACTCGACGACATAAGAAAAATCCATGGCACTTAGTTTTACGGCTGCTGACAGGATGATTGACAGTGAGATGGTAAAACCTGTGAGGCCGTGCACTAATGGTTTTCACATGCATCGTAATCTCGTCCCCAAACCCCCTTTACTTTACCTTTACTTGCCTTCATATCATTTACTTTCACAGACATTAATGCATTTGCTATAATGATGTGGTCCGACATAGTTCCTGTGGTATGAAAAGCAAATTTACATTTAGCAAATTAATATGACGTTAAATCTGACCGTTCTGTGATTGCTTTTCAAAGCTATTAACTTAAGCCAGCACTCATTGGCTGAAAGGCCTGTCAGTTTATTTACGCTCTGCCAAAGAAATCATTTAAAATGTGGCAAACGGATGAAAAATTAAACACAGGTCACTTTATTGGGTACACCGCCCAGATTTTCTGTTCATAATTTCAATCAGAGCCGTTATCTTGTTGACGCTTTTACCCAAAGAGTCTTACGAGTATCCCGTCTTGATGGCTGGGGTCAGAGTACAGGGTCAGCCAAGATATACCCCCCTGAAGCAATGAGGGCTCAGGGCCGTGCTTAAGGGCACACATAAAGTCACCGGATTAGGGATTTTCTGATTGATAGTCTCAATTTGATGGTGATTAATAGTCTCTGATATTGCCTCTATAAGGTGGAGGAGTAGGATGGATGTGTTTAACTAAGGAAGCTCTGTGTTTTGATCTACTTGTCACTGTGGTGCAAAGGATCACCCACCACCCAAGAAGTATCTGTAACTCAAGGGGAAAACCCATAGACTTCTCATCATCACTGAGTGTAGAAACAGGGAGCCGTGGTGGCCGTTTTGTGTAGTTTTAAAACTAGAAACTAATATTCAAGTACAGGTAGAAATCTTTAAATCTTTAATTAGTTTTTGAGGTTTGTCTTGTCTGTTTGCAGCGTCCTGAATATCCCGCTGACTCAGTGACTGAGGTCTTATTACCCCTGAGGAAATCCGCCCACCATCCACGACATTCTTTTCATTATTAATTTTCCTCTCAGCAGCTCCTGGCATGAAGTCTACTATTCAACTTTACCCGGAATTTGCGGTATCCAAACCGAGTCTCACCCTGACACATTAGATTTAGTGTTCTCTACATTAAGGTCCCAACTGAAAACTGCAGGTGATTATTATAGAGGAGGAAAGAAAGCGGCGTTGCCAGCAGTCGGGGTAAGCTGGTGAATTAGCCAGCAGTGTTTGTCTGTCAACAGCGCTTTGATGGAAACCACGCTGAACCTAAAAGCTTTGAAAGAGTCATTGTTCTCTGTAGATATCTGCTGCCACTGTTTGTGTTCGAGAGAAGGGGAAAAAAGGTATGTTTGTGTTCGAGAGAAAGGGATAAAAAGAGGAAAGAGTGAGGTAGAGACTGCGTATGTCACGGTGAGAGAGAGATCAGAAGTGACAGAGGTAGGATTTGAGAGGATTATCCTTTGAACGATTGATTTGTGTTGCTTTTTGCTTCACATGACCTCTGACCTGGGTGCACCTGATGGACCTTTTTCTTTTTCTTTTTTTTTTTTTGCAACACACTTCCTGGCTCTCTGAAAGCCTTTTGTTCGGTATAAAGACATACAAATCCAATACACGACTTTACTAATCTTAGTTAGGATTTACAAATCAATCCAGTTTTTTTTTATATTTAGAATCCCATGTGCAGAAGATATAAACCACAGCATCGTGCAGATGCTTTTATCCGGCAGCCTTGCTATAAAGTTTTGGCTCCCGGCACAATATTGTATTTTTCTGTTCAGTCGCTCCTACTAAATGAATTGAAACATTTTGAATCACGATTAATTTTAAAAATGAATAATCGTCAACCCCTAACCGTTTTCTTTAGTTCCTCTCGTTTTTCCCGTGCCCTCAGCTTGACCCAGTCCAGCATGCTGCTGAAAACCATGAACGCCGTCTCACCGTGACTGACCGCTGAGACGTTCCAGCTGTCCTTTTGCGTCTCTGTGGCCACATTCAACAAACTGAATCACCTTATTGAGTTTAAAACACTGTAAGTAACGACGACGACAATCCAACTAGTACTAACCCCCCAAAATGAGTCCTCTAAACAAAATGCACCTGCATTTCTATGTAGGAAAGTTAAAACCGCTTTAATCTATTAAGTACAGGACCGTTTACTAAGCACCTGAGGGATCTGCGAACTCCGCCACTCGTGCTTTTAAAAGCTTAGATTTTTTTGTATTTTTGCCAAGACAGAACAGTGGAACTTTCTTTGTTCAGCACAGACAGAGTCTATAATACATTATTACTGTTCTGTGTTGTTATGGAAGCAGAAAGAAAAGTGCACGTTGTGCTAAAACAACACATGGTATAATTTGCCATAATGCTGCAGTGCCATCATCGCAACCATAATGACAGACTGGTGAAGCTAAATTTAACTGCTCACATCATAAACAGCAATCACGCACCGTTACCTTGTTTTCTTCCGTCTTCACGTTTTATTGCTTCAGAGAGATTTAAAGATCGAATTCTTTGATGCCGAATCTGCACTCACATGTTCCACTTTGCAAGATGCTACAGTGTGTGTTTTACCTTGTAAATTAAAATTGTGGGTCACACGGTGACTTAGTGGTTAACACGTTCAGCTCACCTCCAGGTTCAAATCCCTCTCTGGTGGAGTTCTCCCCATGTCCATGTGGGCTTCCTCCGGGTTTTCCGGTTTCTTTTAGCGTGAATTGGATGCTCTATATACTGTGTAAGTGTGTGTGTGTGTGTGTGCGCGCCCAGCTATAGATTTTTTAATGTTCTTACCCCGTTTTTCAGGACTGTCTGACATTTTATGATTGTAGTAATTATAACTTTCCATTTCCTACCCTGACTCCTCTACATCAGCGTCTGTGTTTGTGTCGTTTACCGAACTGGGTGGTGGCTTCAGGTTGTTATCCTACATGTCTGCTAACTTCAATCTTTTTATTGATATTTTTATAACATGTACCCCTGCACTTAGGAGAAGTGCAAGCAGCCTGACGCCTGGAGTGGTTTTGTTGGTGGAGAGTCGTTTGTGGTCATGTTGGAACAGGTTGGTTTATCATTGTGTCTCATGTACGACACCTGCTCAAACCGCCACGGCACGGAGAATTTCATCTCAATTATACTTCTTAATGGCTTTGTCTTGGCAAACACCAGCTATTACACAGATACTGGGAAGCATAACAGTGTCTGTGATAAATGGGTGCTTGTGTAAAATAAGCTCTGAGAGATAAAGGAACTCATTATGGAGGCAGCATTTCCTAAAACCTATGTACACAGCTTCTGCTGGGCTGGCTTCACTTGTAACTGGGTGGTCCTAAAGTGTTGCCTGTAACACAGAGCAGTGCTGAAAACACATTTCGGGGACGCTTAGTGTATAATTTTAATATAAAGACAAAAAATGCCAGCCATTTTAGCATTTGTGTGTCTGCCTCTACAAATCCTGTCTCCTGAATTATAGTGAAAAGCTTGGACACGCCCGTTCTTACGGCATTGTCCAAGTCCTCCACTTACCATGTAAATAGACTTTGTAGTTTCCATCTGTCTTGATTTTTTTTTGGTCCCCTGTCTCCTGTACAATTTGGTCCCCTGTCCCCTGTACAATTAAATATTGTATTGACCACAGCTTTCAGCCTATCCCATTGTATAAGAGGTGAGGGGATTGTGATGTAATGGGGGGAGGGGATATTATCACAGGAACTTCAGGAATGCCTGATGGGCAGCCATACATCTAAGTATGCATTGTGTCATTTAAGTCTAAATGAAGGTTTTAATAGATTTATTATAACTGCACACAATGTACAATGTAATGCACACATCCCATACACCTTTAATACCAGAGGGAGGTTATACACACAGGGTATGTAATTGTAATTAAACTCATACATTAAAGATGCTGCTGCGTGTGTATTTTGCATGTTTGTTGGCTTTATGCCGTTTATTTAGAAAAAATAATTAACAGAGGAATTGGGATTTCTGTCTTTGTTGGAAAAGCATGAAGGTACAGTGTGTACAGCCTTTACAGATATGGTTGTTGGTGTATACTGTATGTCAGGGAGCATCCTGTATATGCAGGTTTGGTGTATATAGGCACCGGGACCTGGGAGCAGTCCCATCTTTGGCTTTACAGACAACATTGAGGTGCTTTTCTGCTCACCGCCGTTGTTCAGAGTGCTTATCTGGGTTACTGAAGCCTTTCTGTCAGCTTCGATCATTCTGGCTTTTCTCAGTTTTCATCAGCACAGCCGCTCGTCTAATGGGTTTTTTTTCATTATTGGATTACTGTGAGTAATTTTTAAAAGAGTTGTATGTGAAATTTCCAGGTGATCAGCAGTTAGAATGAAATTTCTGCAACAATCACGCTACTGTTACACTTGTTAAATGTATTTTTTTTTCCCGTTTCTGAGGATAAATGTAAACATGAATACATTGTGGTGAAACAATCCACCACCCAAATGAAAACAACTGTTCTGTGATGTCCTGACCGATAGAAAACCAACAGGAGACTTAACAAAAACGAACACAGATGGACTACAGTCTGTAATTATGAAACTACAAACTCCATCTCTATGGTAAGTGGAGGAAATAAACAATGGAGCAAAAAGGGGGTGTGTCCAAACTTTTGACTGGCACTTTTATATTTGAATACAGTGCTGTCTAGTGATTGGTTAGAAGTGCAGGTATGTGGTGTAGTCTCAGACCTCAGAATACTTCACACCACCACGGTTATTTATAGTCCTTGTAAGGTTATAAATTACTTTAATCTTGAATCTAAAATAATTTCTTTTACAGTATCTGTGTAATGTCACTCCCAAAGGACCGTTGGAGCTCTGAGAATCTTTATTTTCTGCTTTAAGAGGAAATTCAGAGAACATGACTCACACCTAAACCCTTAAACCTGCCAGAAGTATTGGCTTAATGTCTTTTATTTGTTTAAGATGACTGTGTACACACGTTGCTGTTGAATAGCTTTTGCAAAGTCTTTCTGTGGTTCAGTGGGGTGATCCGATTTCCATCCTCCCCCAAACAGAATCTGGAATAAATCCAACAGTGACATTCCAGATATAACAAATAAATATCTATTAATATTAATTTAAATAAATATGAAATATTTAGTAAATCCACAAGTGAATCCTATTGCAAGTGCGAGCTCTATTGAGATTCCGTTGACCTTTCCATGAGCCAGCAGTTTGAATCTTTGCCCTAAAAATGCTGGCAGTTCTTCTGTACTAGTTCACTGTGATGAACTCTAACAAGCTGGAAGCTTCCAGATCGTGTGTATTGTTGGAAATGACTGTTGCCTGACGGTCTGGCATGGACCAAAGAGCTTTGTAGAATAATCTTCCAGACGTCTGAGATCACTGACATCAGATCTGTAATTCAGCGACATTCATTCATCTAACAAGTTTCAGCAAATTTAAATCATTAGAGTTTGTGGAAAGAACTGAAACTAAATCTGTGAGAAAAAGAATGTGTGAGGAAGCGAGTGTGTACTAAGTGAGTTCATGAGAGCAGGAGGAAGGGTGTGTATATGAGCGGGTGAGCATTCGCGATAGGAAAGATGAGAGTGTGTATGTGAGCAAGCGACAGCATTGTGTGTGAAAGCTTGTATGTAATCGAGCAAACAAGTGGAAATGAGGAAGAGAATGCAAACGGGTGAGAGCTGGCAAGTGACTGCGAGGGCAGGAAATGGCAAGGGTGAGGGCAAGGGCAAGGGAATTAATGGTTGGGCACTTGTGAGAGAGAGAATTTGAGAGGGGGTGGGTGAGGGAGGGATCGCGAGCCATTGTGAGCAAGTGATGGCAGTGTATGTATGAGTGAGTGTATAATGAAGTGCAAATGGGTGAGAGAGCTGCGAGCTCTTGCAGGAGCAGGTGAGCGAATGGCAACCACTTGCAAAAGTAAAAATTGGGAGCACATGTGGGAGTGTTTGAGAGAGCGAACTAGTACTTGCATAAGTGGGTAAAAAAGTGGGTGAGCACTTGTAAGATGGTGCGAGAGGTCATGCATGTGTAAGTTTAGAAGAGAGAGCAAGGTGAGAATGGCAGAGAGGGTGTACTCGTTTAAAATGGTGTGAGGTCTTTATAGGAACCAGTTGGATGATCCTCTTCTGTCCGTTCCTTTGCTTTCTGCAGACAGTGCGTGTTTTTTCCGTCTGCCCACACGATGATGATGATGTCTGTGTAATGGTGAACAGGGTGTGTCTGCACACGTCCAGATGTCCTCTGCACGATGCCGTGTCCGAGCTGGATGTGAATGTGCGTATACTTACATCTGTTTAAATATTAAAGTCTTTGTTGTGGCATCTTGTTTCAGTGCAGCCTGTGAGCTCGGGTTTCTGTCTGTCAGGGTGTCGGCGCTCGGGTGGGACACGCCTCTCCCAGAACCATCAGACCCAACTAGCAGTAACAGCATGCGTTAGCATATCTGTAGAGAAACATTAACTTGGCGAGCAAACCGAGAGTGAAAGCGAGAGAGATGTTACATTGTTTATCATTTGGAGCGTGTTGAAGTTTTAAAGTTGAAGTTTATTGTGGTGTCTCTTTATTGATCATTTAATATGATATCTTTCAAAAGAAGCTGAATTAATGAGAATTAGGCTTAAAATTAAGCACCAACAACCGATAATACACAGAGAGAAAGAGACACAAAAAACGACAGAAGGACCGTGAGATGCACAGAGACATAGAGAGAGAGGGACGGAACGACAGACGGACAGGGAGCAGGGCAAGGAAGGCTGACGGCCAGGAAGTAAGAGAGAAAGGTGCACAGACAGAACGTGAGGGGGACACCGACAGGCACAGACCTTTAGTTTTGTTATTCTTACAAGAACCAAAACAGTTTCCTACTAAATTTATCTGTGAAAAATAAACCAGCGTGGACCAAAGACACTCCAGAGATCTTAAAAAAACCTTAAAACCCACATTTCTTACAAATAAAACTCTTATATTAAGCTGGAAACTCACCATGGTTACCAATCAGAACCCAAACCCACATTAATTGCTAAATACATAAATGGAATTAATGACTGTAGTGACAGAAGCTGTAACTAATAAAGTGGCCGGTGCATGTGTATAAATTTAATATGAATATAGTGAGATTGCATTGAGATTTGTAGACATTTGAGAATTAATAGAACATAGAGCTTTAGATTTCTCTCTGTATGAGAAGCACAGTGTCTTCACACTTGCAGCCAAAACCCCAGAGAAAAAGGAACAATGTGTCTGTAAAGAAGACAAACTGAGCAAGTGGAAACCAGACACTCCTCCTACCTGCAGAGGGGGAGGTGCCTGCACTGTCAGCAGAGCTCACTGAAGTGCTCTGACAGAGCCGGAGCGAGAACCAGGGAGTGGATCAGCAGCTTCAGATGTGAGCGGACACACGGGGTGGGGGGGCTGCTTCCTTCAGTCCTCAAGTTTTCCGAGGTACTGAGCGCCGCCGCCTGCTTAAAGCACATCCCGGCGTTACGGCCTCACGCACTGGATTTAATCTGCAACAGCTCACCTGCCGCGGTCTACCTGCCGAACCATCCGAGTACAAGACGCTTTCTTAGAAGGTAAGAGACTCAACCGGGTGTCGTTGTTCTGGAGTACTGTGGTCGACTATGGCACCGAAACAGCCTGTTAATGTAGTACAGAGCACACAGAGAAGAACCGGCTGTGTTTCAGACACCTGGTCGTGAGATTAGGGAACCTCATACACAAAGCAGAGGTTGTGATTCATGGTGTAAAGGCTTATCATGGTGTTAGGTTCTCTGAGTTCCCTGTTTGAGTGATTTACTCTTAAGGGAAATTCTGCTTATACTTTGTTCCAGTAATAAAGTTGTGGGCAGCTGTGGGAACCGGCCTTGTACTTCAGATTAGGTTATGCAAAGGTTTTTGGAAATAACGTGTTTGGTGCTGTGATATCAATGAGACTGAAGTCTCCCGGTGTGAGGTGCGTTAAACAGGGCAGTCAGTCACGCAGATAACGGACGGCGGTGCCAACCTGCCTCTGAACCGTGTTTATTTTCAGTCTGATTGTGATCTCTTCTCTTTTGTTTGATTGTCACTTCAACCAGTGGGGATTCTGATAGAGAAGAACACTTTACTGAAGTTTCGGAAAGTACTACATTCATGACTCTGTTTAATAAATCAGACTGCTAATTAAATTATACTTGCATATTGATGTTAATTAGTCTTAAGCGTTAAAAGTTATTATTTAATATTTATTTAATTAAATTCGTTCGGAGGGGCTGTAGAGAAATAAATGCCTTTTTTCGAACTTCATCATCAAAGTATCTGATTTTACAAAACATTCAGCCGTTTTATTAAAATCCAAATTAAAAATAGAAAAAAAAATCTATTTCAAATGTTCCAAACTGTGCAGTGATGGGTCTGTTCATTTCAGAGCACATTGTATTCATATAAGTGAAACATACATTATTTGCATGCAGCTTCGTATTGTTTTAAGGACTGTTCTGGAAGGGAAGGGGGAAGTTTTGGTGTTGGGAGTGATGAGGTGTGGTTTGGTCCAGTGTCTATTCATAGATTTCAGGTGTTTCATTCAGACTCATTACTACAGGTTTATTTAATCAAGCATCCCAGTATGTATATTAGACACCATGTTTTTCGTAGACAGTTTGGGGAAGGCCCTCTTCTGTTGTATCATGACTTGCACCCGGTGCACAAAGCAAGGTTTATAAATTCATAGTTGGGTGAATCTATAGTGGAGGATTTAATTAGTCCTGGCCACCAACCCCATTAAACACAGCTGAGATGAACTAGAATGATGACTGTTAACCAGGTCCTCAACATATTTGTTAAAAAAAATCAGCAAAATCTTGCAGAAAGCCTTTTCAATGATGTGAACTTATTTATAACTGCAAAGAACAAACCAATTTAAACAAGACTGTAATCCGTCACAGTCCTAAAACTGCTCTCCAAATAATGTTAATTCTCTTAACACTGAAATATGTTTATAATATGTTTTTAAAAAGAACAGTTCACATTTTAAAAACTTTCTCCATTAAATCAACTTTAAACTTCCCATTAAGAGCACCGTCTGTCTGATGATTTATTCAAAGGTCCAAATAATTCATTTAGTACTGTACTGAATGGCATCATTTATAATCTATACAGTAAAGCAGTCATTTTGAAGCCGTGATGTGTTTTAAAGCGCGTCCCATTTGATTTCTATTCCACAGGCTCTTGGTTTTTGACTGGAACTTGTCATTTGTCGAGTGAAAGTCTTTTCTGACGTGCCTTTAAGGAACTACTGCAGCTTTCAAAGTAGATAAATCAGCATGTTTTAGCAGTTTGCCCTTGCAGATCAGAGGTGTTCAGATGAAAGCAGATGTTTTCGGTGCTGGGGCAGTTAGGGTAGAAGAATGGCTTTTTAGCACCTGTTTTTGCCGGGGCCGACTGTGGCTCCGTTCATCCTGACCTGCCTCAGAATGTGATTTAAGTACGTCAGTACTTCTTCTTAAATAGACCCGTCCATCTTCTTATAAATAAGTCTAAAGATGTCTCTTCACATCTACCTGGTTCAAGCAGCAACACCATTGATGGGTGTAGAGCGTGATTAGTGCTGTTGTGCACAGGGGAATCTTAGATTTAGGTGATGTCGAAGTGTTTATTTTTAATTAATTAATTTTTTCTCACAGCTCATTAAATAACGTTATTTTTTTTCCCCATACAAACACCCACGAAGTGACAATTAATGCTTACACCGTTTGCTAGGAAACATCATCGTAAGCCCGGGCAAGTCCAGGCCGAGCAGGGGGTAGTTAAAGATAAAGTAACAGAGCAGTGAGTGTTGAACGATCGATTCAGGCCACCCTCATCCACTTACTGATAAGATGTTAGGATACGGAGTGATGCACTGATACAAACGAGCAACTTAAAGCCATTAGAACGCTGGTATCCAAAATCTCTTTCACGTGTAAAGTATAAGCCATCAGGAGGAGGAGGAGAGAAAGGCCAATATGAGGTTTATGGATGTGATGATGGATGACATGCAGGTAGTTTGAGTGACAGAGGGCGGTTGTCAGGACCGGGCGAGATGGAGAGTAATGATCCGCTGTGGGGACCTCGACTCTTCTTCTTTGTTTTTCGTCTGTTCCTAAATCTGACCAGTAGGAGCTTTAAATCACCACTGAGATGATGTTTATTATTTATCAGTATTAAATGTATAAAGGGCGGCACGGTGGCATAGTGGTCAGCGTGTTCTCCTCTCAGCACTAGGGATTCCCGGTTCGAATTCTCATCTGAGTGGAGTTTTCATGTCCCCCCCCCCCCCCTGTCCGCGTGGGTTTCCTCCGGGTTCTCCGGTTTCCTCCCACAGTCCAAAAACATGGATCAAGTCAATTGAGTTCTCCAAAATTGCCCCATAATAGAGTGTGGATGTGTGGGTGGGTGTGTGCCCAGCAATGGATTGGCGCCCTGTCCTGGGTGTATCTGCCCGGCGCCCGAGGCCTTCTCCCCTGGATGGGCATGGGGAACCCCACCGCGACCCTAGTGTAGGATAAAGCGGAAGATAATGAATGAATGTATAAAGTTCCCTCTTTGCAACATGCCACAGGACGTCTCCTCCTGCTCCATCTTACATCCTCAGCCTCTTTCTGATACTTATCGATCTCATGTCCTGCTGGTTTCTCTGTGACTCTGCTCTCTCGTGCTCCACTCGCATCGCCGTGGCGTCCCCGAGCAGCTGCAGTTTACATCCGTGTCTCTGCTGCATCACTGATCACCGGAGAGACACGGACGTGAGAGAGGAAGTGTCCCTCAAGTCTTTTTATAAAGGACTGCAGAGTGTGTAACCCAAAGGAGTGCTCGTCTTTCACACCAGCTGTCATGTAGGCTGTTTGGAGAGCCTTCAGTGAAATTTTATTTTATTTTTTTTTTGGTACGAGACGTGTGCTTAGATTTGAGCTGTGCCGCTGGGAATGATGGAAAATGTGGGAAGTATGATCGATTTGGACTGTGTTCCTTTTGGGCAGTGAATCTGGTCGTCTTCAGAGAGAGAGGAGGGAGGTTAATGTGCTGTGCATTCACCTGTGTGACAGCTAACACACACACACACAGAAAAGAGCTCTTTGTCTTTTGAAATTCCTTGAACTTTTATCCCGAGTTCTCTGTCATTTGCTGTTCATTATTTTACCTTCAGCTTGGTTTCTGTTAACACATATATAACAGTAAATCTGACATATATATATATATATATATATATATATTAACACTATGGAACTATTAGTAATAGTATGTTGGCAGTAGGACGACGCGGTGGGTTGTGGTTAGAACGTTTGCCTATCAGCGCTGGAGATCCAGGTTTGAATCCCGATCTGAGTGGAGTTTTTCGTGTTCTCTTTGTGTTTGTGTGGGTTTTCTCTGGGTTCCAACCTTGACGTGCATGGGGGACCCCCCCCCTCCTCACATGAACCTATAATAGGATTAAGTGGAAGTTGATGGATGGATGTTGGCAGTAGAGTTGGGTGTTGACATATCAGTGGTGTGTTGCAGGCGCTGGCACAGTGAAGTATAAGGGTATAAATGGGCCATGTACATGTAGTCAAGGTATCTCAACACACACACACGCACGCACGCACACACACACACACAAATACTTGATGTAAATCACTAATCTGAAGACAGTTTTTCAAAGAGGATCGTTGTGGTTTAACTTATTTTCACAGTATCTGTTCCATGTCTCTGCTGGATTACAGACAGGCTGCATGTCAGGGAACCGAAGTAAGGCTTGTGAGTTCCCCTCTCACTTCAGCCGCGTCGTCATAGTCCATTAAAAGTGCTGTTTGATGGGTCAGTCCCTCTGAGACAGAACACGTGCTGTGGGGATGGGAAGTGAAGGTGAAGAGCTATTTAAAGAACCTCATGATGCTGGAAAAACATTTAGCATTTAGGAAACAGTTGTTATTGTGAGTGTACATCAGTGTAGACTTGGTATGGCACTGACGCCACACTCGCACACACATGTAAGTAAATGTTTTATTTCATTGGATGCATCAGACACAAGGAGCAGAGCTGTACATCCCAAAATCAGCTCTGCCCTGCCCTCCCTCTGAGCCAAGTGACTAATTCTTTATTTAATCTAATGTAATGATCGTGCTTTCACTCCATCCGTTCTCATCACACTTTTCCTGTGGAAGTCACTAAGCACTTGACCGCCCTGGATAAAGGACTGCGAGTTCCCTGCCTCCGTCTCTGATTGCTCCTGCAACTAGTAGCAACTTGAACCTGCTGCTGCCCCAGAGCCGAGCCAGTGGTCTAATCACCAGTCTGAGGACACATGGCTCTCCTCACAATTTGCATTCTCATCAGGCTTCCAGCTCCACTCCTCTCCCAAAAAAATCATGATCAGGCTTGTGGGAGGAAAGGGGAAAAATGTGAAATGCGCAGGCGTTTCGGTTCTCCAGCATGTCAGTCGTTTTCTGCAGTGGGCTGTTCGGAATGCACGCCGGTCTTTTAGCTCCCACTCCTGGAATGTGTTTTTGTCGTGTGCATTCCTGTGGACACTGATCTTTAAGTCCATTGAGGTTCCTCCGCTGTATTGATTCAAGCCTTCGTGGCTGGGTGAGTAACATGGAATGAGGCATTCCTCATGCATTCCTTCACCTGTTCCTCCTTCAAAACAGAGGCCTGGAAGGGAAGGATTGTTTCCCAAGCAATCGGTAAACACAGCAAGGCCTTTAATCTCGGCATATTAACCAGTTGCTGGCTTTTATTTTGTCTTTTATTTACATTTATCATTAAATCCTCAACCAGATTGTGGTGCATCCAAAGCTGCTAAATCCCAAAGCTATTTATTTACATTCGTTCACACCTCACAGCGAGGACACAATGATTTCTGTAATGTTATGTTATGATGGAAGTCTTTGGGCAAAGCATTGGAAGTGAAATTGAATGTAAAGACAGGAATAAATCTGTGATTTATCCACACCGAGACAAATCAGATCTATTATGAGGTCATAGCGTGTGACATCACAGTTTAAAGAAGGCTTGTGCTTGGTGTTTAAATTAGTAAATAGGTCAGAGCTCCAGGTTGCCCTGTTTGGCTCTTCCTCTTTTTGCCTTAAGCTTCACATTTATCATTCAAGTTCAACAATAGCTGAAGCCAACAATCGTATACAAAGAAACACAAAAGCCCTCATGCAACTCCTGAAGTGAATCTGTTAACACACACCATCTCTCACACTTTTTTAATTATGATAAAACTCTTTATACTGAGTTCAAACAAAGCCAAGAATAGTTTAGGACCAAAAAATGAAGACAGGATGCAAAAAGCGAGTCAAACATGCTTAGTCATTTTGTAATAACAGTAAGCAGGTAGATCTAATTTAATTTCCTCTGTGAGAATAACATTTAAATTGGACATGACAAAGCGCGCAGTCGTCCACCGCTACACACAGAGAGAGAGAGAGCTCAGCGAGAACAGAATCTCATCCGAAATCCAACACTGAACTATAAAGATGTTTTTAATTCAAATAATAAAATAATTTAAAGGATCATTAGAAGTTGTTCTCTGGCTGTGTTGCACAATGCAGAGTATTTAACTCGGGATGCAGTTAGGTCACAGCACAAATACCTAAGGTGCTCCACTAACTTAACCAACAATTACGTGTGTGTGTGTGTGTGTGTGTGTGTGTGTTTATTGCTCCCTGGAGCAAAGGCTTTTGCTGAACCCAGATAAACAAACAGGCCTTGCTTTAAAGGATTAACCCTGTTAACCTAGCCTTGCCTCAGCAGCAAACAACAAGAACCTGAAGGCCACGCTTCTGTAATTATTTATAAAAAATATTTTGTTATTTATAATATTATTATTTCTTGGTGAGATTAAGTTTTTGGGTTCACCGGTTTCCTCTCACAGTCCAAAAACAATGGATTCAAGGTGATAGTTTGGCCAGCACCCCCCCTCCCCCCAAGATGATTTTATTTTGCATATAAAAACCCAGTTTGTTATTCACGCATTACTCGTCTAATCTTTATTTTCCCTGTGCATTCGGGACAACAGTCCCAAGAATTGTAAATACTTAAGATGATACAGAATTGGTTTACTTTTAAAGAGAGAGGCTGAACATCCTGTTCAAATAAACTCCTTTTCTTAATACTGTCTGGTTTAATGAATTTAGCTTTTGTTTTATAGTTTATAGTAAATAGCTCCTTCTTCATTTCAGAAGTCTATTACAGTCAGCCGCTCTCTCTAATTACCAGGCTGTATAGTTATGCATCGTCAACACAGAACACACACCTGACCGTCTGCCTCTGAAGTGGAAATGGGGAAATGGACATGCTCCATTACAGCTCTGATTCAGCTGGTTTGTAGTTGCATTTGCTTATTGCAGAACATTATGGGGCAGAAAGAACTCCACGGAGAACGTTGGCCTGATGGCTCGTTGTGTACGGCAGGTTTTCTGCACGTTTCTAATACACAAGAAAATGGGTCCTTAATGGGACTCTACAGTTTGTTTTTGGCTTCATTGGTTTAATAAGCAGAATATTTCCTGTGAGTTACCCTCACAGTCCACATTTGTGTAAAACTCACATATTTAAGATGATTGGAGGTTTAGCGTGTCTGCATCATCCGTCCGACCTTAATAAAACATTTCATTGCGTCAAAGGAAATGTTTCCGATTTATCAGCGAGTGAACGATTATTGCTAAACTGTAATGACGAGCTGACTCAGCTCGATACAGGGGCATGTTCCGGACATGTTCGAGAACATCCAATAATAATCAAGTGAAATGGAGTACAGGCTGTTAATGTGGAGTCGTATGCTGTGGTTACAGGCTCACAGGTCGTGTGTCGTGTGGGGACCCCGCACTTTTATGTTAAGGATATAGTTGGAACATGTGTGCTTCAAGACTTCCTTTTAGCATTGTCTTTTCAACAGGTTCTTGTTTTGTGGGAACAATGCTCTCTGTTTTCATGAACCTGGTAGTACACAGTCATGTGTCCATTGTTTTCTACTGAATCGTGTCTCGCCGGTCAGGATGCTACGTCTCTTTACCTGGTAAAGGAAAAACTATGTGAGCGTTGGAACTGAGGATGGCACCATCTCACTATTTTAATTTCATAAACAACTGCAGCTTGTAATATGGCATTACACGAGTGTCGTTCTGCCAAATCATGCTTGCTTAGTCCGAAATCAGCTGTGACCTGGAGGCCGGATCTGTTAAAAACAAATCTGCTTATTTAAGAAAAGTTTTTTTTTTACATGCAGAAAAGTGCAAAGCGTGCAAACTGCACTGGCTCCTGTATTTACCTCATTAACCTTTAAGATTTAATACAGCAACTTAAGAGCAGAAGGGAAAAACAGACCACTAAAACATAAGGGGAATATTTAAAGGTTGCTCTCTGCAAAATTAAGATTTCAGAGAGGGTGGGGTGGGTGCAGGGGTGGGGGGAGGGTGATGCACTTTTTGAATTATACTTTTTAACCTACAATTTTTGTTCTTAAAAGACAAAGCCTTTGTTTATTGGTCTATTCATCTAAATAGTGAGGTTTTCTTGGACTAGTTTCAGCTTTATAAGCCGTCGACTCAGAAATTGGACGGGTTTTAACACTCAGAACACCTCAGAACAACATGCTGGCTTTACAATCTACACCGCCTTCCCAAAAAAAGTCATTGTTCTAATCTGAGGTTGTTTATTTTGGTCAGATACGGTTCCTTGGAGGTGAGGGCGGGATTGTGAAGGAGATTTTTGATAAAGTGATAAAGTTTTAAAGATGTCGGCTTAAAATAATCTTAATGTACAAAGGGGAAATAAGAGTTTGCTGTTTGTATACATTTATTGGGTTTTTATTTTGTACAGTAAATGCACATCTCTGCATTTGTGCAACAAACTTCATGTTGCAAGTTTTTAAGAACAATAAACTAATTCTAATTCTAATCTAATTCTAGTAGACTGTTTAGTAGACTGAGCAAAAACCCATGATCAACATATGAGAGGGAATGAGGAATAAAAAAAATAGAAAAAAGCTTTGTGGCTTTTAATACCATAATGGTAATTTTTTTTTTAAGACTTTAAGGTGTCGTTTATTTCACGCAATCTCTGCTGTGATTACCTGTCTGAGCTGGGGTGTTATTGTGGTTCATTCTGTTTTTTATTTTGTAGTTAAACTTATAATTATGACCTGACTGAATCATCGTTACTGTAATTCTGAGAGAATGCAGTATTTCACCAACAGTATTAGGTGGTAGTTCCATCCCTTAACACCCGAGACACTTCAGTTAAAAACTAAAGCTTTATAAAATGTATTTACTGGTATAAAATAATAAAGAATGAACAATGCCCCTGTTCTGGGTATCTGCCCAGTGCCCAAAACGTTCTCCCCTGGAAGAGCAAGGAGATCCCTCCTGTTACTCTAGTCATTAGTATGAGATGAAGTGAAGATACAGTGCCGTTTGTTCATGTCAGTCCTCTACCCATGTGCACAGAACCTGCAGCATCACGGCAGTGTAAACACAAACTTGTCCTGAATTATTGAATGACGGGCTAAGTTATAAAATTGTTTATGACAAGCTGCTGAAAAAGTGCTAAGAGTGCAGAAAAAGCTGAGAATGCACCACCAGAGATAAAGCCCTGCTGATGCTGCGCATGTGTGTTTGTCTTCGCGGTTCATTTCTTCTCCTGTCTGCAGAAAGATGAGATGTGGTGATCTCTGCAGTCATGTTTCTGAAGGAGTTCAAGTGGGAAGAGGAGGGAGATGGGAGGAGGTGAGGGATGAAGCTGCTTCAGGGTGGGCCTTGCATTTCTGTCTCTGTGGGTTGCAACATGTGTGAGTGATCTGAGGAGCAGAGCCTCACCCTGAAGATCAAAGTACCAGTTTACTATCTATCTCAAGATCTTAGCCACTGAGCTGAGATCAGTAACTGCATGCAGGGAGATTTAAAAGGACGGGTTTACAACACTTACGAAGTAGATTTTACTTACTGCCCACTTTATTGGGTATAAGGTGAACTCTTTAGTCTCTACAAAGTGCAGCTATAAATGTATGTTATTTAAATAAATTTAAGGATTTAAAAATTCACTTATAGTTTTGTCATAAGTCTTTGAAGAGCTGGAGAGAGAAGGCATTTTCCCTAATTCTGCAGAATTCTGGTTTAATTGAGATGGTTGTGTGATGCTTTAAACTACAACTAATCAACATATCAGAAGCTCCAGTACTGAGATCACGTGGAGTCTAAGCTTTGAAATATCGTTGAACACAAAACCGTTATCTGCTGACACATATCGACTGGACTGTGTTTGGGATTCAGGAGCTGGTCGCTTTGGCAACCCCCTTGTCGTGTAGTGAGGTGTCCTCTCGGGCTTTGGCATCGATTGTGTATGTTGGTCCAAATACCCTGCAGACAAAGGAAGATTTGTTTTCGTCTCCTCGTCTCTGTCCCTCGCACAGACTCGTACAGTTACATTCCACTGGCAGCTCATGGGAAGAGTTGGAAAAGAGTTCCAATGAAGCGTTAGTGAGGACCTACCCAAATTATACGCTTCCCCTTCAACGTTACAGTAATGACTAAGGGGATCGGCAGCTGAAATATTCGCCCCAAGCTGAAAATGAAAGTCGTACAAAACGGTTTTGCATAAAAGGTCCTGCATCATAAACTCTACTGAAGAATGAAGAACAGAGATTAGAGAGAAGAGGACACCCGGGGCTGTCGGGAGCAGACAGCGGCGTCCAGCCCTCTCATCGGCTGCTGGAGCGTTGTTTTTTAGTTCAGGCAGAGTGATTGTCCTGG
The DNA here is from genome assembly GCA_019802435.1 of Corydoras maculifer. Taxonomy (NCBI): domain Eukaryota; kingdom Metazoa; phylum Chordata; class Actinopteri; order Siluriformes; family Callichthyidae; genus Corydoras; species Corydoras maculifer. The sequence continues at coordinate 638,339 of JAFMOD010001012.1, read as the reverse complement.
CTGTCCGTGGAGTTGAGCAGTATGCGTGATGTTTCTGGGAAGTTTATCAGCCTGCTGGTGAAAAGGTGCTCACACAGTGCAGGATGAGGTCAGCATTCCAGTGGGCACCTCCTTTTTGGCTTTTCCTCCAAACTCTGTAGTAACTCGAACTTTTTATCCTTTATTTTGTAATCTGCAAAATAATAATTCTATCAGCTTTAAAAGACATCTTTTATGTAAATGATACACATTTTATAGCATTGATTAACAATTACTTTCATTTTTCCATTGAAAGTTGCACAATACAAGACTCCTCATTTAATTCTGAGCTTCTGATCAGATCGGATTTGTCACCCTGAATGGTTTGTGTTTGAGTGTCATTCTCCATTCTCATCCAGGGGAAAATGTTTTGTGTGCTGGGCAGAGTGCCAATCTATCGCTGGGCATACACTCACTCACACAATATATGGGGGCAATCCAGAGCAGCCAATTATCCATGTTTTTGGACTGAGCAAGAAAATTGGAGAACCCTGGAAAAACTCCCATGGACACAGGGAACACATGGAAACCCAGATTCGAACCTGGATCCCCAGCTTTAGTCAGTAGTCACAACAGTAGAAACAAAGTCAGTAGAAACAACTCAAAATATTTCAACCTAAGGTGCTGAACTGGTAAATTAAATGGTTATGAATTGTTTCATTAGATGGTTAAATAACTTCTGGTTTAACTTGTGGCTTGTGGCTGTACACATGGTTTAATGTAAAATATCCATTTCTTAACAATGCAGGACAGATAAAGTGCAGTTCACCAGCATCCATTAACCTGCACACACACTAATGTTCTGCCTGGGGCATTAATCGCTACCTGCTGCTTCGCCAGGCTTTGTGTTACACACTGTTTAAACTATGCAATCTGTTCCTGTTGTGAGACTTCAAAGTAGACTCACTCGCACATAAATCCAGGTATTCACACACACACACACACACACACACACACACACACACACACACACACACACAGGCACCATGCGCAATCAATTCTGCTTGTCTGTTCCCTTAAGCATTAATCTACAATAATTCCTTTGAAGAGAGTAAGTGGTGCATTTAATTGGAACAGAGTTTGGGAGTTAAGTGCTATCTCTTGCTAATAATGATATTTTTTGCAGAATTCTCTTTGCCGCCGTAATAGCTGTTGCCACTATAGACACTAAAAATGAATACAGCTTCCAAAGAATTGTTTTTCAAGGTGTAGAACAAACATGCCGTGAGTTCACATCTCCAGAGTCGAATCCCATCAGTATGGTCCCGGCACTGACGCTAGTCCTCCGTGTGCAGCTGATTATAGTCCGTGTTCTCAAATGACTTCATTAGAACCAAAGTGTTACTGTTATTTTCTGACCGCTGTTCTCTTTTGTGTTTTGTCCAGAATCTGCTGTGGATCATGCAGAACTGATCTGATCTCAGTCGAGCTCAGCTGCTACGGAGCTAATGGAGCTGAAGGTGTGGGTGGACGGTGTGGTGCGGGTGGTGTGTGGCCTCTCCGAGGAGACGTCCTGTCAGGATGTGGTCATTGCTCTTGCTCAGGCCATAGGTTGGTGGATACAATGTTTAGCACTGGGCACCTTGAATTTAAAAATATGTTTTTAATGTGGAGATGATGTTTGTTTCAAAGAATTTAATCTTTATTTTATTCCTTTCATTCATTCATTATCTTCCGCTTTATCCTATGGGGTTCCCCATGCCCATCCAGGGGAGAATGTTTCGGGCGCTGGGCAAATACACCCAGGACAGGGTGCCAATCCATGGGCACACATTCACTCATACAGACACGCACACAAACACACTCTATATGGGGCAATTTGGAGAACTCAATTGACATGATCCATGTTTTTGGACTGTGGAAGGAAACTGGAGAACCCTGAGACACGGGGAAACCCACGCAGACACGGGGAGAACATGGAACCCCACCCAGATGGGGATTCGGACCGGGAATCCCAAGTGCTGAGAGGCGAACGTGCTAAACCACTAAGCCACCGTGCCGCTCGATCTTTATTTATCTATTTATTTTTGGACATGGGTCTGTGTCACTAAAAAAATGGCTCTACACATAAAAAATAAGCGTGAAATCTTGTTTGAGTGAGTGAAAGTTCAAAATGCGCAGTATAAGGGTTCAGTGTGCATCACTGCAGCTACACAGCAGAAAGGTCCAGGGTTTGAAATGTGGGGAGCTAGGGCCCTTTCTGTGTGGTGTTTGTATGCTACTGAAATGTGGCTTTATCTGTTTCCATCAGGTCAGACGGGTCGTTATGTCCTCATCCAGAGATTGAGAGACACTGAGCGACAGCTTCTGGCTACTGAGCGTCCTCTGGAGGCCCTGGCCAAACTTGGGCAGCACAGTAATGAGGTCCAGTTCTACCTGCGTCGTACTGGCCCCAGCAGCTGCAGCAGTGACAGCCATGAGCGCTCATTACCGCTGCATAAACCCTCTGAAGCTGAGCTCCAAAAACGCAGCGTGCCCAAAAAATCTCTCACCTTCAACCTGGGCCCTTCAGCGTCCCCTCGCGTCCGACCCAAACAGAACCGCAAAACGTCCTCGAGTCCAATGAACTTACCCGATTCTAGATCATCTCCGCTGCCTCATGCTGTCCCCTCACCCTGCTCATCGAGGGAAGATGCCTTTCGGCATGTTCTCCAGCAGCAGGAATGGCTGCAGGCTCTGGAGGCCCAACTGAAGCTCCTGGAGAAGGAGGCACGGGCGTTGGAGCAGCAAGAGGAGCTGACTGCTGCGGAGCAAACTCTGCTAGAAGATGAGGAGCGGTGGGAGGAAGAGCTCCGGGCTGAGATGCAACGCGAGCACAAAATGAGAACGCAACTGGCTGAGCTTCATGCCGAGCTGGATGAATGTGGCCGCAGCCTGGTTGACCTCGGTGCTCGTTCTACTCGACTTGAGCAGGACATTCGGCGGGAGAAGGTGGAAATGGGGAAACCAGCTGCTCACACAGAGCCTCGTGCAGAGGATACGGCGGCTAGTGTAAAGGCACAGCTCCAGAGTCAGCAGAAACATGGAGAGGAGCTAAAGGCGGAGCTGGTGGAAACTGAGAAAGCTCTGGGGAAAGCAGACACACTGGTGCAGGTGAGCAGGAGGATGCACATCATGAAAACCCATCCATCCATCCATTATCTTCCGCTTTATCCTCTATTAGGGTCGCGGGGGGGGTTCCCCATGCCCATCCAGGGGAGAACGTTTCAGGTGCTGGGCAGATACACCCAGGACAGGGCACCAATCTAGCGCTGGACACACACACGCACACACACTCTATTTGGGGCAATTTGGAGAACTCAATTGACTTGATCCATGTTTTTGGACTGTGGGAGGAAACCGGAGAACCCAGAGGAAACCCACTCAGACACAGGGAGAACATGGAAACTCCACCCAGATGGGGATTCGAACCGGGAATCCCTAGCGCTGAGAGGAGAACATGCCAACCACTAAGCCACCTTGCCGCCCTCATCATGAAATCTATGCCGTTTATTTAGATGATGTCTTAAACTATATGGTAAATGGAGGAAGTAGATAATGGAGCAAGAAGGGGGCGTGGCCAAACTTTTGACTGGTTCTGTAGGTTTTTAACTTGATTTGCTTTTTATCTGTCTCTACTGTACATTATTAACCTCATTGTTGCAGATGTGCTCATGGATATGCCCTCAGCTTTTTAACTAGCAGCAGTTCTAACCCATCAGTATAAAACCTTATTCAATCAGTGGCTTCATGAGCCAAAAATGACACAATCAGCATTCCATACATCTCCACCGGCTCTAAAGTGATGACATGTGCTCATACAGCTGGCTTATGACTGTGTGCTTTACTAAGTATATTCATTTTAAGCGAGATTAAGAGAGAATTTTTGTATGTTTAGTCATGTTAGGGAGACACTACATCATTCTGTAATTTAAAAATAACTTAACAGATATAATAATAAATAATAGATGTCTTTATTCAGCATTATTTACATTATAGATGGAGTTCTAAGTTTTATGATAACAGACTGTAGTCTATTTAAACTATTTTGCCTGTATGTACACACAGAGGAATATAATATCCACATTTAACCCGTCTGGGCAGTGAAACACACACACACACACACACACACACACACAACATACACCCAACAACATACTTGGTGGGACCGGGAATGGAACCGGGGACCTTCAGGTCAGAAGCCTAAGACTGTCTATTTTCTGCATGCCTTGTTGGTCCACTTTAACTTGTTCTCCAATGATCAGAACCCTCTACAGATCAGGTATTCTGTGGGTGGTACAATACACGGCAGTAAAAATGTCCCCCACCCCTCCTAAATGGTCCTGTCTCTCAGATATCCTGACAGGGACAGGGTCTTTCAGCAGAATGTTAATTATCATGTTTTCCTTAAGAGCAGCAGGTGTCATGTATGGCACACAGACTGAGGTTGTTCTTACTTGTCTGGATTTGTACTGCTGGTGACGTCATTCAGCTATTTCTCTCAGAGTGAGGATGTGAGGTGAGGATGCTTCATCCTGATCTCAGGACGGGGTTTAAAGAGGCAGAAAGTTTGCAGACTGACATAACTTTAAATTATGTGGCCCTCTAGTGGAGACTGGGAAAAATGTTTGGGGAATAAGTTTTATTAGTTGAGAGGACATTATGTTGGATGTTGTTGGGTGTATGTTGTCCTTCTCTGTCTTAAAACGTCAGTAATGAACGCAGATCATGTTCAGCAGTATATGTGAGCTGTACTTTATGAGATCTTAGTACTAAATTACAGGTTTCGACATGTTCTATGTATAAAGCCTGAGTAAAACAGAACCATTCTGAATACTATCTTGTGTTTGTGCGTCCAGGCCAAACAGGAGCAGCTGGACGAGCTGAATAAGGAGCTACGGCAGTGCAACCTGCAGCAGTTCATCCAGCAGACTGGTGCACTGCCAGCCAACAACTCGTCCCGTACAGACATTCATCAACAGCTGGATCAACACGAGCTGGCTCAGCTACTGCAGGATGTTTCTATAGAAAGTGGTAAATACACACACACACACACACACACACACAGACTGCTTTATTATTTACACTCCTGGGCTCATCTTTTATCAGATTTACTTTGTAGTTCTATAGATATAAACTGTAGTCTATCTGTTTGTCTTTATACATTGTTAGTTTATCAGTTTCTACACTGTTCCAGTCAACAGTTTGCACACACTCTTTCTGCTCCACTCATTGTCCAAGTTTTCAGTTCCACTTACCGTAAAGATGGACTTTGTAGTTATTGAATTCCAGATCTGTTCTCTAATAAACAGGACCCAAAAAGTATCAGAGAGTTTTCTCTGATTCATTACAATATATTTGTATTAAATTGTACTAAAGCCACTGTCTCTTTGCATCATAAATGAGAGTGTTCTGTCTGCAGATTTGACACTGCGGCCGACAGCCAAGCAGTTTCTGGGGCATCCGCGCAACCTGCAACACCCCCTGGTGTCCAGTCTCAACCCTGAGGGTGTGTATGTGTGAGCATGTGCCGAAGCAGCCGCCTGTCTCATGCTGCTCAACGCTCAGCCGTGTCTGATGGCAGCAGCACTCTCTGGGTGGAGGTTCCTGCATGGTGTCCGCTTCCCCCACCCCCCTAATAAAATAGGTTTCATCGTGTGTCTGAACTGGCACCGTAACCGAGTGGCCTCGCACAAGGCCGTAAAACACTCCACTAACACGAATGCATGGAGTCGTGTACAGTGCAGTACGAGTGCTGTCCGCACGAGAGCTAGTCCTCAATTTAGATCAATTAAGTCCATGCTTCGTTAGCACGACTGTATGTTTCTTTGAAGGAAACGATTGATTGGTTCAGAAATGAGCTCGTTCACGGTTCACTGTCGCTGAGGGGCTGCTCTGTGGTAAATAAATTGCATTTCACATATTGAAGGCGTGTGGATATTTGCTTTGAGAATGTTGCTGTGAGGCCTCAACCACTTCTTCAGAGTGCAGCTCCTTCTCATGATGAGCTCAGTGAATTCAGTGTGATCTGCAGAGAGATTTTACATTCAATGATCATCGCAAAAGTGCCCTCGCCAATCCATCACTTGGCACACACAGACTTACACACTTACACACACTATATAGGGGCAATTTAAGGAGAACCTTAAATTAAAGGAGAACCTTAAATTAAAACTGTTTTTGGACTGTGGGAGGAAACCGGAGAACCCGGAGGAAACTCACATGGACACGGGGTTCAAACCTGTATCCCCAGCACTGAGAGTTGAACATGCGAACCACTACACCACTGCGCCGCCCTACAGGAAACTGTAATTTTGACATTCCATTGAGGATTATTTCCATTTTTTTTTGACGTATTGTCCCCATCAAATTAAATTCAACATTAAACATGTTTACATTTTTCTTCATTTTAATTTTTATATTATTTAAAGTTGTTCAGTTGCTGCACAGCTCCAGGTCTCCAGTTAAACTCCAGATTATTATTTTTTTAATTATTATTAAATGACAAACATGCAGTCGTAAACAAGAAGCTCACTTTATTAAATGAAAGGTTTGATTCAGAGCATGTGATCAGTTCAGTAAAATCCTTATCTGGTGCCTTTTAAAGTAAAAGGTTGACTTTATTTTCTCAACACTTTCAGCATCCTTTTATTGCACAGAGCTGTCAGGGTGTCATCAGCCTGACGCATCCTCACAGCACTGTGCTGTCCGCCTGTGACATCATCAGAGTGGCAATGTGAAGGAGTTAAGCAGCAGTTACTCCTGCAGTTCATATGAAAGTGCTCTGATTACTAAAGTGTTTCCTTTTCTGCAGTAAAACCTTTGTCCTTATTTTCTTTTCTTTATACTGCAGCCTCTGCTGTTTTTTCGTTCTTGTTGCCTCGTTTCCTTTAATCGTCTCTTTTCTGTGTCTTGAATTTGAGTAAAAGCTGGGACTCGATAGCGATGGATTACAGGACGTCTGGAGGACTGCTAATCCATTGCTGTGTGTTTGTCTGTGCATGAGATATGCTGTGATATTTCCAATGCTGCTGACCTCATTTAACCCTGAAACAGTGGTTTGAAATGCCGGGAAGCGTCACTGACCTGTTTGACCATTTAAACAGTGTTTTCTCAGAATGAAATTTGGCTGAACTGAATTTTAGAAATCATTGGGCTTAGTTTGGATTGTATGTATAAATAACACGACCCTGGAGCGTCTTCAGCATTAGAATAAAATTGATCTTAATGTTTCTAATCTTATTTTACCCAACACCACCGCTGAGGCCGTTACAGTCGGGTGTCTAATCTGCCGGCTTTGTATAGTACAATATACAAAGCTTGTACAGTATGTAATCTCTGTTAAATTTACATACTGTACACATGCCACATTACTTTCACTTTATTGCATATTTTTGTACTTTCAGTTTAATTTTACTGCGCTTCTTATCCTGATCTGGGTGGAGTTTCCATGTTCTCCTCGTGTCAGGTTTTTTGGTTTCCTTGAACATTCCAAAAACATGGATTCAAAGTGAATTGGCTGCTGTAAATGTCTCCTTTCTAAATTGCCCCTATATACTGTAGTTTGTGAGTCTGTGTGCCAAGTCACAGATCGGTGCCCTGTCCTGGGTGTATCTGCCCAGCGGTCGAAAATAACCCCCATACAAAACCCTATGAGTTAATATGTAGGTGCCCTGATACTTTTTGTTCATATAGTGTATATTACTGTAAAACCTTAACAATAGAAAAACCAAATACTCCTTATCCTCTTTTGTACACATTTCCAACAACCCAAAAACATTTCCAACAACCCAAATTGCACCATTTAGTACTTCAGATGGAGAAAGCCCATGATCTCATTAGCCATGTCTTTGTTACACCATTACTAATTACACTAAAAAAGCCCCGTGGATAAGATCCCAGTCCAAAGATTTCCACTTGTTGCTTATTGGGTCTGTAGTTCTTTAAATGTCTCCACCCAGCTTGGAATGTACTTCATATATGTGGAGCTGCTGCTGTGTGCAGGTCCTTTCATCCATGTCTTCACTTTGGGTTTGCAGGTGTCTTCTTTGTCAACTCCAGGGTTCTCTGTGACATTAGAGATAAACTGGAACCTCTCTGTGCATGGTTTCTTTTTCTGACCGTTGAGTTGGGTGAATTGCAGATGCACTCTCAGCCTTCCAGCTTCCAACACAAAGTGCATCACTCCATATGATATTTTTGTGTCTTTTGCAGTCCTGACATCCAGGGAGTCATCTTGGAGGTGAAACCTGGAGGGCCAACCGTTTTGTTTTTACACCCCATGTGTTTAACCACCTTCTGTTCTAATGACCCCAGTGTAACTATATATTATATATCTGCTGTATATACAAATATATATGTTTACATTTTGTTACATTCCAAACCATGTATTTACTGTAAGATATTACCAGAAAGATTTATGTAGAGAAACGATTAGTTTTGTTGATGTATTTAAGTCTAATAAAGACTGAACTGTGTGTTTTAGATGTTAAGGCTACTGAAGTTATTTTTTTAATTATTTTTTTTTTTAAATCAGTGTTTATTGTAAATATGTAACTGTTAATGAAATGACAGCTGTGCACAAACTACAACACCATCAATAGACAATTTGCAATTAGACTAGTTCACCTGTTCACTCTGAGAATCAGCCACTATGTTATGACACTCGTCCATTTTATCAGTTCTACTTACCATATAGATGCACTTTGTACTTTACAAACTAAAGGCCTGCTGTTTATTTCGGTCCCTTTTACTGTTTTGTTTTGTAAAGATCAGGATCCAACAGGGGGCAGGATGGTATTATTTGGGTGGTGGATGATTCTTAGCATTGCAATGACCTTTCATTACAAATCCTAGTCTATAGGACACCGCAGTTTACACTACAAACTGCTTTTCAGTTGACCTAAAGCCGAGGCTGATCATCTTGCCCTCACGCTGTGATCACGATCAGCTCATTTCGAACTGACTCAGCTGCTCTGTTAATTGATGATGTCCCAGCAGCTGACAGTAAGGTTCCCGTCAAATCTATGATAATCTACCAATCCTGTTCTGAGAGCTGGAGTCCTGACTTCTCAGAGACTGAGGGACTCCGAGGGAACTCAGTTACACTCCATACAGTATATTCAGAACAGGGCTGTGTAGGTGGCTCTTGTGTTAAAATGGTGCAGTTATTATATAAAGCAAAAGGGTGTGAACTGATAATTTTTAGTGCACTCATGTGGTAAACTCCACACTCACACCCAACACCCACGCAAAGCCTGCATCTATATGCATTCTGTCAGACTTCTTATTGCATGTGCTGAGCACCGATATAGCCTTTAAGTCACACTGTGTTTCATGTGTTCTATTAAAAACAGATCTTGATGAAATCCAACAATAGAAGTTCTCATCTCAGTATGATCCTTAATCCTTTACAAGGGTTATTTTACATATTTGTTTTTAGCTGTACAGGACATAATAATATTTGTAAAGTGAAGTAGCTCAGTAATTAAGGAATTGTTTAAACCTCATCAAACAAAGTTATCAATGTGGCCCCTTGAGCAAGGCCCTTAACCCTTCAGGGGTGCTGTATCATAGTTGACCCAACCATCAAGTTGGCAATCTTGTAAATCGCTTTGGATGAACTTATCTGCAAAATAATGTAATTTAACGTGGTGTATTGGTATTATTGCTCGGATTATAAAAATGATGATGATTAATGGATGTGAAATGTAGCAAAGGAGAGGTGCCCCATCCAGGGCGTATTCCAGCCTCACACACACAGCACTCCTAAAACTGGCTACATACCAGCCACTCACACCACTATTTACCACTTAAAATTACATTTACTCAGTGTATATTTATATGAAGTCCTCAGTTAGATCAGAATTCAGCTGAATCAGAATAAACTGTCACACCCATATTGAAAAAACAAAATAGTTTAATGAACATAATTTATAATTAACAAATTGTATACTTTCAATCAGACCTAATTACAATGCTGATATCACGATGACTTTTAAAAGTTACCTATACACTCTATAAAAACAACAGTACAGGGGACACCAGTTTTCTGAAAAATAACTATAATAACTCATCCTGTATTACTTTAAATTCATTAAATTATATACAGTCAATCAGGTTTACAAGCATCGTAACACCAGAAATGAATTATTCATACTAATCCAAGTCGCTTTACAAGTCCCTTGGTAATAAACATCCTAAATAATGGGTGACCTAAGGAGTCATCCTCCTGTTCAGTGAAGGAGACCACGTGCAACTGGCTGGCAGGGAGCCATACTTTATATTGGCACTCTATGCGCTACGAGCTGGTTATGTACTCACTGTACTGACATTCCATCGTAATGGATAGTGAAGATGAGGAAAGGCTCTACTGTGACATGCAGCACGTACACACTCTACAAGAGTAATGGAGAAGGGAAAATACCCCAATAATGCAGTACACGCTTCCGCTGGGGGCAAATTAAATCAGCCTCCGGGGGATTATTTTGTTTGGATGGAATGAGGTGGACTCCAGAGAGGAACCCAAAAGCTGGTTAGCCGCTGTCACACGCACAGTGGAGTGAGGAACAGGCGCAGTGTGCGTTAGTCAGTGGCTTACCTGCCTTCAGAAAGCTTCCAGGCTCAGGACTCCATCACTGCGGAGAACAAAAGAACAGCAAATTACCAAAAAAGAGGAATTATTAAACATTCAGGGACCTTTATAGAAACACAACACAACATAATTTCATGTATTTAGTGATGAGAGCCAGAATAAAAGTTTATTTTCATGATTTATTGCATATTATTTAAACAATATGTTAAAAGAAGCAGAACTTCGGCCTGTGGATATTCTAGATGCTTCCAATGATTATAATAACTTATAATAACTATAAAATAATTATACATCTGGGATGTTTGTTCAAACTCAAAATTAGGCCACCAAGTCCAGGAAAAATGTGTATTATAGGAAACTATCACTGCACTTCTATATTTAGCTGACCAGTGTAAATTACCAGCAAGCAGAATAATAGATCAAATAAGGAGATTCCCACAGTTGGGTAGTTGTACAGAGATTTCTCGTAATAATAATAATGATAACAACGAGTAATTAATTTATAGACTATAATAAAAGTCAGTTACTCACCACACAAGTTTTTCCTCAAATCAGAAGATCATACCAAACTTCATTTGAAATCGTTGTTATGTCCGATTAAAGCAGGTCGTGGTCTGCAGTATTTTTCTCGGCTGCTGTGTGTTTTTTTTAATCAGTGATCAAATTAAGAAGAAGCTTCATTTAACCAGAAGAAGTTCAGTCCACTTGCGCTCCAGCAACCCAGCCCACTCCTCTGTCTCTGCAACCTGACCTGATTATGCAAATTGCCCTTCGATGCCATAATAAACAGCCAATTGTAAATTGGGAAGTGGGCCGAATCCGAGCCTCCCAAAATAAATCATCCAATAGGCTGTCAGTGGGCGGGCGTTGTCGCGGCCGCCGTTTGGTTGGTTCCCGCTGAGTTATAGTTGGGGTGCGGCGCGTTCGCTTCTGCACGTCTTACTTTAGGACCGAACCATTTTCGTCGGGTTCGTGTCCTGTTGGCGGCGCTATTGTTTAAGCTGCGGGGCACGCGCAGACTCGTTTTCTCGTTGTGTGCTTGTTCGACTGCTGTTTTTGCGGCAGGAACCTCCGGTCTTTGGGTTATGAAGCGTTTAGTGAAAGCGGCGCCCCCCCGCCGCCACGCCGCAGTGGTCTCGCCTCGGTTCACTTGTAGCGCGTTGCCATGAAGCTGGTGGAGATGTGCACGTAGCTGCGCGCGCGGGCGCGGGACACGGACTCACGTGCCAATTACAACGAGCTCATCTCCTACAAACAAATAACACAGTTTAAAGTTTAAACACACCCGCTTTTTACTCCATTATCCATTTCATCCACTTACCATATAGATGGAGTTTGTAGTTTTATAATTACAGACTGTAGTCCATCTGTGTTCTGTGTTGTTGTTTGTCCCCTGTTGGTTCTCTGTTCTCTGTTGGTCAGCAGCATCACATAACACACTCACTCACACAGACACACACAAACATTATATACTCTATATGGGGCAATTTGGAGAACTCAATTGACGTGATCCATGTTTTTGGACTGTGGGAGGAACACCGGAGAACCCGGAGGAAACCCACGCAGACACGGGGAGAACATGGAAACTTCACTCAGATGGGGATTCGAACTGGGAATCCCTAGTTTAAGAGCTAAACAAAACGTTAAAGTCATGCAGTAGTCAACTGATACATGATCGTAAGCAAAATCAGTATTAGAAAGCATACTTGCATTTATTCAACAGTTATGACTCTGAATGTATTCACGTGAAGCATCTATAGTTATGACTCATTAATTGATACAGTGATCTATGTTCATTCAGTGATACTGCCCTAATGAAATAAGGCACTATTATCTCCAAGTTTAATTATTTATATGTGGAAAAAATGCTGTTCGTCTAACGGTTGTATGTGAACATGTGCACATGTACACGTAGGCCCTCACCGATAATAGGCCTGTGTCTGCTTTGCAAGTTAAAATGAAATGACACATAGTGTACGTAATAGTGTTGCCTGCACTTACTATGGTAGCGTGCCTGTGTAAGCGGTTTGGAATGAACTGAGATATAATCCTGTTTGTGAAGGAGGATTAAAAAAAAAAAGGAAACCTGATGGGTTTTTTCTTTCACTGTGCATGAACAAACTGATATTGTTGTGTACACCCATTTAAATTCAGTTCAAAAGTACCATGTATCGTGTGATGTAAAGTCAATATTAGTTATTAAAAGTTAAGGAAACACATTAAATAACATATTGTATAGAACCTAAATCCACTATTATACAATAAATCTGTAAAAGGTGATTTGGAAGTATGTTTGAGATTATTTAATGGCTTTATGGAATGAATTGTAACCACTGTAAAGCAAATGCACACTGCTGTTTTGCCAGAAACCGAGTTAATCACATGCCTGACTGATCAAAGGGCGAGTGAATACTTTAATCAGGACATACTGTTTCCTGTCAGTGATAGTTTCACAAAAAAAGAATTAACTCATTAATAGACTACTGTTTAAATTTTAACCAAATTGTTCAAACCCTTGATTGGTTCAGAGAGTTAATACACGACTAAAAGACATACAGTTATTTTCACACTTTTTTAATGACAGATTAAGAACTCTAAACTGTACATATATAAATCATTGCCTATTTTTATTGTTGTTGTTGCACTACACACACACTGCACAGCTTTTGTTTAGACTTTGCATATTGTATAGTATTTAAATTATATGTAACTGTAGTAGAGAGTAGCAAATTCCTTGTCTGTGTGATATTCTTGGCCAAATAAATCAGATTTTGGTTTTGATGAATGAGCGGCTGAATGAAAGAATGAAACTCTGAAACCCCAGGTGGACAAACATCTGTATGGAGAGTTATGTTGTGTAAAAAGAAGGAATAACAAAGAAAGAAACCAATTTTCAATTCAGCTAAGGATTTTCTAAATAGCAATTCTGTCAAAAAAACAGTGGCCAACAAACTCTAGAACGGTTTCCTCCCACTGTCCAAAAACATGGATTCAAGGCAAATTGGCCGCTTTAAATGATCCCTATCTAAATTGCCCCCATATAGTGTGCATTGTTTGCCCCACAAACTGTGTGTGTGTGTGTGTGTATGTGTGTGTGAGTGGGTCACACATGACCCTAATAGAGGATAATTAAGGTAATTAATTGATGGATGTTGTATTTAAGAGATGTAAAAAATACATAGGCGGCACGGTGGCTTAGTGGTTTAGCACGTTCACCTCTCAGCGCTAGGGATTCCCGGTTCGAATCCCCATCTGGGTGGAGTTTCCATGTTCCCCCCGTGTCCGCATGGGTTTCCTCCGGGTTCTCCGGTTTCCCACATTCCAAAAACATGGATAAGGTCAATTGAGTTCTCCAAATTGCCCCATATAGAGTGTGTATGTGTGCGTCTCTGTGTGAGTGAGTGTGTGCCCAGCGATAGATTGGTGCCCTGTCCTGGGTGTATCTGCCCAGCGCCCGAAACGTTCTCCCCTGGATGGGCATAGGGAACCCCCCCCCCCCCGCGACCCTAATAGAGGATAAAGCGGGAGATAATGAATGAATGAATTAAAAAATACATGTTTAAAACTGAAAGCTGAGGATAATGGCGGCAGCGCGCTGTCGCTTTAAGAGTGTCAGAGTTATTGAACTACACGCCGCCATTTCCGTCGCTCCCGTTCCCAACCCAACAAACCCCGTGTGTGTGTGTGTGTGTGTGTGTGCGGGGACGCCGCTCAATGACAAAATTAATGTGCTGCTCAGGTTTTTAGGTAGGTTCACATAATTCCCTCTGTCTACAGAATCTCAGTGACACTACATTAAGTCAGCGCGGCTGCCGGCGGCGTGAGGCTAACAGCGGCCTGAGCCGGGATAAATATAGCGAGAGGATCAAATTAGCCCAAGTGTCGGAGAGCGAAGCTGTGGGGGGGAAAAGTGCTGTTTTAAAGATTTGGGCTACTTCTAGAGCTTTTCGATCAAAGTAAATGTTATTAATGGTTTGTTTACACCAACTTGACGTCGCTTGTGTTCTGTAGTTTGCACGTTTCCTTCTGCATGAACCAAAACAATGTCTGCGTCAACAGTCACTGTTATTCTCTGCAGTGAGTGAGATTATTAAACCAGCAAGTGCTTCGTTCACTCACTGTGAAAGTGTGCAGTTTCATGGTTGACATTATATTATCTTTGAGGAAATGCCAATTACTTAGTGGTTAGTACGTTCGCCTCTCAGCGCTAGGGATTACTGGTTCGAATCCCCATCTGGGTGGAGTTTCCATGTTCTCCCCGTGTCTGCGTGGGTTTCCTCCGGGTTCTCCGGTTTCCTCCCACAGTCCAAAAACATGGATCAAGTTAATTAATTTCTCAAAATTGCCCCATATAGAGTGTGTCTGTGTGAGTGAGTGTGTGCCCAGCGATGGATTGGCGCCCTGTCCTGGGTCTATCTGCCCAGCGCCTGAGACGTTCTCCCCTGGATGGGCATGGGGAACCCCACCGCGACCCTAATAGAGGATAAGCGGAAGATAATGAATTAATGAAATGCCAATTACAGGGTGATATTTTTAAATAGGGTCAATGTTCTATTCACATTCACATTCTATTCACAATATTCTATTCATACGTGTTTCTATCACCACACACCGTAAACTAACTGAACCAAATGTGATATTAGACTATAATCCTGTGCTCGTAAGATATTTGTCCATAAAGCAACATTATTCCTGACCATTAAAGATTTTGATAGTATAATTATATTCTAAGAAAGATTGATATCTATTATGCAATAATTACATTTAGAATCCTGAATGTACAATGATCACAGTTCATCACATTGTCTCAAGTTTTTTTGTCATTTATTTCAGGACTATTAGAGGTGAAATTGGAGTAGCAGTTTCAGTGTAGGAATTCTCATGCTAAGTCATGGATGAAGAAGACAGTGCAGATGAGCTGATCAACAAGAATGCAGCCAGTGGAAAAGGCAAAAGACCTGCTGCTTCTCTACCTTCTGATGAGGGTATGAAACCTCAAAATTTCCAGCGATGCCAAATGCAACATACAACACAGTTAAAACATAACTACATCTTTTCTGTTTTAATATGTGCAGACCACTCAGAGGAAGACAGTGAAGTCTCAGAGGAAGACGCAACAGACAGTGAGGAGGATGAGGATGAAGAGGTGGAGAACAGTGATGGTAAGTGCATCAGATTTCAACTGGAAACAAGGGAACTATCTCAGTGAGTTGTGTGCTGAGTGTTGAGTTTGCGAGAACCCAAAACAAAGACTGCTATTAATTATATATTAATTATCTATTTGTGATTTTAAAATGATCTTCACTTTTTAAAAATATATTCTTTGTTTGTTGTTAACCAGATGGGGCTGATGAAGTGGAAAGAGCGAAAGCACCTCTTCATGATGGTGGGTTAAGCTCAGATGAGGAGGCAGAAAAATGCCCCATATGCCTCAACGGTTTTGGTGACCAGCCGGTAGCTACGCCTGAAAATTGTGCCCACTACTTCTGTGTGGACTGCATTCTTGAGTGGGCAAAGGTATGTGTTGCATTAGATCTAATTGTAATCTCACATGTACACAGAATACAATGTGTGGACAAAAAGTTCAGTAAAATTTTATATATCCTGAACTGCATGGGATGAGTTTAAGAATCGAGGGGAATTATGATGAGGCTTATCAGGTCCACAATGCAAAGTCATTTAAAAGCCGTGTGCTAAAAAGGTGGCAACAAACAGGAACGGAGTGGAAAGTGTGACGTGTCTGATGGACTTAGCATTTTCTGTGTATATTCAGTGTAAAATTCACAAAACATTTTATCCACATCTCATGAGGCTCTTAAATAAACAACGTGTTCATACATATATGTTTATATAACTTGAAAAAAGGCAGCATGGTGGCTTAGTGGTTAGCATGTTCTCCTCTCGGCACTAGGGATTCCTGGTTCGAATCCCCATCTGGGTGGAGTTTCCATGTTCTCCCCGTGTCCGCGTGGATTTCCTCCGGGTTTTCTGGTTTCCTCCCACAGTCAAAAACATGGATCAAGTCAATTGAGTTCTCCAAAATTGCCACATATAGAGTGTGTATGTGTGCGTCTCTGTGTGAGTGTGTGTGTGCCCAGCGATAGATTGGCGCCCTGTCCTGGGTGTATCTGCCCAGCGCCCGAAACGTTCTCTCCTGGATGGGCATGGGGAACCCCACCACGACCCTAATAGAGGAAAAAGTGGAAGATAATGAATGAATGAATTAATGAATAACTTGAAAAAAACTTTTAGGTGTTTTAGTGGTGAGCAAACAATGCATGTCTTATTTTTGAGGTAAATAATTACTATAGTTCAGCATTAATGCGATGTCTGAATTTGTACATACTACAAATCCAGTAATGTCTTTACTCATAATGCTATCTCTTTTAGAAAGTGAACTCCTGTCCTGTGGATAGGATCGTTTTTAACCACATTCTTCTTAGAAAATGCTTTGGAGGAGAAGTAAAGAAAAAGGTATTCCACATTGGTTGTGCTTTTATTTGGATATGCTCTTTCTCTCTCTCTCTCTCTCTCTCTCTCTCTCTCTCTCTCTCTATATATATATATATATATTCATTCATTATCTTCCGCTTATCCTCTATTAGGGTCGCGGTGTATATATATATATATATATATATATATATATATATATATATATATATATATATATATATATATATATATATATATATATCAATTAGCTTAAAATCATCATTAATTTATATTTTAACACTTTACTAGATAAAATGTGGGCTATATGCTACATTATGGTCTGACACATCTTCATTGAACTGTACAGTAGCAGGTGCATGAGTATGTTATTATTAGCCCACTGATGCCATCTAGTGGTGAACGTCGTTGGACTGGTTAATTAATGGGCACATTCATCTAAAAAGTTATATATATTTAAATACATATGCCATATGCATGCATGCATATAAGTGTGTGCGTGCGTGCATGTGCATGCTTGCAGATTGCAGTAAAGGCACCAGCAAATGCTACAGATTTGGAGGAGGTGGATCTGTTTCAAGAGGACACCCATTGTGAGGCCTGTGGTGCATCAGACCGAGAGGATCGCATGCTTCTGTGTGATGGTTGTGATGCTGGGTAAGCATAATTATGTAATTTAATTACTGATCAAATGTAATAAAGAACTATTAATAGAAGAGTAAACTGATTTACAGCTTTATGGTTGACAGGTTATGGCTTGAGTTGCAACCGATCCTTTTATTGTTTTCCTCTTGAAGGTACCATATGGAGTGTTTAACACCCCCACTGAATGCTGTGCCTGTTGAAGAGTGGTTTTGTCCACAATGTGCACCAGACAACCAACAAACAAGTAATTAGCACATCATTCGTTCTTATAAGTTTTGACATCTTACATATATGCACTAGCTACAGACTCCATCTTCTTTTAAAGCAGTTTGTGTGAAGGCTGTAATATTTTGTTATAGTTGACTTCATTTAGATAATTTAGTTACTCGGTGTTGCAGTGTCTGCATGCTAGTTGACACCAAAGCAGTATATGAGGGCTTTCATGTCTGTATTAGGGGCGGAGTTGAGTGAGGAGGAGAGCAGTGTACATCCTACAACCAGCCGTCCCCATCCGAGACTGTCCAGACCCGGCCGGGCAATTGCACGCACGCAGCACAGCGAGAGAGTCCGCGCAAATGTCAACAGACATCGCATCCTGCAGGCACGCACAGCTGCTCAGGTTTGCATGATGCTTTCACCTGGCTCTTTAACATGAGAACAACTTTGCTGGCTGTGTTCTTCGAAACAACGTGTTCTCCAAAACACCGTGTGCTTAACCCACAGTAACATATTGCTTGTTGTATCTAATGAGAGTTTTTGGATGTTTGCTTTCGTACAAACCTCTATGTGGACAGAATGGACCAAATCCTAAGACTTAATGATAATAACGTTACCTCAATGGATTCAAAATAACAAGAACGAACAAAATACACTTTGTTGACCTGAGTTTTTGACTTGAATGGTCTTATTTTACATTATAATACAGTAAAAAAAGGTTAAAATGTTTGATATGTAACTCAAACTAACGTGTGTGTGTGTGTGTAATTGGTTGCTTCTTGGAAATCTGTGTTTGAACTTGGAATATCTTGATTTCATGTGAATATTAAACATATTGTCATAGTCAAAATTATTTTGTTATTTAAACCATGTCCACATATTTTTGATGCTGATGTGGACATTAAAGCACATGATGGACTTTAGTTTTTCATTTTTGGCTGTTGTGACAGGTTGCCCCACAGAACCTAACACGCTCTACATGGCTGGATGAGACTATCAATGCTGTGATGGCTAGACTCAACACAGACTGGTACCCAGACCTGCCCAGCCGCCCAGTGTCCCGCAGACGGCGCAGGACAGGTGATGATTATCAATTACTAGATTATAAAAAAGAGCGTTAATCTAATAGTGTGTATTTATAACCCAAGATTTGAGTTGATTATAAAAATAGCATTTCAAAATGCATATGAATTATTTTTTAAAACTTAAATTCACTTTGAAACTAGTTAGAAGAAGAAAAACCAAAAGTCAAGGGAAGGCAACAAGCAACAAAGTGTTAAAGACGAAATCTCGGAAGCGTAGAGTTAAGAGGAGGAAATCAAGAAGAAAAGTGGTAGGTGCACATAAATAATTCACAACTATTTACTTACGTAAATTATAAACACTAATTGGCTGGTTTGGCATTTGAAAAGTAATTATAGCGGAAGAATATAATGACTTGTATAAGTTATATAAACACAATTCATCCTCACAGGCAAAAAAGGAGACCACAACACGGGGCCGTATTGCACAAAACCTCGGCCTGAAGAAGCCTGCCCACGGTAACTCCATCCCCTCCGTCTACCGCCCGTATGACCCAACACTGAGCAGCATGAGGTCGGAGATCGGGGCGGCCTCTCTCTCCATTTATGGAGATCCTGCTGATCTTTCATCAAGCGAGTGAGTTTATACGAGTGTAAATGCGTTGTGTTACTGCTGTCAATGTGTTTAGTGTGTTCATCACATTTGGCTCACTGTTAAAAACGTACACTTCATGCACAAACGTTTTCATATTTCAGTTGAAAATTTCTCTTTTACAGTGGTGAGCAGACGGGACAGGCTACAGGCTCATCTTCATTACTTGAGGCTCATTGTAGAGGTTTGTCTCGCTCTGCGATGCGATCCCACCAGCCCGTGGCCAGACCCATACCTGCTGGACTTCCCAGGTAATCAGTCTCTCACACAATGCGATGAAAAGAATGTGATCTTCACTGTTTTTTTTTTTAATTTACGTTCTCTGAGTGTGTGATCTCTAACTGATTAACAGGCGGGGGCATCATGTCTCTCAGCTGGAGCAGGTGAGTGAGGCTGCACCAGTCCCTGACCTTCTGGGCAGCATCCTCAGCGGTCAGACCCTGCTGCTCATGGACAGCTCTGATGTCATAATCAACAGGGATGGTTCCCTTAAACCTATAAAACCTGGTATGTTCTGTTTAGAACCACAAGTTGTATATGCAGTAGTTTGTGTATACTGATGTAAAAAGCCATATACATGAATCTAAACTTAGTGACATCATATATTATACTATATATATTGTGTTCTTGGCTCTAATCTAATTGTTCTGTTTTTGTCTGCAGTCTGTTTACCTTCTCAGAGAAATAGCATTTCAGTAAACGCTGCTTCGGACGTGGCATCTCCCACGGAAGCAGGTCCACTCCTGTCCAGAGAACCGGCTCTGTCCAGCCCTGTAAGATCATCAGGTGCTTTGTTACGACCGGGTTCTGCTCCAGCACCTCTTGCGCTTCCCTCTTCTCTAAATTCCCACCACATCTTGCCACCTGTTAATGGACACACTCATGTTTCTCACCCACTTCTGCTTAAGCCTGCACCCTCCCTCACCAGTGGAACTGTCGATTCTCGAGTTGGTGAGAGGGTAAATACCACACACCAAGCACCTGCTAAAAAACCCTCCACAAAACCAGTGTGGGTAGATGTGGCTGCATTACCCAGAATTCCAAAGATTAAAAGAGAAGGTAGTTCTGTAACAAATGGTAACAATGGATCCGGCAACAAGTTACCAGACTCATCCACAACAAGTTTAGCGGGTGACAAAAGCCGGCAGCACTCCGTCGACCAGCAGAGGACAAGTGCTAACCATCAGGATGGTCCGGTGAACAGCCAGAGGCAAATGCACGACAAGACGCGAGTGTCCTCTTCTTTTTCTAATTCTTTTTCAAGTCCATCATCATCATCTACCAGTGTACAGTCAAATCCCCAGCCGTCCGCGTCTTCCACCATCAGTTTTCGCATCAACAGCAGTGGAAACCCATGGCATGCTCACAAACGTTCGATGCCCGAAGCCTTTCTGCCAACAAAGGATAAAATTTCTGAGAATAAACCCCAAAAGGACAAACAGTTTTTGCCCCTGTCCCGTTCTCAGGCTAAAAAACCCTCCGTGAAGCCTGAGGTCTATGATCCCTTTGAACCCACAGCTTCTGATTCATCAGAGGATGAACCTGAGGATAAGAAGGAGAATTTTAAAATGAATTTTCAAAGGCCAGTGGCTTCAAATCTAAGAGACAGGACGCAGATTAAAACCGAATCCATGGACCTGGATCTACCTGCCGAAGATGAAAGTTCTGGAAGGTTTGTGAAAGTCAAAGAGGAAGCGGTGGATGACCCGCAGTCGGTGCCTTCGCGTCATGTGTGCACACCAATTAAATCAGAGCGACCCGATGCGGCACATGGCGGTGACCCTGTGGTCTCGCATGAAACCCAGAAAAGCACTTCTGTTAAAATGGTGGATTATTCCAGATTAAGCTCATCTGACAGTCACCACGGTGACCAGTGGGTGAAAGTGGAGGTGAAGACTGAACCAGACCTCAGAGCTTCTCCTGTAAAGGCAGAGTCTCCAGTTGAGAGCCCGGTTACAGAAGGGAATGAATGTACTGCTGAGTTGTCTTCACTGATGGACACCTCTAGTGAAAGACAACAAAGCAAAGAGAGAGAAGCTATTTCTTCAGGCTTTAGCTCAATGTCTCCTTCTCTGAACCCTCTTTTGAAAGCCTCTGTAAGCTCTTGTAAAAAGAGAAAACACTCGCAGTCTTATGAAAGTAGACATTCACATTCAACATCCCCAATTCGAAGGCAATCTCACTCAAGACATGATAAACGCAGCTGCTCGACAGACGTGGGGGATTCCCAAGCACGCGAGCAGGAACGTTCACGAGACAAGGAGCATTTACGGTTGCAGGACAGAGAGCGCTCACGAGAAAGGGAGTGCCCACAAGACAGGACGCACTCGCGCCCACTGGACAGGGAGCATGCACACTCACGAGATAGGGACCTTGCACACTTGCGAGACAGGGAGCGCTCACGAAAAAGGGAACGCTCAAGAGATAGAGAAAACCTGCGAGAGAGGAAGCGCCCACCAGACAGGAGACAACCCAGAGACAAGGATCTCTTACAGGACAAGGGGCTCTTAAGAGACAGAAAAAGATCACGAGACAAGGAAAGTTTGAAAGACAAGGGGCAGTCTCGAGACAGGGAGTGCTTGCAAAGTCAGAAGTGCTCCACCCAATCCAGCAGCAGAGAGAGTTCCAGGGAAAGAATACAGGAGTCTAGCAGACCTGAACAACATGGACATCAGCGAAAAAAAGAACAAAGGAAAATGTCCAAGAAGAAAATCTCTAGATCCGGATCCGAAGACAGAATAACAGAACCGCTCCCGTCACACACGTCCACAGGATCCAAGAATGAAGAAGATGAAGGTGCAGAAAGAAAACCAACTTTACAAGACCTGACCCAGACGTTAACGAAGAGCCCTCAACACAAAATAAACTGTCCTCAGGCAGGGGCATGCTCCTCGTTCACTGATACTGTCCCACTTCATTTGTGCCCGTCTGTCTTCACTCCCGTGGAGTCTGAACGGGAGACCGATGGCGTGTTTAGCGGCCTGTCCGTTGAGACAAAGGAAGACAACAAAGACTTGTCCCAAGGATCATGTGCAATAAAGCAAGAACCAGCAGATTTTTCAGATGAGGACGTTAACCTGGATTATTTAATGGACAACTTGGACGTCGTTAAGAAAGAAATCAAGTCCGATGTAGATCCTGAACCTGTTGGCGCTGTAGAACCCCAACACCTTGTGTCGGAGAATGTCTGTGTTAAGCAGGAACCAATAATAATAATGGCGGGCACAAAAGCTTCATCACAGGGTAAACGAGTTACGTGGAACCTTCAAGAGCCACAGGTCTCTCAGCCAGAGAAAATGAGCAGTGAGTTCATTTAGTTTTTTTTTTTGCAAATATACTAGATGTTAAATTTAGAATTAAATTCAGAAACTGGCGGCACGGTGGCTTAGTGGTTAGCACGTTCGCCTCTCAGCACTAGGGATTCCCGGTTCGAATCCCCATCTGGGTGGAGTTTCCATGTTCTCCCCGTGTCTGCGTGGGTTTCCTCCGGGTTCTCCGGTTTCCTCCCACAGCCCAAAAACATGGATCAAGTTAATTGAATTCTCAAAAAATTGCCCCCTATAGAGTGTGTCTGTGTGAGTGAGTGTGTGCCCAGCGATGGATTGGCACCCTGTCCTGGGTCTATCTGCCCTGCGCCCAAGACGTTCTCCCCTGGATGGGCATGGGGAACCCCACCGCGACCCTAATAGAGGATAAGCGGGAGATAATTAATGAATGAATGAAATTCAGAAACTTGTATCAGTATCTCACTAGTTACCCCAAAGATTTTTTTCATGGGACATGATGGCTGTTCTGTGGGAGTGTAATGATTTTGTTAGAAGCTCATGTTCATTTTTAGAGGTTAGTTGAGGGCATCAGAGCGCTGTGAGGCGGATGTGCTGACCATGATGCCACCGTTCTCACCTCCCATGTTGTCGTTGTATTGTATTATTATTGTTATGAAGGTGTGTACCACATATAATTGGTTCTTCTTTATCCCTGTCAGAGCTGGCACTGTTTAAAATGAAACTCAAGCAGGAGGGATCCCGGCGGGCGTCTGCAAATAATGCTAAGGTACGGTGATGTTTCCCTTCCTTATTTTAATACAGCATCGTCACCAGCTTGACATTTAGGGTCAGTGCACAGGTTAAACCATTATACTCAGCTTTATCTGGTTTCACCACGGTGTCACTGTATCAACCACAACCAGCAGGCTGCAGACGACCTCACATGACATCTTAGGAAATCAGGGTTAGAATAATACCCTCGTGAGCCACAGGGTGGCGGTCAGCCTGCACCTGCTATATTCAGCCCTGCAGAGCCCTGTAACTGAAACTGAAAGCTAGACAGCAGCTTTTCAAGACAAATGAAACTGGGAATTAAAAGTGGGAAATGATCGTCAGACAGAAATAAACAGGCCCATCAGGAAATGGTTTTAAATAACTTAGAAATTTAATACATCATGCAATTTGATCCTGCTCAACAAGATACTACTTAGCTTTTTTTTCCATTTCTTGAGAGTAACAGATTATAAAACAGATTCGATTCTGAACATAAAATAAAATCATAAATCAGTTATAAGTAAATGAGCTAAACTACATAAAGTAAATAAAATAATTAGTGATATAAACTATTTGTCTTTTTGTAGTTTAATAATTGCAGACTGTGGTTTATTTCTTAGTTCAGGTAGGTATATATTTATTAGATGTGTAAGTGTTTATTAGAAAATCAAAGCCTGTCTCTGAGACCCCTTCATTTCTATATTTTTTATATGTTTACAGGTAGTGTACCATAGTTCAAGAACTATGAGTTATTTTTAATTTTAGTTTTGTACTTTACTCCCAGGAGGTCACTGGTGTTTCTGCATCAAACTCTACAACCACAAGAATGAACGCTGAACAGCTGAGAGGCACATCTGACGTTCCTCAGGAATCCACAGCTCAATTGGAGTCCACAGAGCCACCTCAAAAAGACAAGGTGGGTCCGTTTATGGGCTTTCATTGAAGTATTTTTGGAAATAGGTTGAAAAGTGGTTATAAATGTTTTAAATCTGTTTAGTCAAAAATCCATTACTACTGGATTAGCACACTTTTATCCACAGCCTGTATTTCATGATGCAACCTCAATCTATTATGAAACAGTTTACAACCAAGTCTTGAGCTCATCTCTTCCGGAGTGAAAATGACTCTGTCACTGTCATGTCCTCTGTGCTTTGTTTGCTTGTATGTGGTGACTCACAGTATTTAAAGAAGCTGCATATGCAGGAGCGAGCTGTAGAGGAGGTGAAGCTGGCCATTAAACCCTTTTATCAGAAAAGAGACATCACAAAAGAGGAGTACAAGGAGATCTTGAGGAAAGCGGTTCAGAAAGTAGGATATACTGTGCAAACACGGCTGTTAACCACATGACCTGAGCGTCAGGTCTCCAGCTTTTTGGCTCATATTTTGCTCTCTTGTTTGTTAGGTGTGTCACAGTAAGAGTGGAGAAATCAACCCGGTGAAAGTGGCAAACCTGGTGAAAGCATATGTGGATAAGTACAAATATGCCAGGAAGCATCACAAAGAGGAAGAGTCTGTGAGGAGCTCAGATAACACTGAACCACTCTGAAACTCCTGATGAGCTAAAGTATTCAGTCTCCCACCAAACTTAATACTCAAATCAGTTATTAAGTTCATCTGTTTCCGTATCTATGGGGTAGTATGACATCGGATCGCCGATTGGCTGATTGATTATAAAGTTAATGACACGACATTTCTAATGATCACATGGCACTTTCCCACCACAAATAACTAATACAATCAGTAGCAGTAACTTTCCATAGCCATGTTTCAGTTTGACCTTTAACCTTGTAATTTGTTTACATCCCTAAAAAAAACGTCTTTACACTGTACTGCCCCCCCCCCCCGTGTTATTTTTTATTAATATATGAATTTGACACCTGTTTGTTTTAGTATTAAGTTACATTTAGCAAAATTTGCCTATTTCACATTACAATCTGTTCACGTCTGATTTATTTTTTATTCGGTTTGGTCAGATTTGTAAATCCAGAGGGTTTATGTTTATATAAGCGACGAGGTGTGTTATTACAGTGAACATGTCTGCCCTCTGGAACGGCGTGCCCGCTCACATTGAGTCATTTCAGCTCGAGCCAGCGGCGTCACTTACAATAGAATCCGTTATACTTGTGGCCAAGTGAAGGCAGTGAAGGCAGGAGTAGCTCGTGTACGTGGCTTCATTTCCGTAGGACGTTCAGATAAACATGCCCCAAAAAAAAAAAAGTTTAAAGACAGAAAGAAAGACGGCAGTTTATCAAATCTGCCAGTGCCAATAATCAGCCGGTCGATATCGATGTTGCGCCAGTGTCATCGTGCATCCCTTACACAAACGATGGAAGAAATTTAATTTATCGTGTATCTGGTCTAAACGAGACGCAGCGTATTTCAATGTCTAAATTTGGATCTTGTTGATCAAACTGTTTATTTCATTTCAAATTGTCTAGACTGTCAGTCGTACGTAAAGCCACGGAAGCTGCTTTTTGGCTTTGTTAGGCTTTGTTTGTGCTCCTGTAAAGTCGAACCAACAGACAAAAGACAAACTTTTTGAAAAATAACCATTCAGTTGTACATTTGAATTTTCTGAATATCGCTACTGTAAGTATTCATCAATAAATTTTACTCCAGAGTTTAGAGTCAAACTTTGAATAATAAGTTTCACTCTGTGTTTCATGAACAAGTTTCAGCCATGCAGCTGAGTTTCTACTTTGTGAACATTGTCCTGTTCTGACCTGTCGAGAACCTCATGAGTCTGGCTTCAACAGAGTGAAGGAAAGTATTGTTACATTTTTCAAATTCTGATTGCCGGTCGAGGAAAGTCAGGTTTCCATCACGCATAACTGGAGCTGAGATCCTGCACAGATCCCCCCGCAGCTTCCACTCTGATGATAAGGCACTCTATAAGATTTTAAGAGCTTATAAAAAATTTAATTGAACCAGACAAGACATGCTGTTGTGAATTTTTATTTTATTTCTGTCTAGATATACATTATAAATCAATATACTTGATGCCATCATCATAGAGAAGTCTAAGTGAGAAAGTATTGCCCTTTGGGCAGAGTTAGGGGAGTTCTTCATTAGAACATAAATATCTAAGGACAGGACTTTGGAAGTGACTGAAACGAGTAGTTTCTAAAGAAATTCTCTGTGACAGATCGCAGCGATGCGTTAAAGTGAAATCGCCACATTAAAAACATGCAACTTTCTTTTTTAAACTGAAAGTATTTTCCCTTTTAATCTGCTGTTTTTAGGTGGAAAGGAAGTTTGTCCTCCCTGTAAAAGTTTGGGGTTTTCCATTATTTTTACTTGCATAATTATTAATATGTTGATGGTAGTGTTCATCAGAAGACGAGTGTTGGTTGTTGATTACACAGCACTATTCAGCAATGGGAAGTGGGAACGTGGCCTCGATGAGTTCATAAA
The DNA here is from genome assembly GCA_019802435.1 of Corydoras maculifer. Lineage (NCBI taxonomy): Eukaryota > Metazoa > Chordata > Actinopteri > Siluriformes > Callichthyidae > Corydoras > Corydoras maculifer. The sequence goes on along the minus strand of JAFMOD010001012.1, from coordinate 611,309 downwards.
GGCTGTTGTAGGAGAACTGCAGGCTGATGTTGTCGTTATGCAGAGACGATGCTCCCTCCATCTGCGCTGCCTTGTAAAGCTCACGACAAATCAGGGGCACAACCTAGAGGAAGCAAAGTGAAGACAGTCTGTTTAACTTGCATGAGAAAATCAGTTTGTCGTCATTTTTATCCAAAGCAACTAAAAAATATACCAAATCGAAGTCAGAAGACAGGGTCAGCCATGGAGTCGTGATTAAGGGCAAACACTGGTAATTTTGATGGTCGAACCTTCAGTTTAGTAGCCCCTCACTCTAACCCTTGAGCTACCACACCCCGTTCATGCCACACCATTGCCAAACATCTATTAAGCAGAATGTTTTGTGCTCTCTATAGTGTTTTGCTTAAGGTTTTCGACAGGTTTGTACTTTCAGTGCAACGGAGTCCGCAAATTTGCTTCTGATGAATTATGCATGAAAATTGATGTTGTTATAGCATTCGTTTAAATGGCTTTATATCTTCAGGGATACATCATTCACTTCTACAGAGAAGACGAATGAGTATGTTCTCTTGGAATCCCAACCATATTGTTTCAGAGAACATTTTACCTTCACAATGATCAGTTTCTTTTCCCATGGTTTCCCATCTGGGAATTTCTCCCCGAAGCACAAGTAAATGGTGTAATCCGGAGATCCTCGTCGATTTTCTTTGAAATCAATGAGATCTGCAAGAGAAATATATGTGAATTATGTGCCTGCCTTTGATGTCACTCAAAATCAGGTCCATATTCCACAAGCAACAAGTTTCCAATCTGTTGCACTCACCTTTCTTGTACGCATCAAAGCTGAACAGCAACTCATCACGGTTCTGGAGCAGCTTCCTGGGTTCTGGTTGGTTCTGGATATCAGATGGATCGCTGGTGCTTGTAAAAACGTTGCAGTTGCAGTTGTCTTGGCGATAACCGTAAATGCCATTGTGGCAGACTTTTAGCAGCAGGCCCTTTTTAATGTTGTCCAGAAGGCGCTTAGTGAACTGGATCTGCTTTCGGTCGGTGAGAGCCTCTGTACTGGGGAAGAGCACAGACTCGCCCCTCAAATCTGATATGTCCCACTGTGTGTGAAGCTGAACAACTGTGTTGGAACACTGCACCTTCATCATCTCCAGTCTTCTGTAGTGAACCGAGATCTCCAGCTCATGGATGTAGGGCCGGATGACAGACTGTTGTCCTGAGATACACCAGGCAGAAAATGACTTTGTGATTGTGGTGTTACACTTGAATTCATTTTTGTAGATTCTTAGTACAGTTTTGTGGTTACTGCACTAAGAATATCAATATTGGTTGTGAGTGTAAAAACTGGTAAGCTGGTGAAATAGGTTGAATGCACTTTTGTCTTTGTCTTATGAAAACCATTTAAATAGACACTAAGCCACTGTTTTAGTCATATGTTTTCAAATGCTTTCTTAGCTTTAAATAGTAAACAATCAAAGCACTGTGGCTGAAAAGAAGTTCAAAATTTAGATCAAGCAACAGGGCAAGTGACGACCGTTTTATAATCTCAGGTGCAATAAACATTGATTTTGCAAATACCTGTTGAATATGAAGGCTGCAATAAATCATGTGATGAAACCGGAATGTTGTTCATGATGCTGGGTACGAATGGCATTGCAACGTAGTTATTTTGAATCACTTGGTTCTGCTGTTGACAGGCTGGCCAGGACGGGACAGCTAAAAAAAAAAAAAAGTAAAGTATACATACAGCAATTAAACCATGGTTTTATATATATATATATATATATATATATATATATATATATATATATATATAATAAATATATGTAAAGCCACACACCTGCAGCTTGCTGATTTAGATGCAGCATGTCCATGTGATTGGATAAGTCATCATGCTGTAAAATAAACATCATAGAAGTGAGCAGTGTACACTTTGATCCGGATTTTGTCATAAACACTGGTGTATAAATTATATTGTGTAAATGTGTAAGATTTAAGGATGTAAACAGATTTCATAAAATCCTAATCTTGGGTTTGCAGTTATAACAGCATGGACTCCTCTGGGAGAACTTTTCCTCAGTCATACAGAAGAGTGTAAAAGGCTGGAAACCAATCAGTAGACAGGACTCAGTACAGGCCAGTCGAGTTCTTCCACACTTAACTTTTTCGGATCTTATTGAAATAGAAAAGAACCTTCCCCAAACTGTTTCCACAAACTTGGCAGCATACATACACAAAATGCATGACTAAATTTACTGCTTAAGATGTGTGTCCACATGCATAAAATTTGAAATGCCAGATGTTTTTATGGCCATTTAGCAAATTTACCTCCATTGCTTCACTTTCTTCACCTGCTAAGCTGTAACCATTTTGTTTGGGATTGCTCGGATATGACTGATGATCTGTGGACAGAAATCACTGTCAGTCTCTGTTCTTCAGATACAGAGTGTTAGCAGATCTGTGTTTACAGGTTGAGTGGTTAATCTTACTTTGAGGATGGATGATGCGATAGATTTTATGAGGATTCCTTGATTCCTTGGAATGATCTTCAATCATTTTGAATTGTGTAAGGCTGTTAAGTGCGCACCGGAAGTTGGTCTTCCACTTGGCTTTGTCATTCGGGTTCTCGTTGATCTTTCCACTGACCACAGCCCATTCCTACCCCAAACAAAAAGATGTTTATACACAGCCTGGGAAAATGCACTGGAGACTTTATTATCACAGTGACCTGCCTTTGAGTTTGATTCAGTCAGCTACATCACCACCGAGCTCTGCATGGTTACAGAAATCATTTTCCTCCAATTCAAACCCATTATTAGGAAGAGGCTTAACGTGAAAATGATTACTTTTCTTTTGGAGTACAGGTTCATAATTACAGTAGTAGAAGTATTAATGAAGAATGAAGAGTAATAAATAAGTGAAGGTTGATGTTTCTAGGTCACCGTTTTAATACATTAAGCCTTGTTTTAAACTGGCCCCCCCTGTGAGAGTCCTGATCTGAGTCAGTAGCAGTCAGTATACTACGCAGAGATGTGTTTTGATAGAAAATATTCATTCATTCATTTAGTATCTTCTGCTTCATCCTCTATTAGGGTCGCGGGGGGTTCCCCATGCCCATCCAGGGGAGAATGTTTCGGACGCTAGACAGGGCGCCAATCTATCGCTGGGCACACACTCACACTCTATAGGGGGCAATTTGGAGAATTCAATTGACTTGATCCATATTTTTGGACTGTAGGAAGAAACCGGAGAACCCAGAGGAAACCCACGGGGACAACATGGAAACTCCACCCAGATGGGGAATCGAACCCTAGCGCTGAGAGGCGAACGTGCTAAACCACTAAGCCACCATGCCACCTGATAGATTCATTCATTCATTATCTCCCGCTTTATCCTCTATTAGGGTCGCGGGGGGTTCCCCATGCCCATCCAGGGGAGAACGTCTCGGGCGCTGTCAGATACACCCAGGACAGGGCGCCAATCCATCGCTGGGCACCACCTGATAGAAAACAATCAAATCTTACTCGGAATATTCTGTTGTCCTCGTCACCGCAGTCTTTTCTGGAGTTGTGCTTCCACGGGATGCGGAACGTGTCTCTGTCGATCATGTAAAGTCCGTCGTAAGTTCTGCTGCTCACCTGCTCCAGCAGCCAGGTGCCGAACTGCGGCTTCCCCACACTGCGCAACACACACACACACACACACACACACACACACACACACACACACAGTTTCATTTCACTGCCGCAAACTTTGGCTAACCAAATCTATTTCAGCTTCACTGCCTGATGAATATGTTTTATTATTAATTTATTATTAACTTAGATTTTTTTATTCCATGCAGAGAAAATCCTTAAATATGTGGCGTCGCATGGCGGCGACTCAGCACTGATCATTAGTACGGATGACAGCCCTACCTGTTTATTGCATACATGGCGTTCCGGTTCGGGTCCGGGTCCGGGTTCGAATCTGATGACGTAAGCAAACAAAGCCTCGGCTTTTCTCAGAAAGCCGCGCGCGACCTGTTCGTTAAATAGACGCGGAGCCTGAGGGCGGAGAGGAGGCGGTGACGTCATTCTGCTCCAAACCCTACCTCGCCATCAGAACTGCATCACAGAATAAAAAAACAAAAACTCAGGACCAACGTAAAAGCTCGGCTTCATCATCACCGTATAATAAAGGAACTGCAGAATTCTACCTTCACAGACAACTTTCACTAAACTAAAAATCCGTTCCTATCCGAGGTTAAAGCTACTGAGGCAAATATTCACAAAAAGTACAAATACAGCAATAAAAATCTTATATTACAAGTTAAATCAAGTTTCTTTATATATAAATTATATTCCTTTATATATTTTGTATTTTTACAACAGCTTATTGTCCCAAAGCAGTTTTAGAGTGTTTTAATGCAAGATATTGCGACTTTAAATTCGAAGAGGAAGTTCCAGGTAGGTCGCCTACCTGTGTGTGTGTGTGTGTGTGTGTGTGTGTGTGTGTGTGTGTGTGTGTGTGTGTGTGTGTGTGTGTGTGTGTGTGTGTGTGTGCGCGGGTGATTTGGGACACAGCCAAATTTCCTCGTGGAGTGGCACACAGCGGGAAAGCCTTTGATGTAAAAACTCGATGGCGTGATGGTCTTGTCTGTCTGTCTGTCTGTCTGTCTGTCTGTCTGTCTGTCTGTCTGTCTGTCTGCCTGCCTGTCTGTCTGCCTGTCTGTCTCTCTCATGGAGGTTAAAAACTTTGGACACAACAGAACGTCGACATGTAAAGAACGTGGGAAACAGATTAAAGACAGTGGGACCTCACCAAACGCCATAAAGCCTGAAAACACCTGCAGAGGTTGGTTTAGTTCACTCCAACACAACAAACAATATATCAAATACCTCTATTTTCCTTCTCCTGTCCATAAACTTATCCTTGAAATGGTGTTGTTCGGTTTACAAAATGATATTACTTCTAGTTTGCTGTATATCTTTAAATGTTTCCAGTATAAAACTAAGAAAAAGAAGCATTGGAGTGAAAATGTAACTGTGTATACTTATGATACATTTAGATGGGTTGTATTGACTTGAGCTTTGACTTGAAATAAAAGTCAATTTTATTCACATAAAGCTTTTTACAGTAGCGTATTTTTTAAAGCAGCTTTATAAGGCTAAACCTCCAAATACCGAGATAAAACATTCATTCATTCATTCACTCATTATCTTCCGCTTTATCCTATATTAGATTCGCGGGGGGGGGGGGGGATTCCCCATGCTCATCCAGGGGAGAATGCCTTGGGCGCTGGGCAGACACACCCAGGACAGGGCGCCAATCTATCGCTGGGCACACACTCACTCACACAGACACGCACGCATACACACTCTATATGGGGCAATTTTGGAGAATTCAATTGACCTTGATCCAAGTTTTTGGACTGTGGGAGGAAACCGGAGAACCCGGAGGAAACCCACGCAGACACGGGGAGAACATGGAAACTCCACCCAGATGGGGATTCGAACCGGGAATCCCTAGTGCTGAGAGGAGAACATGCTAACCACTAAGTCACCGTGCCGCCCACCGAGATAAGGCAACAGTGGCAAAAAAAAAACAAAACGGATAGTTATTTGATTTTGTTTTAAAATTAGAAACATTGTGAGGACCAAAGCTCAGTGGGAGGCTCATGGAGGGGAGTGTTTACATTTACATTTGGTCATTTAGCAGACTGTTATCCCAACACGAAGACTGAGGTCAGAATGCATGGAGCAATAAGAGTTAAGGGTCTTGCTCAAGGACCCACATGAGAAGCTTTGGTGGAACCGGGATTTAAACCTTAGAGTTGACACCCTGACCACTGAGCTACCGCACCCCCAGAGTGCTAACAGTGTAGGACAATAACTGGCAGAGCACTTTTATTAGAATCAAAGAAACGTAGATGATTTTAAATGGACAGAAGATGACACAAGTGTACTACATTTTAATCCATTGTTGTTTTAATGCTGCTTTAAGCAGGATTTTATCTACGTACTATGATGTCATGTGCCTACTCCACCCTTCACACCTGTGCAATAGTCTAACAGTGATGATGTCAGAGCCTCCATTGCCCTGGTTTTATCCATTATTATGTATCAATCACTAAATTCATCTTCCATTATACTACTTTGAACCTCTGTCATTCTGTCATATTGTCTTGGCTCAATGATTCATCAGTTTAATTTGTAGCTACACATAGGCTTTTGACAGGAAACTACTCGTAGTGCAAATACAGCAAAATGTTTTAAAGGAAAGATGTTCCCATGCTTCAGAGAGTTTAGATTCTAACTTTGTTAGTCATGTTAATGCAACACTATAATGTTCGACCACACCTTGTGTATGAACCCAGAGGTATGTTCAGATGAAGTTTAACAGCAGGTTATGTTTTTTACTGACTTAGTTTTATTAAAAATACATTTTATCATGCTTGTGGGTATAATCCATGCCTATTATCTATATTTTATGCCCAAATTTGGTCTCTACAGTGTAAATCGTGGAATTTGTTTGTAACTTTATGTTTTAAGGTTAGTGTTACAGTGGTACAGGCTAGGCTTGATTAGGTCTCACTGAAATTAATGGAAGTCCCCATTATGCAAAACACAATACTACATGTGCTTGAATGTCTTACTTTGTGTGTAGGAACAGGAGGGAGGGAGGAGGCCCGATTATAGTTTCTGTGACAATCGATCTCACATATAACAGGTGTGCAGTTGCAGTACTATGTTTACACATCTTTAAGGGGAAAAACTGATTTTCTGCCGCGTAAACCTTTCATTCATCCCTTTAAACCACATCCTGTGCTTTTAAAGGTGTCTGTGGTCATAATGTCACATGATTTTGCCCTCTGGCAAAACATATCACACTCACACCAGCAGTGGAAGGTGTTTTCTCTCGCAGGAATCAGTGGAAAAAGGAAATGAATCTCACTCTCACTGGTGCACTTCTCTTTATACAGCTCTCTGGAAGTGCTGTCCTGCCTTCATGTGGCTGATTTCAACACGCAGAGACGTGATGCGAGTTCTACACGACTGCACAGTTCTCACATCCCATTTCTCTCGTAGACAAAACTAGTGGTGGAGAAGTATTTACTGCGAGACTGAGAATCGGAGGCTCAGGCCTAATTTTTGCGACCTGTTCCAAAATCTACAAAACTGACATTTTGTGAACTGATTATGTGAGGGGAGTTTGAAATTTAATGCCCTACATTTTTTTTCTCAGAACATTCATTCATTCATTATCTCCCGCTTATCCTCTATTAGGGCCGCGGGGGGTTCCCCATGCCCATCCAGGGGAGAACGTCTCGGGCGCTGGGCAGATGGACCCAGGACTGGGCGCCAATCCATCGCTGGGCACACACTCACTCACACAGACACACTCTAAACGGGGCAATTTTGAGAATTCAATTAACTTGATCCATGTTTTTGGACTGTGGGAGGAAACCGGAGAACCCGGAGGAAACCCACGCAGACACATGGAAACTCCACCCAGATGGGGATTCGAACCAGGAATCCCTAGCGCTGAGAGGCGAACGTGCTGACCACTAAGCCACTGTGCCGCCTTCTCAGAATATATTTATTTTAAATATTTCAAATGTGGTGACAAAGTAAATAAATGTTTTTATTACATGCAATATTATTCTATGTTATCTCCCTTAACTTTATGGCTTTACGTCAAAGTAAAACGATGTATTTTATGCTGTGCATGTATTTCATGCTGGTACCGTACCAGCTCTTCTCATGTTCATGTAACTGTGTTTTATACTGCATGAATTACACCCTCATCATCGCCCAAGTCTGTCCCACACAAAGCATGCCTAAGGTGCCCCAAATAACTGAAAGTCTTGACCTATATACTGGGTTTGTTGGCATATATACTGGGTTGGTATAATATATATATATATATATATATATATTTACACACACAACTTTTACCCATTAATCCTATAAAGTCAAACATATATTGCACTGTGATTTATATTGTGGAATGACAAATAAAAAATACTTGACTTGATTTGACTCATAGATCAAGAGATTAGCCATTGCATGATTGTTGTCGCCCTCTGCTGGATAATGTACACAATAATAAATTTGTAAGGTAAACTCAGGTAGTGCCGCTAGATGTCACTATTAATCCACTTTTATGGATTAGTTTCATGTTTTTAGTTTTAGAAATTAGTTTCATGTTTTTAAATGAACTGTGTCTCTCTGACATGAACGTTTCAGGTATGTAGGTCATTAAACCACCAAACAAAAAAAAACCCTCTGGCATCACGTGTCATGTGAACTTTAATTTGCTCATGTCCTAACTGCTTTTTATCACTTTTGAGATACTACAATGACTGAGAAAACAATAGGGACACTATCATGTCACACTGTCCTCAGCTCTTCTGTTTTAGATCTTGAATAGCAGGAACTGGGGTCCAGCACAGCTTGGTGATTTCCAGTTTTATTTCTCATGTTAAACCATATCACTGAGTATGTGTGAGCATAACATGAGACAATTTTGCAAAAGCTCTGAGTAGGCTTTCTACAAGATTTATTACATCAGACACTGATGCTGGGAGAGGACCTAGTTAGCATCCTCCATCTAGATCTCTCAAAGATGTTCAGTGAGGAACATCAAAATAATATTGTCTGTTTTAGTTTCTGTCTGTGTAATGTGCGTGTTTTGTAAACTTTGATGCAGCAAGCAAAGCAATTGTTAAAGTAAGTTGTGACTTTTAAGTCTAGTTTTTTAAAACTAAATTAAAAAGCAGCATATTAAAACTCTTGGCAAAAGAAAATTCACAATCTCGGTCTTCAAGCGTTGCATGGATCGTGAAAACAGTTTATGGCGCTTTGCATGTGACCATATATTTGCAAACCGTTTGGATTAGTGAACAAGCTGCAGTGAGGATTTTAATTTATGCAGTTTGTCTATGGTGTATTCTGATGTGCAGAGAGACTCGGACCGTCTGCACCGAGCAGATACGCGAAGGACACACGCTCACCCGAACATTCACTTCTACAAGCATGCAGCACCTTGGATACCCTGGTATGAAGTCGACTGGGTGTTTTGAATTTAAAGCCTGGACCGTGAGGAGGGGGTGCATGGAAAAGAGCGATAAATTGTACTCTTTCCAATGGCACATTGTTGAATGCAAAAAAAAAAAAAAAAAAAAAAAAAAACGCATTTCAAAGCAGCAAAACTATTCACTTTTTCCCTTCTTTCCTTTTCTTTCTAGTTTGCAAAGCGTTTGCATTCACCAATGGGCTTCCAGGCTGAAGATATTGGAATGTAAATGAGCGAAGCGTGTGCTGGCGCAGTGAAAGCGGCGGATTGTTTATTGAGGCTTGTGCAGCCACGCGTCTGGCCCGTCGAGCCGCAGCCCAGCAATCCCGCAGCGGGGCGGAGACTTCCAAAGCAGCGTGCGTCTTTTTCAGGGGGTGGGGTGTCGGACGCGTGTTAAAAAAGGGTCCAGTGCTGCCAAAGGTTGTATCAGATCGCCAACTGGTAGGGGGGCAGACGACACTTGAAGCACACGCGAAAGCCACGCGAGAGCAGGTCGCCACTTTGTTCTGGAGGAACTCTTGAGCACCTGGGCTAAATCCAAACCCCGACATGGAGAGCGGCGCCACCGCAGTGCAGCCGGCCCACGGTCCCTGCGCCTTTGCGCACGCGGCCAGACTCGCCACCGAGCCCGAGTGCGTGCTTTCTGGGGCGGACAGCAGCCAGAGCAAGTGCAAAGTGCTGAAGAGACAGCGCTCCAGCTCCCCAGAACTGCTGCGCTGCAAACGAAGGCTCACCTTTAACGGGCTGGGCTACAGCATCCCCCAGCAGCAGCCGGTGGCGGTGGCGCGGCGCAACGAGAGAGAGAGGAACCGGGTCAAACAGGTGAACATGGGCTTCCAGACTTTGCGCCAGCACGTACCCAACGGTGCCGCCAACAAAAAGATGAGCAAGGTGGAGACCCTGAGGTCGGCGGTGGAGTACATTCGGGCGCTCCAGCAACTTTTGGACGAGCATGATGCCATATCGGCCGCGTTCCAATGCGGGGTTCCGTCTCCCACTTTGTCCCACAGCTACTCCGCCGACCCGGAGTCACCCCACTCATCCTACTCGTCGGATGACGGGAGTTACGAGCACCTGAGCTCTGAAGACCAGGAGCTGCTGGACTTTACGACCTGGTTCAACAGATACTGATGCAGCCAGATGAACACCAAAGCGGGCAGTGGGTGTCCCCCCGCGGGGGGTGGGTGCGCGTGCTCTGCGCCCCTGGAAGAGCGTGTTACTGTACAATTGGTCCACGCAGATCGTTGCCACGAACATTTGCTGACCTTTACATTCTGGGTTTTTTTGTAAGGTAGCACTGAGTCCAGTTCGCACGTCGGGGGTCGTGAACACCATCAGGCTGAATTTACAAATATCTGGAATATTTTGTTCAAAAGGCCAAGTCTGCTATTCCTACTGCACCAAACGCAGATTTAAAAAGTGCAATTATGAAACCGTGATATTGTACTTCTGTCGTTTTATGCGTTTTGACTCCAGAGCGTCTTGCAGAACGCGAACGGACCTTCATGCCAAACTCGCAGCGGTGCGCATGCGCGGTGTAACCGTTGGCAACGCGGGACGCGGCGTCGGTGGCGTTGCATCGCGGTCTGATCTGCGGGTTTAGTTTCTGATTCATCGTTTTGAATCTTATACCATCAGATGTGATGCATTGTTCAAAAGATAGAAATGAAGATTTATTTTTGTACGCCGAACAAACATGTAAACTGCCTCTCTGTGACAACAACCATGCTGGTTTCTTGTTAGTCTGGAAAATAGATTGTTGTTGCTTTTACGTAGACCATAGAATTATGGACATGGTTTTCAATGTATGCACTTGTTCCTAATTTTCTGTGTTCCATGAAACTGTACATATTTACGATTTCAACAGATATGCCGTATTTTTTGTAAAAAGTTTTATATAGGCTTATATATATATATATATAAAATAAATTCTCTAGTCTATTTATATATGCACTGGCTCGGTTTGCAGTTTTTTTCTGCATATGAATTTAACATTTAAATGATTCAGTTTGACAAAGGTGTAGAGCTGCAGAATTATGCTGTAAGCCTTGTTGTCATGAAGTAAACAAAATGTAAGAATAAGTCGCACATTAGTGAAGCATAGTAAAGTTCTCTTTTCCACTTCAAGCTCTAACAGTGATGGACTATTTTACTTCTTGCATATTGCTCTTTCAATGAGTAAATATTGGTACAGAGTTAAAATCTTTATAAGCTATAGATGAATTACGATGACCTCCTAACTGCAGTTCACCTCTGTCACCTACTGTGATGTGCTCTTTTCTTACAACTCAATTGCCCTTTCAGCAGTGCTCTATACAACTTAGACCATTATATGGATTATAGCACTCATTCATTGTAAACAAATGCTGGAGGCAATGAAATAATTACTCAAATTTCACCTGCAGGCATTTGCATTTGAAGTAAAGTAATAAAAGCACAGGGACCTCACAACATGACTCTTTAGAACCCATTTGGCTGTCCACTAGATTCTTAAGACGTGAAAATAATATAGGGCAGAATAATAAACTTTTGAATCTGATATGTGTTTTGAAACACATTGCAATTCAATCTCCAACATGCCAAATAATAGGAGGACAGGTTCTGTTCGAAACCATAAGAAATTCATAAATAATAAAGTATTAAAACAATGTAATCATCAGTGAATGATGGAAGTTAAGCCATGTATTCTGCTTTTGAGATAAATGTTTGTATAGGTGACATACCTGCAAGACCTCTAATAATCGAGATTAAAAACAAACATATAGATCTATTATATTTATATCTATAATATGTTGGTTAGAATTTGATCATTTCTGAGTCTTTCTATTTCCCCTGTATCTAATATAATGGACATTAATTAGAAAAAAACATTTTTTTAAATGTAGAATGGAGGAGTCTTGGTGAAACAGCAATAAGACATTAAGCCAAATGCTCCCACTTACCCCTTTGCTCTCTTGACCCACATTGATGACTCTGTTAGCAGCTGCAAAGCAAATTGTGTTTTGTGACCTGGGTAATAGCTTACTAAAATGACAATATGCACATACACTATTACACATTCACCTAATATTATTAATGAATTAATTTTAAGCTTCTAAATTCAAAAAGCGAGATTCTGAAATCCATCACAGTCTGAAGTGGTAAAAAACAGGAACACACTCTGGGCATGTTGCCAGTCCATTAAATGGAAAACACAAAGACATACTTTTACATTTATGCCTCAGGGGAATTTGGCATCTCCAGATCACCTGATCGACAAGTTTCCTGTCCTGGAATTTAAACCAGGACCTTCTTGCTGTGAGGTGTCCAATACACTTTATTTTTTCGTGTTAAAATTGTATGGTAACTATATCGTGCTATGCATTTTCCTGAGGTGTCCATGACCTGTTTACCGCTTTTTCTCCTCACATTCTGTCACATGCTGTTGTTTATTACTAAAACCCTGCCTCCAAGCGAAAAAACATCTTTGCCATATTTCAGCCGGCAAATGACTTTATGAACCCATTCCTTCTCTTCTGCTCATGTTTTGATTTGCTTCTCTTTTTTGAAAATGAAAGAAAGGAAAAAAACTAATTGTGCCCTACAGTGAAGAATCAGAAGAGAGAATACTGCAGTCCTGCAAAAGGATTTTAAAGCCATGTCATTATTTATGTGTGATGTTTTAAGTGTAATTATTAAATCAAAATTTTCAAACAAAATCCTGGATATACAGTGAAGACAAAAGTATGAGGGGACATTTAATAGGAGTTTTATAACAACCTATTGTCTTATTGTTCTATTTTGCATTCAGTGCTTACACACAGATGATTGTGTCCTCCACATTTAACTCATCCTTGCAGTGAAACCCTCACATACAGTATACACTAAGTGAAGTGAGAACACGTGCCCGGAGCAGTGGGCATCCCTGTACACAGCACCCGGGGAGTAACTGGGGTTAGGTGCCTTGCCCAAGAGCACTTCAGCCATAGCACTTGGTGGGACCAGGAATCAAACTGGGTCCTTTAGGCTATTGTGAGCTGGTTCCAACTTGCTGGAACATCTTCCACTCATCTAAAACTTAAAACTCTGTGAAGCCTTTCTACAGTATTTTGGAGCATGTCTTTAGAAAATTTTACCATTTATCCAAAATTGGTGAGGTCAGACACTGATGCTGGATGTGTTCTTCTTAATTGGAAGTACACTATCATCCAAAATACATTTTATACACCTGTGGCAAGGAGACTTCATGTATTATCTAGATTCAGTGTTAAAGAGGTGTGTTCTCATGTTGTCCATGTTGTGTAGATTTTTTAAAAGAGTTCAGATATTAGGAAGAGATTTATTCTCATTTCTAAACATCTTTGGATGCACATGCTGACAGGAAGTCAGTGGACTTCTAAAATCTTCTTTAGTTTAAAATAAGACAGGGGTTTGAATGCACACTGCACGGTGCCGCTAAAAGGAGCGTTAAAGTTTAGGCAGCCTATTTCAGAGGGCAATCTCTCTTTCTCCCACTTCTGCTGAAGTCCACGAGGGACAGGAGGGTAGCAGTCATTTGCATGGACTATTGTGCTTGCACAAGTTTGGCTGCTTTTTTTTTTGGTGAGGGCCTTTTGCCCATTTACTTCCACTCTGGCTGGCTGTTTGGGAGCGTGAATGGCCACCGCTACAGGCCCCCACAAAGGCCCTTTTGTGCCATGGCTGCACCATATTCATCATGTAATGCCTGTAAGACAAATCCGATTGGACGTTTTTTCTACTTTGATGTGGTTCCAATACAAGTGGCCTGATGGAAGCAAAACTTACACACTTTTTAGCCTCTGCTTTTTTTTTTTTTAATAGTATTTAATATCAGTATTATTTCTCTTTCTCTGGTTTCTTCTTATTACTATTTGTATTTATTATTATTATTATTTGAAATTGTTTTTCACTTGATTGTCTCTATCTTTTTATTTCTTACCTGTCTATAGTTTTTAGGAAGGGAACTCTAGTTGCAGCTTTTGGGACCTCATTTTGTTGGGTTGCAAAATTTATAACACATTTTCTCTGCTGTACAAAATCCAGGTCGCGATGATTGACACCACTTTACTTTGGCCCCAACAAAAGCCTTGATTTGAGCAGAATACCAAATGAATAGGCTGAGCGTCCACTCAATTCAAACAATTTTAATCTCTACCCGTTTCCCCCTCCTTCTCCCTCTCATACTCTCCATCCCTCACTTTTTTGTGGCACCCACACTCTTTTTTTTCCAGCATTATATCTTCAGGCCCTTTTGTCAGAAGCATGCTTGATTTTAGGGTAATTCTACACTGACAGAACTGTTAATTGAGCTTCATTAATTTGGACGCTGCTAGGCTTTCCTGAAAGTGAGCTTATATCAGGGTAATGACAGCTGATAGCTCTGAAAGCCCGACAGGTTTTGTCTTACTTTCTGAATGGAAGAAAAAAGGATGTTTAGGAGCTCTTACAAAGTGTGTTATTGTAAAAAGTAATTCAAAGTCACAAAAAGTCTAGAAATAGTTCTTTTAAATTTCATTATTCATGGTCAAATAGTTTTTGTTGAAATATATAGGTCAAAGCATTTTAATGGAAATAAAACTATTAAAACTATTATTGCAATCTTTGTGTTCTTTAGAATATAAGTGATTAATTAACACACTGAGCATTTTCTTAGTAACAAACCAATTTATGACATTGATATTTTTATGTTTGTTTTTTACACATGTTGTAATAATTATGGCAGAAAATATGATGAAAATGTGAAGTTATTGATCAACTTGAGTTTATTTTGTTAACATTTTAAACTTTATATCTGCAACACATTTTTAAAATGTTAGTAGAATGAGGTGAAAGGTTTATAAAATATATAAGAGGATGATGCAGGGTTGCAGTGATTAATGTACTTAACTGATAGCAAGAAGGTCCTAGGTTTGTTTACCAGACAGGATAAGGTCCATTCTCCCTAAAGTTTGCATGTTTACCTCGTTTCTGCGCAGCAGCTGTACGTTCTTCTTATTCCAAACATATGCAAGTATGTAAACTGAAAATTGCCCTATATGTAAAAGAAGCTGTCTCTTATTTGAAAGATTTGTGAAGTTTAATATTTCTCTGCCTTTTGGAAGCACCTCACACCCAAACTGTAAAGCAGTGTAGAGTATGAAGGAAAAAACAAAAGAATAAAACACATATTGCACATTATAAGTGACAGGGTATTATGACTGAAGTATTCATCAAAAGCCCAGAGTTTTTTTTAACCAAAATGATTTAAATTTAAGCCCAAAGTGACTGAATATTAAGGCTGCCAGGAATGAATGTATTTTATCAGCTACATCATATTTTAAAAGCAATTCAGAAAATATTTTAGGACACACCAGTAATCCACTGTACAACATGTCGAATTGAGTCCTCAGATGGCACTGCAAAGAAATAATTAATATAAGGTGTTGAAATTTACATTTAGCATTATCACACAAACCAATTCCTAACTCATACAAGTTCTAAAGTCACTTCATTTTCTCAGCTTTTGTATTTACTCATAATTTACTCATTTACTCATTGCTCTTTTAGGGCCCCTTTTTACCAGCCATGGCTTTTGCAAGGCCACAGCTATAGGGCGGATTAGCAAGGGCCTTTTTGGGGACCTTTTCATTTCATTACCTTGTGACCTCTTCAGTTAATTATTTTGATCTGGCCAAAGGCTGAGTCCTGCTTTTAATGATGCTAAGTGACACACTGCCCAGAGTCACACACAATACTTAACTCATGAGAATGAAGGAAGAGGGGGAGTAAAAGGACAGAACGATTGAAAGAGTGGGAAACTAAAAGTGGCTTTCAATCAGTACAGTCTGAAAGTCACAGATTCTGAAAACTGAATCAAAACTCCGTACATAATCCCCAATCAGCTGAAAGAAATGATGCACTCAAAAGCCTCAAACCTACAAATTTAGACCAAAACCCAGAACAGTGTTTTTAGAAGTGTTTCCATGGAATTTAATGTTTAAGTTTAATGTTCAAATCAGGAAAGACTTTAAAGTGGTTCATAGTCAACAAAATGACAGACTTGAATGCTTTATCTTTCTTACTGTAAATGATGTTGAATTTTAAATTTAGATACCCTCCTAAAAAACTAAAATCGTATTCTAACAACAAACTTTGTGTTATTGTGCTGAGCTGCGCAGCCTCATAATGATCTTACACTTGGAAATTTGTGAATATTTGCATAGCTCAATTTGTATGAAAAGTTATGAGTCGTTATTATAAACTCAAGGCAAGGTTTAACATATGTACATTTTGTTCTAATCTAGCTTGGATTTAGCTTCAGATTGGCAAAATACAATCGATAGGAAGTCATAATAATCTAAACGCTTTTTTAAATTTTTAAATTTAAATTTTTTAAAATTTGCCCAAGTTGGCTTCACCACAGTTTTATCAAACATTTTAAGTCTTAATGCATATAAATAAAATCAATTACACACCTTGATATCATATCTAAAGCTTAGAAGAGAAGATAAAAAACTTCCATATACATTATGTTTATGTGGAAGTAAATATAGAGAGTCTTTCCTGTTTCTCTGCACCTGGCGCTCTGTTCCACCTGTGTATGAAGTTCTTCATTCTTGGTGTTATTTGTAAGGAGGGGTAGAATCTATTTGCTCATTACACCACAGCTGATATAAAATGCAAACAGCATCACATTCAGCAGTTGGTTTTTATGACGTGACGAATGATGCAATTAGTTGAAAATATTTTTTACTTTTCAGAAAACTTATCCAGTAAAAATCCAGCACTCAGGATGCACAAATGGTTTGTTTTTCTACAGCTACTCCTTTCCTCCCTGTTTGTATTTAATGAAAGCTAGAACAGTCCTCTCTGTCTGGCTATGCATGTAAAGAGAGTCGCCTTTTTGTTCCAACAATGGCCGTGAGCCAAAGCGTCCTCTTCAAACTTCCCTACTCTGCCCCTCCTTCTGTGAACTCCCTCCCCACACAGAGCACCCCATCTGAACCCCAACTCCCAACAGCACCCTGTCAAGTACTTTAAACCTGGAGACAAGCGTCATTTAAAAAGCAGGTGTTCCAGAATTTTTAAGGACGTCGATTTTAAAAAGGGAACCTTTAACTGGCCTGCTTTATAAAGCTGACGGTGGAGGTAGCTGGTCAGAAGGGCCAATCAGTCTTATCTGACAAAAGCATAGGGCTGAGAGCTGCCACTCCATCTTTGAGAGGGACAGCGGGATGAAACCAACCAGGGGGTGCTGATTGGTGCCTTATTCGAAGGTGCCGGGTGGGGAAGCTTTCTTACATGCTGAAGTGCAAAGGTCAGGCCATGTAATTATTGCTGTGTGTGCTGTGCTTATTAAATCTGACAGTGAGAGTTCTTTAGAAGTCCTCTATCAATTGCTGTCACTAGTTTGCATTATGGCTATTACAGCTACTTAAATTAGCATGGCTTTTCAAAAAGCTGAAAAATAGCTCTGAAACATAATAGTTATTGTGAACGGCAAAGAGGAAAAAAAATCTAAAACTTAAAAAACTCTAGATTTGTCTTTGGCAGATAACGTTGGTATGATTCTGTCTCACTCAAAACAATTCAAATATGTACATTTGAAACAGCAGCAGGATGACTAGACCTGTACTAACAAGAAAAAATGTGTACCAGTTGAAAACAAAATTGTGCAAAGGTTATAAGCTGTTAATGTGAATAGTAGACATCCATTTGTCTGTTATTAATCTGCATGCTAAACAACTTTGTCTAACCAGACTGCCAATGTCTTGATGTTGAACACAATCCACTAAAAGCCATCATTACAGCAGAAGAAATCATGTGGATGTTTACAATTTAACATTGCTGTAGTTTAAGTGAGTACTATTATAGCATATGTGCAGATTCAATAAACAAAAAAGAACCCAAACCCTTTATGCATGGGGCAGTACTCCACAACAACACTGATAAAACCTATATTCACATCTATAAACTATTTAACATGCCTCTCCATGCCACTCTTAGTACGTGCCAACTGCACCAACATACCTCTATCCATTACAGTGCCAGTGATTTTAAAGGGAAAGCATACCCCAACCTAACATGTCTTACCCACCTCCTGTGGCATGAGGCCCCATGACATACCACGCTGCAGCTCCATGCCACCTCGGCACGCGAGCGCTTCTTTCCATGCAGGGCAGCTAGCTTTGTTTAGCTCTTCCGTGTTGTTTTGCCTTTTTATTCTCATTGACCCATTCTTGATGTGTTACAATCAAAGCAAATGACATGCTGACTAACTGCAGAGCTCAAATCTTAATAAATATTTGTTGCTAATCAAAGCTCTAATTAGTTTTGAATGCTACGATCTTCGCTAAACACAAGGGACAGAGGATCATTTTTAGACTTTTTACAGATTTTTATCCATCAATCTATTATCTTCTGTTAAATCTTATATTAAAGTCACAGAGGGCAAAACAGAGTATGGTTTACAAACCAAACAAATATTTTTAAATTAATCATTAGATGTAGTTAAAAAAATGTTTTTATCCTAAATAACTTTCTATTTTACATCATTCTTTAACCAAAATTAAATTGCGCTCTGTTGTAACCCCCAAAAGTTCACCCATGCTGTGTGTTGACCTGCACTGCGGTCTGCTGTCAAAAGCTATTCACCTGAACTACAGATTGAGCTTTAAACTAACTTACTTAAACAGGTCAGTTAATTAGGTTTTGTAGTAACATTGTGGTAGATTAACCTAGTTATGTGATAAATCTTTACTGTTGCAGTTCTTAGTTTTGATTTTAGAATGAAAAGAAGAAAATGCTAATTTCCATGAGCTCCTCCATCTGTTCTGACTCATCTAACTTAGATCTGTCTTCAGGTCTATGTGTGCATGTGTCCTGGTTTGAGTGCGTGTATTTGTCAGAGTGTGGTGGTCCAGGCCTGTGGGGCAGGACACAATAGAGATAAGTAATCTCATTGCCACTACAAGAATGTCAGATTTGTCTTCTATTCTCCTAGGAGGTCCTTGACCAGATGCCACTGTGGCAGAAATGGCTTGACTTAAAACAGAGCGTGAGAACTAAAACAGGTAACTGTGTGAAACTTAACAGAATAGAAACAGACATCCTTAATGTAATAGATTGTCTTACCAGTAACACTCAGTTATGGCTGTGCTACTGCTGTGATTTACGGCAAAGAAATTATTATTGCACTTTTGATTTTTGTAATCATATTCAGGCAAAGACTGACATTGATTTATTCATTTATTTTATTATACATGGGTTTCCTCTGAATTCTCTGCTTTTAGTAAATTGGTAGCTATAAATTTTCCCTTTATAGTGTGTATCTGAGTGAGTTTGTCTGTGCACAATGATTGATTGGTGCCCTGTCCTGGGTATATCTGCCCAGCACCCGAAACATTCTACCCTGGATGGGGATTCTCCCTTAATAAATAGATCTTGAAAAAGTTACAGCTTCAAGTAGTGGAAGTGATGACACTTGGGAATTTGAATGTTTGGATATGTGTGAAGATATGTATGGGATGTGGAATTGAAGTATTGTCATTTCCAAAGCCACTTGACCTAATTAGCGTGCAGAAGCCTACACCAGCACTCATGACGTGAAAGGGAAGAAAAGCAGGTCTTCAGTTTGTCTGACAGCGAACACTACACACATTTACTTACGCATTCACACCTAGACCAGTGTAGCATGCAGACATGAGCAGAACTCCACAGGGATTCGAATCCTGACCGTTCCTAATGTGAGGTGAATGCACTAAACCATGCTTCATGGTGCTGCCCATAAACTAAATGTAAAATCACAATAGAGTCTCATCCAAACTGTCTGCTATTTAATCATTTTCATTTCTACATAGGCTTGTGGTTAGTCTGTAATCACAGCCTGAATAAGACCAAATAAAGGCCTATAAAATCTGACACAAAGCTAGGAGTAGTTACAAGTCATGGGACTCAACTTACATTCTTTTTCTTACCATCCATCATTCTACGACGTACCACCCACGACTGAACGCGTGCTCTTTTGAACTGAACTCAGATAAGAAAGAGTGGCTGATGGAGATAAAATAAATTTGCTCTGGGTGACATGAACCACATAGAGTCTGTCCTCAGTAAGATGCGGGTGTGTGCTGGGCAACACGTTGTGAGCGTACTGTTATCTACACTCAGATCCTCAGTTAGATAAGAGCTTGTGTAGCTTGAGAGATGTTTGTGGATATTGTTGAGGCTTATCTTTAACCAATAAAATGAGTTGTTCTAAAAGGAAGCTCCTTTCATGTCTTTATGTTTTCCATAATGTTTTTTTTCATCTGATGGGGCTACATTTAAAAAGTAAGATAAATGTTTAATCCTAAAGTGATATACAACTCTCTTTTGTTTGTATTATAATATTTTTCAGCTGATCAATCAATAGTCTTTAAAACTAACCTGTGCTATGTTTTTGATGGTGGTGATATCATTCAGAATGAGAACACACAATCAACCACATAAACATTTCAGACCTAACACCACTAATTAATTATTATCTGGAACTTCAGATATATTTGTTTATTCTGTTAGATTCGTTATATCTGCCCTCCTTACAAGCCTTTTTCTAATAATATCCAAAATCATATATTATTCATCGTAAAAAACATACATGAGGGGCTGTTAGGAATCCAGTTAAATTCATCTCTTCATTCATTTTGGAGGGTTGCAGGGTGCTGAATCATGTCCCAGTGCTCACAGACAGACTTTGCAGGGGTTCGCAGACAAAAAAAATGTCCATGCAGGTAAAGTAGTTCAAAATTAAAGATTATTTTCGAAACACCTATGTATATGTATATGTAGGGCAATTTATTATGAATATTAATATTAAAAACTGGTTGTTGTTATTATCTGTTTGAGAGGAAATGCTGGCTCAGATAATGCAGAACTAAATTAAAACTGAGTTTGTCTACTCAAGAAGGCAAAAAACCTCAAACAGAACAAATTTGAAGACAGAAGATAAAACACAACCTTGTGTTTATTCTGTGAATAATTCAATTACACAGGGTTTAGTTTGAGGAGAATTTCATTACCTTTATTGAATTTTCTCTCAGAGCAAATCATTGGAAGCAAACTGGGATTAAATTTTGACAAAACTTTGAGGTTTTGTGTTTGTGTACTTGTGTCAGTGTGAATCTGTTGGCATGTAGGAATAAGGCTAAGGTATAGATCAATAGATCATCAATTTTACAATACTATATACTATGTACTAGTATACTTTGTGTGTGTGTGTGTGTGTGTGTGTGTGTGTGTGTGTGTGTGTGTGCGCGTGCGTGCGTGCGTGTGCATGTGTCTGTGTGTGTGACCGCATCTGTGAAAGGCACCATCTGTTCCATGTGACAGTAATGAAGTAAGGGAATTGTGGGACAAAAGCCCAGTATCATTGAGTGTGGCAGTGGGTGGTTCTAGCATATTTTTTCCTGCTCAGCTTGGGATACTTTCACTCTGTGACACTGTGGTGGAATCCCCACTGCAGAGAGCATGCACGCATTCAAGTAACATATATCGAGTAAATCATGTAACTAAAAAGCCACACCGTCATGATAATATATTATAACAATTTGAATAGTAATTGTCATTTAATGATGATACAGAGTTTTATCCGAAAGCACCTTAATCTCACAATCAGTAAATTGCGATATAATGTAATTTATATTAAGAGCTTTATATATATATTTAGATGTAGACATGTGATTTTTGTTGAAACTCTTTCGTAACTCAGAGGGAGACTTCAGTCTCATGGGGGATGCTTTGATTAAAAAATACAGACGGTAACCATGCAAAGTTTTCTTTTGCTTTGTATGCTTTGTATCCCTTTAATTAAATTGATTTTCCTACTTTGATTTATTTTCTTATATACAAAGAGAATATTCTTGTTTTAGCTGCAAACAATCCAAAATAGACTTCCAAAAAACAGCACCACTATTACTAGATATATACTAAACTGAATATATTGTCAAAAAAAAGAAAATATTGTGTTAATTTGGTACAATGTCATTAACATCCTTATAAGATCAAAATTGACATTCATTACAATAGTTTCAAACTTATAGTTATAAATGATCTCAGATCATTTTTAATGACTGTACCACTGACAAGTCAGAGTTTCATAAACAATAATAATGCAATTTAATTGCAAGGTTGATTTTGACGTCATTGTGTTCTTAGTTTTTGTATTAAACTGTCTTTTAAAGTTTAATAAGCTTCAGGTGCCAGTGCTGACTCCCATCTTCTGTAAGATTTCATGTTACAAATTCGACTCCCCTAATTCTTGGGGATGCCAAAGCCCCAAAGCCAAAAGCATTGGGGAATTTTGTGCGCAATTAAAGGCAGAAATTCAAATCTCGTTCTCACCTGTTATTTTCTTGGTTTCAAACACTCCAGAAACCTAGTTTGCATAGCTAATCTTTTCTGTGTTGATACGAAGTGATTACTCACAAAAGGGGAACAAAGTTTGACTGATGAAGTAGTTAACTGCTGAATCATATTGTTTTCGACTTGCGAAAATTTGCAGAAAAAAATATGCAAAGTAACTGAAGCAAGTCTTGCTATAGCGAAGATTATAATATATAGTGTCCTGTGCACTAAGTTTTTAAGATTTGTGTATCACTTAACAATAAAAGCTGCTTTATATATTTGATGTAAATTTACTTTCTACTTAGATAAATAAATATATTTGGAATTTCAAAGTTTCTTGTTTAGCTCCAAATTTTCTTCAGCATTTCTTTGACGTCAACTGAAGTTAAATTCCCGTTGTGTTAGTTGCACAACAATAAGCCAGACACAGACTGAACATAAGCAAAGAGGCTTAGACACGCACGGTCTATGCTTAACAGTTTCTTGCATCTAGATCGTGCTTTTAGCTGCGGTTGGGCCCAGGTCTTTGTGTTGCCTCCTGGCTGTCATGGCTCTGTCCTTAAGCAGACAGGCACTGCTGCCTATTAGAAACCCTAAAGGAGCCTATTTTGCATATTTTTCTCCTCATGCTTCTAGAGACACAGTGCCGCTTATTAGGCCTCTTCTGTTCCAAAGGGGCCTTTCTCGCCAAGACTTGAGACAGCGTCCTTCTCTTATGAGCTCAAGGATAAGGCTACTATTATGCAAATGATGAGCCCTGCTACTAATAAGGCCTTTACACTAAAGGTTTTGATTCCTTTCTTTTCTTCCTAGTAAATGGGTAAAAGTTTTTGCTTTTTTTCAGTGTTCAAATAGGACACATACATCAGCGATTTGTTCGGAGGGAGAGATTTTCGCAAGTCGTTTGAGCTTGTGTACTGCATGCAGGCTGAATTTGGATTCTTTAGATTTTGGTTAGTTTAGGGTGGTGGAATTGCATTGTTGAAACAAAGATACAATGGACTTATTCATTCAAAGTTACTTTGAACAAGGAAGAGAGAATAGAGAGCAAATATGATACAAGCAACACATGTGGGCTTAACCAGTTCATTCAATTTTGCCACAATAGGGTCAATACACGTGTTTAGCAAAGTGTATTTATTATTGCAGTCAATCAATTCCTTTTAACTATTGTGATTTCTATCAAAATATGACTCCAATGTAATCATAAAATCAGAAGATGATGAACCACAGCCATGTGATTCTCATGACTATTGAATTTGGTAGTATATTTAGAAATGTCCTCACCCCATTTCTGAAAGAGTTTGGACATTGTTTTTACAGGTCAATTTCAATGTATTTTGTAAACAGAGCAGAAACAGAAAAGTTAATGTCTGCCACATAGCAACAAAACAAGTCGGGACATGCAGGACAAAATAAGAGTGAAAAGCTAAAAGAATGTTCCACAATATTGGTAACAATAATGTTGTTGTAATTTACTATGAAAGGAACATGGCAGGACTCTCATCCACACGTACAACGATGACATGAGTTAATTTAGCAGACGCTTTTATCCCCCTGGAGCAATGAGGGTTAAGGGTTTTTGCAGAAGGACCCACATTGGTAACAGTGGATCTGGGATTTGAGCCTACACCCTTCAGATTAATATCAAAGAACCACAGAGCTACCACACCTTCACAATAATTACATGATTAAGAGAAAGAAGATAGCATTGGTCATAGCTCATCTGAAATGTAGTTATCAACAGGGAAAAATGATTTTTTAATTATCACTCTGACAAACACATGCAAATCATGAGCTAAGTCTCAGTGTGCCAGCCATTAACGTATGTAATAACCACATATCACTTCTACTTATTCTATTCCATATGTTTATGATCGAAGCCAGCGGTAAAATTTATAAAGGTGCAGCACTTGTCTAGGCAAAACGACAATGCCGTAGGCATCTGCCTATAATGTCAATGATATTTAGAAGCCTGCAAATTTTCACAGTAAGCTATTTTCACAGTAAGCTATTTAGTTAAACAGTTAAATACGTGTTTTTTTTTATTATGGTTCACTGTTTTAAATGAGTAATATTTATGTAACAATTCACCTCACTGAGCCTCCTAAAATTGGCCAAACTGTAGCAAATTTGTGATTTAAGGCTTGATGACTTTTCACCTCTGAAAAAGAATGAGGATAAAGAGTTAACTTTGGTCTTTTTAAAGCTTTTTAAATAGCTGGACTATTATTATGTTGATCCTGCTTCGTGAGTTGGACCTTTGTTGACAGTAACTGTTTGGATGTTCCTACAGAAGGCTGGCAGGGCAATGAGGATGTGGCAGGCAGGTTTGCTCATGTCTTGTAAAACAGAACTCATAGAGTGGCGTGAGGATTATTCTGATAGTGAAGGTGCAGTGGTGTAGCTCCCTCCTCTGCATTCCTCTCTACAGTGTGTAGCTGCAGGGGAGACTCCTGCCCAAGAGTCAGCATCCCATTACACAAGTAATTAACATTTCACATGATCTGTGCGCCTAATACATGTCTATGGGGTGATTTTTAAAAGCAAAAAATATAGCCCTATCATTACATACTGTGATGAGCTCACTTCACTAAAAATTGAACTGTCATTCTATAGGCCTTCCTCACCCAACCACCCGACATGTCCGTCATTCGTATGTCCTTGTGAGAGCCACCTTAGAGCCCTCATTGTGCCTCTTTTCTAGCAGGCATTCATTCTCTCTGCTTCCTGCAAAAAGTGCTCCAGTGTGATACATTCTGACAGCTTTGTCAAGCGAAAGATGGAGCTTCTGGGCAGCCCTACTACCTATGCTACAGCTTTACTCTGTCCCAAAATCAGTATGACATTTGCCTGGGGAATGGTGACACTCCTCCGACTTTCCCTATAGTTCTCTCATCCATGATTTCTTTATCTTGGCTGCTTTATTCTCTTTGTTAGTACAGTTGTACATGTACGGGTGCATCATTGTTAAGCAATACTGCTTTAAATTGATCTCTTAATTATTCGTTGCTCTTTTAGACCCTCAGCTTTTGCTCGAACATATGACTTGAATTACAATTTGGATCTTAGAATAATGAACTAATGAACTAATGAACTAGTATAGGTGTAATTAATCTGTCTGCATTTTTCCTATTGGAATTCCTAATTGGTTAATACAAAACCCTGAAGTACACGGAGCATTAACATGGTCAGAACATAGATTTAAACAGAAAATTCAAAAATTATATCATTTCAGACAGAACAGTAAAAAAAAAAAAACAATTTACACATCCAATGACATTTGGAGACATTAATCACTCATTACATGACACTCATCTTTTCTTTTTGACACCTAAATGGTGCTCTGTGTTTGATTTCATGATGTAAGTTTAGCAGTAGAGCTTTGCTGCCCTGTCTAAGGGATGTTAGCGAGATGTAATATGCTTTGATTGACAGATACCTGTGGGGCGAGAGGGGTCCCAGGTATGTGTTGTTTTGTTGGGTGTAAACACCTGATTGACTTTGACAGCTGGTGTCACGCAGCCCCAAGTGTCCAACAGGGTTACACACTAAACGTTAAAGAAGGAAAAAAGTAGGAAAATAATAGGGTATTTTTTTTCATCATTGGTTTTTATTAGCAGTCATTTCATTTCTGAATGTTCATTAAAATACTGCTCTCATAATGACATGATGTCATGAATTAAGCAGTAATCATTTGTACTTACATCACGTTTATTTAGTTCATTTGTTCATAAGACTCATAAGACTCTCATAAGACGCAGAGAGGAAGAGATGCTCTGCTTTAAGTTTGTATACTAGTTTAAAACGTCTTTGTGACATAAATGTTTATTCTGAAACACACACACACACACACACACACACACATACACTCAGTCTCTATCTTTCTCTCTCTGTCTCTCTCTCAAACACAAACACACACACACACACACACACAGCACTCACATTAATTTCTATACTAAAGAAATTGTTATTGTATATATTCTTTAATCTCTGACTTTTATGAGGCTCATAAGACACACTTTGGCATTTCACAGAAATAATTCTCAGTATATAATTATGTAGATCTATGAAAGTATTCCAAAAGCCTTCAGTTAATGATGTATATGTGATACAATAAATATTAAAGCAGTGCTGTAAGTTATTAAGTCATAAAAGCCTCTGGTAAATAATACCTTTGAAATGTGCTGAATAAAGATCAGAACCCGTTGTAGTGTTCAAACTAAATTCATTTAATGATATATCCTCTGGGGCTTTTAGTACCTTAAATCTTATAAAAGATGTAATGTGTTAACTGATGCCTGTTTCAAATGTCTGACAGCCACCTAATATACAAATCAAACAGTTCAACAAACCTGAGCTTTAGAATAATATAGCATTCATTGTGTGGTTGAAGTACTAAGTACAAGTTTTATAAAAAGGACGCCTTGTAGGAGACACAGAGATGTGAGGAAATAATACAAATTAAATAACAAGCTCAAGTTTATTCATTTTTATAGTATAATGTACAGTATAATGTGACTTCAAAAGTGACACTTTAATATAGTTAGTACATTGTAACCCCTTTTTAATAAAATAGAATAGAATAATTTTATTAATTTTAATAATAAATTTATCAATATGAAACCAATGTATTACATACGGCCCTTTTTTAAACAGACTTCTGTTTTAAAGTTACTTATTGCAATGTTTATATTAAGCTACCAGAAAAAAACACACTTTAGCTCCCCACGGCCAAGTGCCAAGTATATATATCAAACACACACACCCACATCTTCAAATTCACCAAAGGTGCATTTAGATAAAAACTACCAAAACTGCAAACATTTCTCAAAAAAGAATCTGGTTTCATCTAAACATTAGTGAGTAATATGTAAATTTGAACTCAGTCACCTTAAAAATTCCAACGACATATAATCAAGTAGATTTTTATGTAAATTTTATGCAAATATATGAAAGTGATGAAATTTTGACCTGAATTGTATCTAATGTAATCTATAGAGTTTCTTTTTTTGTTAAAAATGTAACAGATAACTTCTTAATAAAGGAAGGTTTTAATGCACCAGAAACGTAATAAGGTCTAATTTATGATAAAACCTGACATTCTGTTATCCAAAGCCAGGAAGCAATCTGGGACATTGAGGTTTCTTACTTTTCAAAGCCACCAATGATTTTAAACTGAAGTACAAACTATTTTTATTTGATTTAGCTGCATTAAAAATTAAGGGCTTTACAAAATTTAAAACAAGACTCCTTAATGACAAATGGTACGTTTCTTATAATTGAACATGTTGTAGTGTGTTCAGTTACATTCATGAACTTTAAAGTACCTTATCTTATCTGGAATAGGAAAGAAAAACAATAAAGCTAATGTCTTAAGTTAAAACTTTGATAAGCACTAATTTATTGTATAAACATGCAGCGACTGCAGTCTGTGTTGTGAACAAAAATGTAAAGTTTGTTGATACACTGTGATTCCAAACTGTGTGTGTGTGTACACATTAAATAGACAGTTAGCCGTAGATGCCGCAGGGAAGTGTGAGCCTGTAGGGGTCATTGAAAGCATTCGTGAGAAAAATCTTTTGAAAGGGAGAAGAAAGAGACTGAGGTTTAAGGGTATATTGATGCTTCAGTGATAACACTCATAACATTCATCCCTCTGGCTATTATCTGAGAAACTGGGGTGTGGATTCTCTACCCATCCATCCCTCCCTCTCTCTCACTGTGTGTGTGTGTGTGTGTGTGTGTGTGTGTGTGTGTGTGTGTGTGTGTGTGTGTGTGTATTAATATTTGGCACTGGTTGGATTATTATAAATGTAACATTAAGTAACTTTAATACAGAAGTCTGTTAAAAAAGGGAAGTAATTAAATAGTTATGTTTGTGTAAGTAGATTTGAGAGGTTAAGACATCATCGAAAGACATCAAAGTATAATAACTCATCTACCAGTTTATGAAAAATAGTGCCCATAATCTAAAGACTTTTTTTCCATGGAAGGAGGACCATATGTAAAAATGATCCTCAGGGTGCTGTCAGTGATTGAAATGTGTTGGACTTATTATTTTTCTAGGTACTTTTACTCATTATACTTTATTATATGTCTAATTTTAGGAGAATTGCCCAAGGACAGAATTTTTGTTTATAATGACATGTTTTTTAGTACTGTGTGGAACCTGACTTGTGCAGTGCGTTGTGCTGCTATTAGTGCTCAGATGCAACAGTCCCTTTTAAACGCTGGACTGAACTGGACTGGACTGCCAGAGTGGTAAATAAAACACCAGCCAGATATTCAAATGTCAGATTACATCAGGCCTTTGTAGCATGCAATATAAGAGAATGTAGGGAGCCAATCTGAATCCCCTTGACACACAAATGTGGACTCTGACACTAGTTTAGCATGCACAGTGGGGTAATATAGGCAGATCCTAAAAACAGCCATCAGCAGCAGCAGGTGTTAGTGATGTAAAAAATCTCAGGAGAATCCCTGCTATGTGTCAGTATAGTTATACTGCAGTGTGACCCAGTGACCTTATCCAAAATGATGCTTTAATCATATGTTCTGATTTTGTTAGTACTAGGACTACTGGTATAAAGAATCACTAAGATTGCGCCACAAAGATGAAGATGCTCACAGCATGTCAAGCATGCCAAAATTCCAAGGGCAATTTGCTTTGCATCATGCCACAGGAGAGCCATATTGTGAAAGTCAACAAGCAGTCCTTCAAAAGCGTCCATGGATACATTGTAAGCGTACGAGGAGGTCACGCAGTCATTGGGGGCGTTTTGGGTGCAAACCTAAGGTGGAGGCACAGACAGATGGGCTTGGCAGCAGAACAACAGAGAGGCGTCTCCCCCCGATCTGGCCATGAGGAGCACCACTCTAAAGTTCTCCTCTATTAAATGTCGATTACGTGACATGCACTGCACGGATGGTGCGCAGCCAACAAATGCTTCTTTGACCTCTGAAGGCCAAGCTCATGTGAAAAACAACAGCGTGACAAAAGAAACCTAAAAGGCTTAAAAACTGAAAAAATGTTACTTTTTTAGAAACAATCCATTATGATTTCTGAACTTATTTATACAAGAAATATTGTAAGGTACCTGTGCAATCATATGTTAACTACTGGATACTGCCATTTTATTCGTTGAATCAGATTGAGTGTGAATAATTTTTTTTTGTTTTAAATAAGTTTTAAACAATCACATGTATCCTGACACTTTTTTCAAACAAGCGTGTATTATGGTGCATGAAAAACCTAGTGAAATTTTTGTCTTCTTTAGGCATAGCAGATGGTGCAGGAACATTAGGGGGCAACCAACTGCTGGGCCATTATTGATGCCTATATCACAATCTGCCTTACTTACGCTAAACTTTTAGCAGTGGTGGTCTAATTCAGAGGGGACCACCATGTTTAAACATAAAAATGAGGTATATTTAAAGAAGAAATAAACTAAGAACTGTAATGATTTTAACATAATGCTCACTACCAAACAAGATTCCTCATCTGCCTCGTTATTCATTTATGTTCTATATAAATTTAAAGTGACTTGAGATGAGATCTCAGGAATTTGATTGTATCTGTTTAGGGCTACAGGAAAAATTGTGCACAGAGGACAGAAGGACCATCATCATTCAAATGTTGGTGGGAAAATGCATGCAAGAGCGGATGCATCCTTATGTGAGAGTGAGAGGGGAAAAAGTTGCATGAGAAAGAAAACGACCATCTGTCTCATAATTTCAGTTGCTCAGTAATGAAGACAAGAGAGCTGACAGCCAGCGTGAGTAAGGTATAATGATCAGAGGTAGAGAAAGAGACCTAATTACTAAACTTAGGGGTTCAGTCTTGTGTTATAGGAAAATCTAAAAGTTTAAATGTCCAGCACACTTTGCTCATTGTTTAGTTAATTTACAAAGTAGTCTAGACTTCAGATTTCAAAAAATAATATCTGTGAGCCATTTATAATTTAGATGTATGAGTGTTTCATCATCAAAATGATTGAATTAATTCATGCATAAACAACTGTGAAGGAAGACATTTACACAGTGACAGCTAATTTGTTATATTTTTATTTCACTGTACCACTGCTGAATTTTTTGAATTTACTCCAATCGGAGTTATATTACTTTTATATCAGTTCCATGTGTTATGAACTAAGGTCGAGATAATGAACTGAACAAGGAAAACATAAACATTTTTATTTTAAATCAAATCTCTTTATTATCGAGTCAAATTTTGTTTGTTGTGCAGGATAAAGGAATTAACTATTGTTCAAATATTTAACTATTAGTCAAAAATCAAAGAAACAACTTAGTTCCATTTAAAATATTTTAATATAATGTATGTATTAAACTCACTGGCAGATTTGTACTCTGGACTCATCTTTGTTGTAGTTTATTTATTTGCTATATATTTACAGTTAAACCCTTGATATTATAAATGCTGACACTGCTGGCCTAAAATAGAAACTGCATGACCAATGTCTTTTTACTTTTACTGACCCCACATTAGGCCTAAAAATGCTGGCACGACCAGTGCTGTAGGCCCACAACATAAAATGAGTCTTAAGGGACCGAATGTCATGTTGTAGTGCAAAATACAATAGTGTCAGCAGAGGTAAAGGCAACACTAAGCTTTTTCCCTCCTCCCAGTGTCTCTCCCGTCTGTTGCCTACAGATGGACCCCAGCAGTTGTGTGAATTCACATGTGTCTGAATGACAAAATTGCTGACTATCAAACAGGCAGAAAAAAATTATGGCAGGACAGGTTTTGGGGGAACTAGAATGAATACCCCTTAAAGAAATGCTTCAGCGATTTCAACTTACTCTTTGCCTGAAGCATTTACCCAGACTATTTCATGCTTTACACAATAACATATTCTTGTGATTAGAAATATATATAAAATATATGGATTACAAATATAATATTATTTATGAACTTTATTTTACAGTTGCTGTTGTTTCCAAATTGAAGATAAGATAGTGTTTTATTATCCCACAGGAGAAATTTGCTTTGTTACTGCAGATTTTAAAACAGTGAAAAATAATCATATACATGCAAATTTACAATACAAACCCTACACTGCTAAAACTGTCTAAAGCCCCACTTGTGTATTTTGATCTTTAACATTTTGATGATTAAAATTTTCTTTACTTTTTAATGTAATGGTTAACGATGTAGTGAAGATGGCATGCTACCACGCATACCACTAAACGGTGCTGTAATTTTGCATAGCTAGGAGTAAGGACAACTGGATTAGGTGATATTCACTAAGCTTGGGGTTTTCCTGGGGGGTCAGATCTATTGTTTGCTTCCACTGATCCTCGACTTGCCATGTTGTGGTTCTGTGGGATAGCAAATTCACAAAGCCGACCCGCTGCATTATCTCACAGTCCAAATGAAGAAGTTCCTTTAGTTACAGCCATCAGTGCCTGGTGGGATCAGATGACGGCCAGGGTGTTTGTGCATGTGTGCGGTATCTTACTGTCTTACTAATGTTTAACTGTGACCATCATGATGCACAAATTCTCTCACTGATGTGGTAATTAAATGTAAAACTTAATCACTTCTAGATCAATGTAGATATAAACCTAACTTTGTATCTATATTGACAAACATGGAATGGAATGTACAGGATTTGGCTCTAATGTTTCGGTAATGATGGCCCCCGGACGAAACCGTAAATATCAAGATTATTTAATGATAACTAATCTTAATTTGCAAGATGAAAGGCCAATGTTATTAATCAACTTCCTTATTTTAAAACCAATTTACTTGTATCTTCAGAAACATGAGTTTGAATCAATTCCAGTAAACAATTTTGCAAATAAAACATTAAAGCTGGCCTCCAAGCTACAAAATCTGCTTTCTTTATAAATATACTTGCTTTTTCAGTAGAATAGGAAATGTCATGGCTAGACTAAAAAAAGAAACATACATATATTATATGCAGGGTTTAATAAACCTGTTTAAAACGGTTTCACCACAAAGTTCGAAGAGAAAAAAAAGGTTTTATGAGGAAGTGGAATTTGCCCGGAGCATAACGAAGTTATGGCCTCATTTGGAAACCAAGCAGTAAATCTTCTATTGTTAATAAATTAAACTCATATTTAATCATCTGTTCCAACTTTAAATGTATACAAAAAATATATCCTTATATAATATTTATTATGTATTTATTTTCCTTCTTTAATAACTCCTCATTATAAACTTTTCATTTAGAGTCCTGTTATTTTTTTAACAGTAGTAATTGCTGACATCAATGGTATGAGGAAACATAATTCAGACTTAAATGGGAATCCACAATGGGAATTGTGAAAAAGTTGGTTTTGGAAATTCAGTGATTAAAACCTTCCCTCGTTTTATAATGAGGAATGTTAATGTTGTATGGAGTCTACATTAGAATTTGAAGATATTGTATTGAACAGGATTTTTGGTGTCATAGAATTTTGTAAGGTGCATTGTTTTTCTGTTGTCGTTTATATGAAAATCGCCCGTCATCGTGTCATGCAGTACCTTTTAGCATTTACAGCATCAACCTGTGTATAAAAGAATGCAATCTCAAAGTCGTGAGGCACACATCTAATATTTATCATTTCATAAACAGGGTTCAGACACATCGAGCTATTGCCCTTTCTATGCTACCTTGAATTCACCTTATGGAGGAATGTTAAAAACTACACAGCTTTACAAAAAACAGCTTATGATTAATCTGTTTGACCTGATACTGAGCACACTGAGCAGTTCATGATTTATGTGGATATTACTGCAAAAAGAACTTTCACAGTAGCTGGCAAACTCCCAGTATATAAACCTTTGCTGAAGGGGTTCAGGTGAGATAATTGCTTATAACACACTGTTAACATAGTTTTGATTAGAACCCTACAGCTTTTGATTACTAGCACAATCGTAATATATTAAAATAGGTCATGTGTTTTAGTTTTGGATTATGATGTTATTTTGCAAAAGCATATAAAAACATAAACGAGGAAAGTTTCACACATTAATCATATATATATAGAAGTGTAAAATACAATTATATATATATAAAAAAAATTTAAAAACATTTGAGCTTTCTAACTGCATTGGACATGTACTGGAAAAAAAATCACTGTTGCATTTAGTCAGTGTTTTCTGGAAAGATAGTGACCTAGACCCTTATCATTCTGATACAGTTGCAATGGATAAGCTGGACATGATAATGACACGCTTCACAATGGACACAGCTAAAAAGGACCTGAGTCTTAATCAGAGCAAATCTAGTCAGACAAAGTGCTGCATAATCAATACAAGCTTTCTCAAAAAAAAATCCTAAACACTGAAACCCTTTTTCTTTCTTTGTATTGATAAATTCCCTTATCTCACCCCACCAGTCACACACAAATAGAAAAGACATGGCTGTGCTTTTGTGTGGCTTGTAGTGCCCCAGTTTTTTTCACAGTTTTCTGTGCCTCACTTGACATGCCACCATTTTTTAACCCACCCGCTTGCACCCCTTATAGTTTGCTCCTGCTATTATTCTCTAACAAGATTCTCTGTGTTTGTTTTTGCTGGGGTGCATAAGGCTGGGTGGGGGTATTTGATGGGGGGTAAGCCCAGGCTTTGGAACATTTGTTGTTTTGTATTTGGTGGCATGGCTTTAATATCACTCAAAAACCAGCTGGCCTGGGACTGATATTCACAACACTGGAAAAGACAAATACTACTGATCATGCACCATACGAATGCGGTCTCTGATCAAATTAATCTCTTAACCACCTTTCTCTTCCTTTCCCATTCAAGCTTTGAAAAAGAGCCCAATCTGCATGGCCCTGAATGTTGCACTAATCGAATTTTGTGACTGCCTCTAAACATGTAATGAAATAATAAGATCAGGTTTGGCACATCTATTATCCCTCAACTCAAACACTGACATTCTTAATTTGTTGGTGTATAAGCTTCAAAAGTCTTTTAGTTTTATTTCTACTGTACATTAAGCAAAAATAACTATTGCTACTAAAAGACTTAATATAATGTTTTGTATATAAATCCTTTTGTTTGTAATGTTATTTTGCCGTGATTATATGCATTTTGCTAAAGTTGGTTTTCCAAAAGAACAGTATTAGTACATTGCAGTGTACAAAGACATTGTGATATACAACAATCACTAAATTTAGGTATTCCACACAGTCCCGTTACAACAGGTGGGTAAAATCTGAATCAGCCATGCACTTTGGGTAACTGCTTTCAATTTTGTTTCAATTTTTGTCTGCTTTTCAATAAAGATGGAACGTTTCCTCTTTTAGCATGACCATAATTACGCTCGGATTATGCTAGGATAAGTTTGATATGAGAGAACTTGTTATTTTCTTATAATTTTTATCCAAACCTTTGGGATGAACTATAAAAACCTCACAGGTAGATAAATAGGCCAAAGGTGGGGGGTTAACACATACTCTATTAGAAACAAACAAGACATTTTTTTCTAAAAGTCGTTGTGAGCAATTAAAATTATTGGCAAAATAAATGTACCATAGCTTTTTGGCTTTATCATTATTGTTTTATATGATAAATGTTGTTCATCAATAGAAAATTAATAATAGCAATACATTAAAATGTGCAGATGTTTATGTAGAGGAATTTTTGTACAAATTCTTACAAAAATCAACAAAACATTTGGCCATTTTGCATAAAGCTGTGTGGATTAAGCCTAGAGTTCTGGAGAGAAGAGGTGTAGACTGGAGGCCATGCATATATAGCACACAACCTGATCAAGTAAAGGCCTGGGTGGCCAATTAGCTTTAGGATTGTATAAAAGCTTCTGTCATCAGCAAATCCAGAGAGGGAGGATTCTTTTGTCTACTTATTACATTTCCATCTCTCTCTTTTTTCGGTTTCTCTCAGTTGGTCAGCCCTCTAAACACATCATTTGAATATAAAATGAGGCACCATTCACAGACTAATTAATAAAGAAAACAAATCCTTGTTGTTTTAAACTTCTGAATGTTAACATACTGCACTCGTTCATAGTGTTGCGTTAAATCTCAAATTGTCTCAGTGAAGAAATTTAGCTTACATCACAAATTCGTCCAAGTGATCCCAACATGACACCTGAATACATTACTATGCAGCCTGCAGAGAGACAGACCTCTTGCTTTTCTGCCGATCAGTCAAGGTCAGGTCTCCAATGTGACAAATGTCCCTTTGAGTCCCAAAGCCTGGATATGGCTCTAATTAATAAACATCTGATAGTCTGCACTTATAGTTTCTGAGGAAGGAGAAGGATAAAATATGTTCAGACACCAATGTGATAAACTGACAGTGACAACCAAAAACCGAAAAAAGTTAAAAGCAACACATTGATTTCCCGAAACACAGTGTGTGCAATATGGGAATATACATCAATGTTAAAGTATATATCAATAACTAAAACTATGTGAACTGAATTTTCACAGTTAATTTATTTAATGCTGCTACCTACTTCAGCAAAGTATTACCTTAATCTTGAATAAGACTAAAAGTAATTTAAATGTAAGTGTGTTCACATGACCAATTGTCTTATTCTTATTTACTTAACAATGAAAATAGAGCTTTTTTTGCAGTTATGCTGTCTTTAAAACATGAAAATGTAAAATCTAAAACTTGAATGTGTGTGCGTGTTTTTTTTTAAGACAGAATAACTGGTAAAAATTTTGTTGGTACTTTAAACTTGGTGCTAAAAACTGAGGATGATTGGCTCCTCTAATCAAATTCACCAGTTCAAAAGTCTAAAAAGCAGACAGCAGAGAGGTGTCTAACAAACAGGAATCAAACCTGCGACCTTTCTGCTGTGAGGCGAATCGCTCGAGTTTGACACCCAAATCAGTGGACCTTCAAAACTTTTTTCCTTAAAACTTTTTTTTTGTCTGCATGTGTATTGTCATGCTAAACCAGTCTATGCCAGCTCAGTGTTAAAATACAATACCACATACATATTATAAAACGTTGTTTTCATTATGCGCTGGGCATACGGTAGACTTGAGGCCTGGCTGCATTTTAGAGGAGTGCTGGTAGTCAGCGGAGCATGTGCAGTCATTTTTAATGATGGGGGTCTCTTCAGTTTGAGATGGGATTGTCCTGGGCTAATTTGTGTGTGGAGGGACGTACGTGCTCAGAGTGGGGCTGCATGCACGAGGAGGGCTTTGTGTCTGAGGCCATGGCTGAGGTCGACCTCGCGGGGCTCTGCTTCGGGACTCCAACAAAAGCCAAGGCAAGATAATCCACCGGAGCACAAAGTGTGTGATTAGCATGAGAAAGCAGCCTGGTTCTGGCACGACGCTCAGGGAGGAGAAAGAGTGGAGTGCGGCTCTACCCGTCCTGCAGATCCTTTGAGTTTAGACTTTAGATGCACAGATCAATGCACCAGTGCGCAAACAAAAGGGCCCAATTGTGCTGTTGTTGATATAAGACAGTGCACTGGTTTATGCTAGATCCTGCAAAAGGATTTTCTATGAGAATCGCAGTGAAATAAGAGAAGCTAGATCTAACGCACTAAGGATCTGTGTGCCACAAAGACAGCGCTGGGAGCATTGGGATCTGTGATAAATCCCAAATCCTGTTGTGATGACTAAACTGCCCATTGAGAAGGTGCAGCCCTAATCTCTCAGCATGTAGGTTTTCCTGCTTTTCACAAATTTCCAGTGTCCTGCAAAGTAAGAGGATGAGTCCAGTATGTCTGTGTAAACCCACTGTGCTAGCTCTTGGACCTCAGGTTTAAAGAATCTGAAATTTATCTTGTATGGAACGTAGAACCCCCTCTGTTAAGACATGTTCTTCAAAGTCTGGATTATATGTGAGAGATAAAATCCAGTGCTCCAGTTTTATAAGATCACAAAATATTTCTCTCTCTCACTCTCTCTTTCTCACACACGCACTTCCTCTTAATGTTCTTCATAATGCATTAATTATAAGAAGGTCACAGTTAGGTTTTAACCTGGTCAACTGGGAGGTCAGAAGTTCAGCATGCTGGTACACTCACCCTAAACATTAATACAAACTATTGTATCTGAAATTACTCTATTGTTTTAAGCTTGTGTGCTTATTGCCAAGCCGTATTTTACAGGCCTTTTGTTTCTTGGCCAAGGGGCTGAATCCCCTGCTGTCCCGTCTCTGTCTAACTGTGGTGTAAGTCAGGTCAAAGCTGTAAGACATCTCTATCAGTGAATGTAATGCACTACCTTTGTTACTGATGAAAACCTGCACAAGATGCCTTAGCAACAACAAACAGAGTGTTAAGCTACAGACAAAGGTCCAAAGTTCTAATAAATGTTGACAGCGAACGCTCGCACCTTTCAATTACACACACACACACACACACACACACACACACACACACACACACACACACACACACACACACACACACTTTTTACTTTAAACAATGTCCAAAATATATATTATTTTCTGAGTTTGTTTTTGTGTTTAACTGCTTTTATTCAAACTGAACAACAGGTTATATTAAATTAAATTATGTTATTATGTTAAATACTCTGACTTTCAGAAAGTGGGTCATTTAATAGTAGAGAACACCTTTAAATATCATAAAAGAAATTGACCTCCATAGCTTATGGACCAAAAGTTTGGGTCAGGTTGCATCTCAGGAAAGAGGCAAACATATTAACACCACAGGGAAAACTACTATCTCTATTTTACCCATTTGTTTGTAGAAACTCACTTAGTTATGTAGTTCACGCTCTCTCTCTCTCTCTCTCTCTCTTTCTCTCTCTCTCTCTCTCTCTCTCTATATATATATATATGCATAATCTCCTGCAAAGTTAGTATTTCATTATTTGAGAGGCTAAATGAATGATTTCCACACGAAACACCGGTAAAAAAAAAGGTCTATACCAAATATAGTAAATAAAGTCCCTCACCTCCCTGTTCTCACCTTGGAGTTGAGACTCCATATTCATCCTCACCACCTCGGGGAGCTGAGGAGGCAAGAGAATGATTTCTAGGCCAGGAGAAAGCATTCATCTTGCTTACCTAAATAAAGATTTGAATGGCAAAGTGTGTGAATCAGCAAAAGAGTTAATTTAAGGAAACAATCAATCAGGTTATGGAGGTTGAATATGTAACCTAATGAGAATGTGGATTTATTTTCACAAAAATAAAAATGGCATATAAAAACACAAATCATTAATTGCCTAGCCAATGAGGAATGATAAATATGTATACATTACACCATGTTCTCAAAATTAAAAAATAGTTTCTGTATCTGTCATCTAAACAGTTTTTAAAAATTATTTACCTATATGCCGCTGTACAAAAACTAAACTTTAAAAACCTGATTTATCAAACTCTGTTATATTTTAAGCCATTCGTTTATTGTTATTCAAAAATTACTCTTTAAAATGCAATATTATAAAATCATTCAAAAATATATTTTTTTCACAATTTGAGTGTTAAAAATCATTTAACTGTGCAATATGGGTCCTTTGCCCGTACTAAGTGTTGTTTTTCAGTGTATATTGACGACTCTTTTAGGCTGTAGACTAGGACAAGATGTTCACCACATGCAAATCAGTTCTGGTTAATGATCCTTATGACTTTGCAGCAAAAGGTACAGCAGTGAGTTAATTTTCACAGTTAATTTGAACTCTCTTTCAGTTTCCATATCTCCACATACTAAAGTGTTAAATACCTGGATTCTCTCTGAAAAGGAGGATAACAACAACAAAAAAAAACATAATTACTTAAGGGATAATACGCAAATACACAACTTAGTTGTGATCTTCAATCACACATATACCCATTTAAAAAAAAAAAAAATCTGTGTGTTTTTAAGAACTTTATATAAAAAAAACTATTTCATCAGTACTTGGACCTGTTTTGAGTACTGCACCTTGATCAATACAACTGTGCACCCAGAGTGCCTTTTTTATTTAATTGCTTGTCCTTTGATTTCCCATTCCAAGTAAACAATGATTTATATCATAAAATGTAAAAGAAAATCACACCCCGCAATTGTAGAAGCTGAAAAGTAAGGCTTAAATTATAATAATTTTATACAGACCTAGTAACATAATTCTTTTGTTAAATATATAAACAATTTTATTCCAAATACATGTAGCATTTGTTTTAATGTTAATAAAGTTTGTTCATAAGGAAAAATCCAGGAGGACAATTATTACATTGTGTACATTATTCTGTACATGTTACACTTTTTACTTTTTATTAGGTTGGTATTGAACCAACCAAAGCGAGTAAATACTAACATTACTCAAATCTCTTCACAGGTTTCGAGTAAGTGACCAAATCCAGGGTCTGATACTGGCCTACTGGACTTTTTTTTCAGAGCTTCTCCCTCCTATTGGAGCTCATACTTCAAGATGAACATCCCAACCCGCTTTCTGCCAGAAAACGACATTAGGTGCTTCCAACCCACCGAACTGCGTATGTACATTGTGTGTCATTTCACATTGTCAAATTATTTTCCTGTTACTTTTTGTAATGTAAAGTGATAAAGATGCATTTACTATGGCTCCTAAAACAAATCCTAAACACACAACCACTAGATTTTTGGCAGCAGACAAATATTTTTATATAACTTATGTGATGACTCTTACACAGAACAACCTTTATTATATTAAATAAATAATTTCATCAGTTAAGGTTTGCACAAACCCTGATGCTCCACGTACTCATCTAACCTAAAGACATACTAATTAATTGCTCTAGTTATACTTGTAGTCGTTCAGGACTCCCAGCCCTGTAGCATTATAAAAATATAACTGTCTGATTTTAATGATATTTATGAATTTAATTACATTTTTTTAGGTTGAAATTCCTGTTTAAACATTTAATCCATGTTATGACAAGTTAATATGCCATTAAATTTATTTTGAACCATTATTATCCATCAAAGTTAAATGAAATCAACCATGGCCTTCCAACTACTACATGGCTAATTCATGGAAATGTAATAAATTATTCAAATAAGTACAGGTTATGAATAAGCTTTCATGCATTGAAGAAAGTGCTAACACAATGGTCTTAAATTTACATCTCATTTGCAACTAATACGCTCTGATGCACCTTCATATATAGTCAAGTTTGCAGATTGCAGTGTTGTGTAGCTGTAATAGAGCTTTGAGTTATGGTAACTTCAGACATAAGCAATGAAATCAAACAGGCACAAATGTCTAAAGTGGCTTCAATAAGAGCAAGTGGTCTGCTGAGTTGCACTATTATTAGATAAAAAAAAGACAAACATTTAAAATGTTTTTTTATTCCCTCAAATTGGTGTCACTGGAAAAAATAACTAGTATTAATGAGGATATCCAAAATATGAATGTACATTGACCCAAAACATGTTGCTGTGTGTTTTGATAGAGTTTTAATTGAGTAACTGAAGTATGGATTGGATAATTTAGCAAGTGTGCGATATGTAAAAGTGAAATTCTGCCATCTAGTGGTTAATAAAAGCTACAACTTTAAACGACACATTCATGGGGCAATTTTAGTATCTCTAATTGTCTTTACAATTGTAAATTTTTCCTAAAATGTTGATAAATGTTAATTTCATGTAAATTAACTTGACACAGTTTTTGTATTAACTTTTGTAAAGTCGAACAACAACGTTGTTCATGTTTATTCTTTCAAAAACATTCAGATCGAGTCCTTTATTCACGTAAAGTACTTAGCAGTTCTCGTCCTCTAAAACATCCGGGTGTTCGTTCCAGAATGAGTCTCCAATTATATCACCGTAATGAGCAGTAACTTTCCTTCTGCTTCGGGTATAAGTGACTTCTTTCTCCTCATTGGGCAACGAAACCCTTTTAGTTGAAATTTCTTCAACCTGTAGAGTGAATAAAGGTAAAGAAATCACGGAATTTTACCACCAGTCATAAAATGTTTTACTGTTGTTTCAATTTACCTTTTCCCAGATTAAAGTAGTTCCTTTTCTATGAACTGAAGGCTCGTTGTTATAGTTGATATTAAATTCCGAAAACAACATTTCGTTCTTATCAGCTGACAACGTTCCCTAAATTAGCGGCAAAACAGACGACAAAGTAAAGCATGGAATGTGTTAAATACAAAACAAAAAAGTTAAAATTAACTGTTTATTTTATTGTAGAAAACATGGCATTTTACATCATACATTTAGCCTTTCTTCTGCCTGACTGGTGGAGAGGCCACCTTTTTGCACGAGTGTCCAGAAAGCGGTGTTATACAAGTTGTTAATGTGACCTGTAAATGAAGAAAAACATTCTCATGAAGAGACAAAAATGCAAATAAACGAATATATATTTTTGATCAGAATTATGTAGATAATATTCACACCAAGGTCTCGTCTTTATTTCTCACACAATCAGTTAAATCTTTAACCTGTGTTTAGGTATTTAAAGTTCTAGTAATTATTAATAAACAAACAAAATTCAAATTAATTACATTTATAATATTCCTCATAAGGAACAAATTTTTCTTACAGTCAGCTTGTCTCCAGCTCAGGTAGTCTCTCAGATTACGGCTAGTAGGATATAAGATGACTCTGCCATCAAAGCTTGGCGGATAGCGTAATGGCTGCTCTCCAAAATACTCTTTCCAGTAAAACACATAGCTGGAAGAAAACTGAGATGCCACGTGGGTCATCAATTTACTGTAGAGACAAAGGGAACAAAAGAAAAGTTTCATATAGTTCTGTTATTGCGCAAAGCAAAAAAAATACAGTAAACACATAGTCTTTAGATTTTTGTATACAACACACAAGATCAAATCCCCACAGACACTTTACCTGGCCCGTCGTTTGAACCAGTTGGTCGACCTCTTGAACACAAAGCTGAACTCGTCACTCTGTCCATAAGCAACAGCAATGTCCTCCAGTTCCTCCATAACAGAGCGAGCACTGCGGGCCATTAAATCCAAAGCTCTGTCATCATTAGGCTTTGTGAAGTTGTGCTGTTCTGAAAATCTGAAAACAGGATGTCCAAGAAAATGTAAAAACGATTCAGAAATTAGTAAGAGTTTAATTATTTCACTGTTATTTTTGAATTTGTACATATTAGGCCGCACTGTGATGCAGTGGTTTATAATTTGCATCTAGTATATTTGCATAATCTCACTCAACCATGCATTTATAGACCTTTAATCCCTGGTCCACCCAGTTTGAAGGTGGAGTTTGCATGTTCTCCCCATGCCTACACAGGCTTTCCTCCCACAGTCCAAAAACTCAAGGTAAATTGCTTAAATATATATACACACACACACACACACTCTCTCTCTCTCACACACACACAATATATATATATATATATATATATATATATGTATATATATACACACACACACACACACTCTCTCTCTCTCTTACACACACACACACACACATATATATATATATATAAATATATATAGTGTTGGCACTCTCTTTCTTTTCTCAGATGGCCATGAAGAACCCCCCCCCCTCAAGTAGAGAATTAGAGGGTCCAGATAAGGAGATGTTGATGTTCATGACGTTCATTTGCACATATCCCAAGATTTAAACACAAAACCTGTGATTGTCACCATTTAGAACTGGCTTCATTGATAATAAATTGTTGATTTATTGTAGTTTATCGTTCAGATGCAGTTTTGTATGAATGAACTACATTTATTGACTCGTTGAAAAGCACGTGCGGAGCCCAATGACGGGGGAGGGGGAGAAACGGAACAAGGCGCATGCGCAGTAGGCAGCCGCTTTTCTTTTGATCCCTCGTTACGAAGCAAAGTGAAGTCGCTTACTTGTGAAAATTGCGGCCGTCGAGTCGAACGA
Source organism: Corydoras maculifer (assembly GCA_019802435.1). Lineage (NCBI taxonomy): Eukaryota > Metazoa > Chordata > Actinopteri > Siluriformes > Callichthyidae > Corydoras > Corydoras maculifer. Next base: position 568,131 of record JAFMOD010001012.1, on the reverse strand, counting down.
CGATGTAGCAGTTCTTTAAACACGTGTCGTCCGTTTCGAAGCTGCGCACGTACTCGAACTTGCTCTTCGCCATCGCCCTCCCGCCGCAGAACAGCCTGCCGGCCGCGGCGCCGCTCGCTGGATGTTTACAGCGCGCAGAGAGCGCCCGCAGCATCAGAGACGAACCGGGACGCGGACAGGAGACACGACAATCAGGGACGTTCCGCCTCCACCATCACATCACCTCCACCATCACATCACCTCCACCATCACATCACCTCCACCATCACCGACCAGCAAACTGCTCCGGATATAAACCGAGCTGAACAACAAACACGAGCGCGTTGACTTAATACAGACTAATATAAAGTTTCTTTTAACGAGATTATATCTTTTTTTCTGCTGAATGTAGGATGAACATAGAACTAGAATGTTTTACAATTTCTACATCTCGCTTCAACAAGTCCGTCAGTCTGCACCGACGTACAAAAACAAGAACCAGAACACAGTTCCTCCCCTTCTGTCGTCTGTTGAACAGTTCCGTCGCGACAGCGTTTTATTTTAATTAGCTCGTACACAAACGTCGATTCAGATTTATTTATTTAGAGTTTATTATATTCCAGATTCGCATGGAACCATTCTATAAACAGATGAACCCACGTGCCCGGAGCGTTGCGCAGCCCTGTACACGGTGGGTGTCTGGGGAGCAGTTGGGGTTAGGTGCCTTGGTCAAGGGCACTTCAGCCAAAGAACCGCGAATCGAACGGGACCTTCAGATGGCAAGGCTGCCTCCTCAACCACAAGCCTATGACCTGCTTACTTGCCCAGTTTTCTATACAACACTGTTTGCTGAATTAACCATTTCTATCACAGATTAAAGAAAAAGTTAATAAGCATACCGAAGAAACATACTATATTTTAATAGATAATACATCACATCATAGGTTTTAAAGTTATACAGTACTGTTGAGATCTATACATTAGTCATACAGTTGTTTAAAGTTACATGATGTAGGTGTAATATTCAAAGCTATTAGTAACAAATGTTTTCTAAAAAGTACAGCACATAATGAAAGCAGAATTAAAGGTCATATGAGAGAAATATATCGGGTTCTTTTTTAGCACGCTTCATCTTTCGTAATCAGGATGTCCACATTGGTTTGCCTAAAGAATGAAATATAGTTAGCATTGCAGTTTACACCATTACACTATTTTATAGAGAGTTTTACAAATACAACTTATGTAAACATATTTTAGATCATAAATTCTAAAGCAATTAATGTAAGCAATTTACTTTACTTACATTCGCTGTGCACATAAGGTACATTCATTGACATATGTGATGCCATCACTCCCACAAACTGGAGAGTAGTTGAGGGGACACACCTGAGTCACACTCAAGACACCACATGTGGGCTACAAAAAGGAAAGTCAACACACAGTGTATGACAAGGAGGAATAAATAAGATCTCTTACCCCACTGTTATGGACATTTCTTACCAGTCGGTATCGCATCGATTTGTCTTCAGCATCTGAAGAAATTTTGGAAAAATGTGATCAGAACAATTATGAAATTGGAAGTGTCTGGAATTTTAACAGATTAAACAGTCCGTTGTTGTCATTACAATCTATAATGCTTGGAAAATCGTGAAGAGTTAGTCAGGTTGAATGTCTTATAAAAATACTACAATACAAACATGTCATTGTAGCTTATTTAAACACATCTGGACATGTAGACTTACCCACAGTAAAGATGATAAGCAGTACCAGTAACACCCCAACTTGTTTCATATTACCAGGTGATGTTTGTAGCTTGTTATTATAATTATTATTATAATAATTGATTTTTTTAAATGTATAATTCTCTTACAGTATGAGAAAGTTGTTGATCCAGTGTAGCCACTTGGTACTAGTTGTTTAGAATGAAGACAGAGAGGTGGTAATATTTTGACACTGGGCCACCCCACCCTACCTTATGCAACCCATGACCATGACGGTTACCACAGAGCCCCTCTATTGTTTCTCTCTTTATTATGGGATGAACATTCCGTCTGGCTAGGAAAATTGCTGACCATGATCCAAAATACACTGGTGTAAATAACATCCCTAATATAGTATTGGTCTCCTGGCACAGCTGACCCAGAGTCAGAAAAACAAAGCAAATTAGAAAAAAGGAACAGTGTAAGTGTCGATTATATGAATTTATTTTCTATACAGGAATTTTAAAGAGAAAACAGACTGAGATGAAATATAACATATATTATATGTTTCTTTTTGGTCACATGCCACTTGATGCACTTCCCGGCTTCCGTAGCACAAGCTTAGAAATGAAGAAAATACGGTGCTGGGCTGCGTTCCAAATCAAACAGCTGAACTAACGAGTGCACTAAAACTTACATTTGTATATAACATGAAAAGTATTGTGTTTTAGATTTCCAGGCATCTTTTTTATAGTTTCATCGTTTTACATGTGAGAACAAATGTTACATTTTATTTTTTTAAATTGAATGTTTGATGTGGGATGGTGTTTAAGCACACTCTGTTTAAGGGTGTTTCGGGATTTGGGATGAAGACGTGTGCAGAGGCACGTAACTTGTCTGACAGGGAGCAAGGCTCAGGGACCCGCGCGGCTCCGGTGCAGCTCGAACCAACGTCATGTTTCTAATGCGAAATGTTCTGCAAAGAACAACTTTTAAACATCACAGCATCTGCAGAAAAACAGTCCTCCAGGTTGGTATTAGTTATATTAATCCTACTCGCTGTATTTCACTCGGTTGGTTTGGCGTTCGTGCGGGACAACGTTTATAAACGTCGCTGAAGTCTCAGTTCCTTCAGTTTACCTCAGAGAGGTCAGTCTCACGAACATCTCCACTTTACAGGAACAAAAACACAACAGAGTTTAACTATTCAAATGCAGAAAAAGTTCTAAACTGTAAATCTGAATGAATTAAACAGAGTTCATCTGAAATGGATTAAATTGTAATTGTCCCAGGTTCAGAGATACAGAGTACAACTTACACTGAAATGTTTCGAACAACTGATCTCACAGGATTCTAAATAATTCGAAATATATAAGAAAATGGAAGTTTAGGTTTAAAACTGTAGTGCAAAATACAATTTACTTTTTAAATGACATAAATAAGAGAAAAATAAAAGTGCACTATAACATTTAAAATATTCATTCATTCATCCATTACCTTCTACTTTATCCTCTATTAGGGTCGCGGGGGGTGGGGAGAACGTTTCGGGCGCTGGGCAGATACACCCAGGACAGGGTGCCAACCTATCACTGGGCACACACTCACTCACACAGACACACACACTCTCTATGGGGCAATTTAGAGAACTCAATTGACTTGATCCATGTTTTTGGACTGTGGGAGGTCCCTGTCCCCATTTGTAAAATCTAAACTTGCTCAGAATTTTGTTTGCACAAGTTTAAAGTGTAATGTTTGACTGTAAACCATCATATCTGTAATATATGAGCAGTTTATATAGGTCCATCTTAATTAATAATGAGCAGCTACTTCTTTAAATGATGTCATTCAGATTAAACTTAAGTACTCTAAATACTGAAAAGAAACATGCCAACACCGAAAGGCTGTAACCTTTGTACCACCTTGGAAAGCAACATGATGTCTGATTGATAAGTGGTTTATTATTAACACTGGTTTAAAAAATGTACAAAGCTTTGTCTCAAACCTGGATATAACTCTAGAGCTCTCTGCTTTAAACACATCTAACTTATTTATTCTTATCCAAACAGCTGATGATTTGTTTCAGCTTATTTATGACTGAAATTGGCAGTTTTTCAGCTGTGTGTCATTAGTCACTAATTTTGGGTTTCTGTTCAGCAGCAGCAAGCCAAGGCCCTGATCTCAACTGGATGTCAGCAGCCACACAGTACCTTCTATGAATTCCGCACCTACTTTATTAAGCCACACTTAAACACAGCTTTCCACAAGCTGACCAGCGAGAAGATCCATCTACGCACGGCACACTCTGAGCTATTGGGCTACTGGAGTGTAGAATATGGTGGTATCAATCAGGTCTTCCACATCTGGAAGTATGGTAAGAATGCATTTGTAATGTAACTAATAAAGTGACCTGTAAGGTTTTTGGCCAGTCAGAAAGTCCGTCATCCGTGTTCCGTCATCTATCCCTGACCTCATCTGCAGGAAGGTGTACTTTATTTTAATGACTGTAATTTTATTTAAATAGCAGGTTTCATAATTTTAAGATATAAAAATATTCCCAGAAAGCTTCATTGTCTTAAATATGTTTCTTTATTTAAGTTTCTATATGGTGAGTATCAGTTTAACTGCAGCAGAACCGCACAATAATCTGTATTATTATTTATTTATATGATAAAAATCTAACTGACATTTTTATGTTCAGACAGTTATTCCCAGCGTGCTTCTGTGAGGGCTGCTTTGGCACAGGATTCTAACTGGATGGAGCAGTACATTGCAAAAGCAATGCCTATGCTCAACTCACAAGATAATGAAGTTACGTATGTGGTGCCCTGGAACAAGATTCAGAAGCCACCGCAAGAGGGAGGTGAGGGATCAAACCCTAAAACCTTTTGCTGTGAGGCACATAGCTTCCAGCTGAGCTAATGTTAAATCCCTGAATTTAAACAGCACATAAAATGTTGTGCTGCTGTCTGCTCTGGGCACGTGTGCTCACTGCCCTGTGTGTGTGTGTGTGTGTGTGTGTGTGTGTGTGTGTGGGTGGGTGTGTGTGTGTGGGTGGGTAAGTGTTTTTCTGCGCTGATGGGTTTAATGTGGATGACACATTACTGTGTGAAAGCACTGTAGGCAAAATGGATCACCTTTTTATTGTAAAGACACACACAGACCGATTCATTAATTTAACGACATGCAAATCCTGTCATCAATCAAGCAGGAGTTCTGAAACCTTTATAAATAACTATAATAATACTACTATGAAATGTCATCATCCTGAATATTCGAATATTTAATAGGCAGGACAGTTGATCACAAGCCCAGATGAGAGAAATGGGGACAATGAGAGTGTCTGGCTGTCTAGTGAATGAAAGGGTTTAGAAGCCTGATTGTCTGAGTGTTTGTTCTCTCACTCATTATAGGAATTGGGTCAGCGGTGTTTATACTGAAACTTCACCCCGTCTGACAGAAATGAAACATTTCAGCCAGACTGTAACTAATTTAGGAGGAAATTCATGGTGACCTATTAAGCATCATTGCTGCTTGATCACCTTCACTCACAATATGAGCTCCTATAGTGTGTTTTGTCACTACCTTTTATAGTGGAATTTATGGCTGCTTCATTCTTCCTGATGAACTAAAATGCAAAACTATGCATTCATGAATTAGACATGGATGGAGACTCCTGTTTATTACATTAAAAAAAAAAACCATAATTTTTAAAATCAATAAACAATATGAATAAAGACAACTGCAGCACTGTTTGATTTTGTTTAGGTGTTTATGAGTTGTCGTCATACCAGATGAAACCTGGAGGTCCAGCTGTGTGGGGTGAAGCTTTTCAGGGGGCAGTCAGTACCCATGGGACTCCGGGATATGCTCACCTTGTGGGTGTATTTCATTCAGAGTTTGGTTTGCTCAACAGAGGTGGGGCTCACATTCTTTTCAGTTTAGAAGAATTTGAAATACATATTGTAAAAGTATGTATTTTATAATGTATTATTTGTTTTTCAGTGCATGTTCTGTGGTGGTATGAGAGTGCAGACCATCGTGCATCCCTGAGACACAAAGCCCACGGTGACCCCAGAGTAGTGTCTGCAGGTAATTCTAATTTAGTTCCTATTATCTCGTTCCTATCTCTGTCCTGTGATAGATGGATAGTAAGTAGTTCAGTGACCAAAAAACTCCACTGGAACGCCACAAAACAAAAGGCAAAAGATTAGGATTCATAATTCTGCAGTGCAGCTTGTTACTCCTTAGCTTGCAGACTTTTGAAAGTATTAAATAAGAGTCTGCAAAAATACAAACTGTAAAAAATATTCTAACCCAATCTGAAAATATTTCCAGTTGTAAATGTCTTTCTGTTTTCTGTGTGTTTTTTTTGACAGTACGGCAGAGTGTTCCGTATCTGGAATCTCAGATAAACAAGCTCCTTTTCCCTTGTTCTTACTCCCCCCTCAAATGAACAAATGGTGGTGAGACACCAAAACTGACTAGTTTGATTTTTTTCAAAATGGATCATGGGGTTACAGTTCTTAAAGGATCTTTGAACTAAGTCTTGGTGGATGAGAGGCTTATGTCTTGGTTTAGTGGTCCCTTAAGGACATAATAAAATGAAACACCTGAGCTGATCGTGATGGGATTTGCAGTTGATAACACATTAGTTGCTCTGTTTGCTCCCAAAACATATTTCCAATTTCTTATTTAAATATGTGCTGTGCACCTATCTATCATACAGTAACATCTTCAAGGAATGTTTGCATAAGGAATGTCTTATGTCTATATGTAACATCATATAGCTGTATGATTAGTACTTAATCTTGAAATAAAAGTGGTTTAAAATGTTTGTTATTTATAATCCCCTAAAACTATTTTAAAGTTAGAGTTGTGTGGAGTTTACTCAACTTCTTAAATCCATGCAGTGTAAATTTGTTACATACATTAATTATGAGGACATTTAAAGGGAAATGTCCAAAATTTTGGAAGACATCGACGCTTGAGATAATTCATAGTAAGGTCAAACAAATCAAAGAATTAAGAATGAAAAAATTAAAAAGCAACAGTTGCAACATGGATATAGATTTGTGGTTTTATTGTGTAAGTATTGTACAGGGTAACAGACATTCCACAGAAATCCTTACCAAATGTAAACAGGTATTAAATAATGAAAAATGCAATGGAATTATATATATATTTTGTTCTAGGAAAACACAGGAGATGCAATAATAAAAAAGTGGAATGCTTTTACAGTGGAATATAATCCAGTGCAAATGGATGGATGGATTTCGAATCAGCAGAGCCAGTAAAGTGCTAGGACTAAAAGAACAGTCTGACCATCCTTTCTCTGAGAAACTGCATCAATACTGATAGGTCACAGCATAATGTCTGATTAAAGAAGATGCCCAATGTTTGCATAACAATTATGTTCTATTTTGTAGAGACCAAAGTTCCTAGTCCTCTATATTATTGCAGATTTGAAAGATTAATTAATTCCACTGCTCTTATTTGCTTAAAAGTGGCTTATCCAAATCAAGCACCAGGATGTCCTTCAGTCTGTTGGACTCTGCTGAGGTATACATTAACATGACTGTAAAACGACCTGTTGGAAAAAAAAAAAAAAGCTGTCGTCTGTCCATAAACTCACACGACAGCTGCCCTACCAACTGTCCAGTATTTAGCACATTGCTTCTCTTAAATCACAGTCAAGGCTTTAGGAACCTGCTTAGAAGAACTAATGCCACATTTAACTTAAAAGATTAACTCGTTCTTTTTCATAAATAAAGGCACATATTCAACAAAATCAAATAACAGCAACCTTTACACAGTTCAGCTGTTGTTACGGCACAGAAATGATTGTGATTCTTCATATTGTTGTTTCTAGCTTAACTTTAAAACAAACAACACCCCTGAATTTATTCCAAGATATCAAACTAAAATTACACATTGTGCTTAAAAGATTCGTCGACGTGTAAAACGGTGTAAGGATTCTTTGCCCCTTTTTGTAGAAAATATTCAAGTTTCAGTCTCACGCACTCATCTGGCAGTATCATGGTGGTCCTGGCTCCACCGTTACTCAAGTACTCCAGCGGGCACATATTCATTTTGCATTGACTTGCATTAAATGCCTGAGCTGCTGTATCTGTAGGACTCCAGTAGGACCAGAACACGGAAGAACGACTCCGTGAAATAAGTGAATTTCACCAGCATCATCATGTTAACTCCAAGTAAAAGTTTCTTTAGCTCACACAAAACTTTCCTTGGGTTTCTGCTCCTTTAAAGCTGCTGCCACATCCAACAGAGGAATGTCCACTATTACCTCCTTACGCCGAATCGACTGGTCGGTGTGATCGTCACTTTGGTCTTTGGCAAAATTAACAAAGACCTATGAAATGGAAAACACATTAGTTAGATATGGTATAAACATAATTCATTCATTCATTACCTTCAGCTTTATCCTATATTAGGGTCGCGGGGGGGGTTCCCCATGCCCATCCAGGGGAGAAAGTTTTCTCAGGGGCGCTGGGCAGATAAACCCAGGACAGGGCGCCAATCTATCGCTGGGCACACACTCACACACACAAACACACACGCATCCACCCAGATGGGTATTCAAACTGGGATTCCCTAGTGCTGAGAGACGAACGTGCCGCCTGCAAAATGGATCAAAATATAATATAAAATAGAAATAAACAGCGGCACGGTGGCTTAGTGGTTTAGCACATTCGCCTCTCAGCGCTAGGGGTTCCCGGTTCGAATCCCCATCTGGGTGGAGTTTCCATGTTCTCCCCGTGTCTGCGTGGGTTTCCTCCGGGTTCTCCGGTTTCCTCCCACAGTCCAAAAACATGGATCAAGTTAATTGAATTCTCAAAAATTGCCCCATATAGAGTGTGTCTGTGTGAGTGAGTGTGTGCCCAGCGATGGATTGGCGCCCTGTCCTGGGTCTATCTGCCCAGCGCCCGAGACGTTCTCCCCTGGATGGGCCCCCCCCCCCCCCCCCCCCCCCCCCCCCCCCCCCCCCCCCCCCCCCCCCCCCCCCCCCCCCCCCCCCCCCCCCCCCCCCCCCCCCCCCCCCCCCCCCCCCATAAATAGAAATAAACATAATATGTATCGTATTAAAGCTTATCTCTAAAAACCTCCAATGCAGCAGAGAAGATCATATGAATGTAAGAACCATATATAAAGGTTTGGGAGCAGTACTATGAGTAGAGTGTTGTGTACATTCCTAATGACTGGGACAATTAACTGCCTTGCAATATTATATGGACATGTCTTTGGAGTAGACGAAAAACCCATGTAGGTGTAGGGAAGACACGCTGACTCCACACACAGAGGACCTGTTTTCACTTGCTGGATAAACCTTTAAGAAGAACTATAGTCCAGTTTTAGTGGTACAGCTTATTGATCTTACTTGGTCCAGTGTGGTCTGGGAAACGGAATAATCTTCTATCTTTAGGGCGTCTTTGTGTTTAGCCAGTATGCTGAAGATGTGTGCGAGTGAAGACAGAGACGAAGGTAGCTGGTACTGCAGCATGTTTCTGTGCTTCTCCTTCAGTATGCTGCCAAGCAGCTCACTCTCAATAAACTTCATCACAGGCTGCAGGTCTGGCTCTGGTCCTGCCACCCTCAGGATGATGGTGTAACCATCTCCAAATCTGCACATTTAGAAACCGAAGGTAAGTATTTTAAATTAAGTAGTATGTCAGATAAGTCATTCGATTAGACATTTGTTATATCAAGTATATATGTATATGAAGTAGTTACTGTGATTGGTTCTTACCTGTTTTTCAGATGCTGCACGCTGCCCAGGCAGCGAAATCTGCCATTCACCATGATGGCCATCCTTGTACACAGAGCCTCGCACTCCTCCATGCTGGAAGAATTACACAGTGAGAATTAGTGCACAGATCAGTGTGCAGATACTAAGTAAGACAATATATTAAGAAGTTAATGTGTTTTTACAGGAAATTTATGATGATTATATTTACATTACAGAAAGCTACTTAGGGGCAGCACTGTGGCTTAGTGGTCAGCATGTTCGCCTTTTAGCACTAGGGATTCCAGGTTCAAATCCTAATCTGGGTGGAGTTTCCATGTTCTCCCCGTGTCTGTGTGGGTTTCCTCCGGGTTCTCCGGTTTCCTCCCACAGTCCAAAAACATGAATCAAGTCAATTGAATTCTCCAAATTTCCCCATATAGAGTGTGTGTGTGTGTGTGTGTGAGTGAGTGTGTGCCCAGCGATGGATTGGCGCCATGTCCTGGGTGTATTTGCCCAGCGCCCGAGACGCTCTCCCCTGGATGGCATGGGGAACCCCACCGCGACCCTAATAGAGGATAAAGCGGGATAATGAATGAATGAAAGCTACTTAGTGGGTGACCTGAAGTATAAGTCGTGCTTTGTTTCTGGGTTAAAATAAAAGTGCAGGAAAATGTTAAAAGTATCAGTGTAATTAGTTCAATGGTGTCACGTTGTTATTGTATTTGTAGCTTATTATTTTACTCTTCCATTCAGAGTACAACATACCTATGTGAGGTGAGCACAACTGAGCGTCCTGCTTTTATAACACTGAGGATGCAGTTCCACAGAGCTCGACGGGCCTTTGGATCCATGCCAGTGGTGGGCTCGTCCTTATACGAACAACACAGACTTTAAGCACTTGATAGCATGACATGCAGCCACAGGTGATATTAACAAGAACATATTCGATCAATAATAAATGAATGCAGACTTCAGTGGCTCAGAGTTATCTAAGTAATCAGAGTCCACACAGTCCATACATGTCCAACTGATCTGTTATCTGCAGAAGATCAAATACTTATTAGCTGGAAAGTTCTTTCAGAACAGTGAATGCTGTTAGAACAACCAGGGACATCTTTCTCTTTAATTCAACATAATGTAGGTTTGTCCTGTGGAAATTTGCCCCTCCAATTTTTAGTTTGTCGCTTACTTACCAGAAAGACCACCGGTGGACCGCCAATCAGTGAAATAGCTGTGGAAAGTTTGCGCATGTTGCCCCCGCTGTAACTTCCAGCCGCTTTGTCGGCATACTTTATCAGGCCCAGCTTGTGGATCCCCCAGTCAGCCACCTTAAAAATGAACGAAACCCAGTCACAACTCTGCAAATCTCAAAGATTAACCACTGTATCAAACTAATTTAATTTCCTGTCTCTTAATTGTCTTGTGCTTTAATATTTTAAAGGTGTACTCCTCACCTCACACACTTCCATTTCCGGAACACCACGCAGGATGGCGTAGAATTCCAGATGCTCTCTGCCGGTCAGCAAGTCATTGATGGCATCAAACTGGGGGCAGTAGCCCATGTTCTGATGTACCTGATCGATTTCTCTAAGGATACTGCAATTACCAGAGAACGGCAGCAGATTATATAGTGTCATGAATTTGTTTAATTCTTTTTATTATAATGAAGCATCCATGTCATTTATCATTGCCTCTTATCTTACCTCTTTCTAGCCAGAAAGGCTTCTCCACTCGTAACTACAGAGTCTCCTGTGAGCATCTTAAATGTACTAGTCTTTCCAGCTCCGTTCACTCCCAGCAGTCCAAAGCACTTGGGTAAGAAAAAGACAATACAATTTAAAGGTTCTCTGAAGCTGCCAAACTGTGCAGTGTCTCATTTAAAACATAAAACAGCAATGACCCACCTCTCCGGGAGGAATCCCCACACAAAGCCTGTCCACAGCTGGCTTCTGTTTCCTTTTATAAACCTGTGGAAATACGATACTGAATTAAGTGCATTTAAAAAAAATATTTACTGATCTTTGACTAAGATGTGTATCTGATGAAACTCTCGGACCTTCGTGAGCTCTCGGAGCTCCAGGATGTCCCCCTGCCCTGCACCACTCACGATCCTCTGCCTTTCCCTGGCCACATCTTCATCTTCCTCTCCTATTGAATTCAGCTTGGGGCGAACAGGCCTGTACAGCCAGCAGGATTAGCATCATGTAACAATCTCAAAGCTGAAATGACTGTAAACCTGTTTGATAAAGATGTATACCTGGGTTTTACGAAGAAGCGATACTGAATAAGAACTGTAATGATGAAGAAGACCAACCCCTCCACTGCCATGGCAAAAAGGTTCTTCCCCACCATGTCCCACTCGAGAGGAGAACGGAAACGGTTCTCACCTATGGCCAAACACCAGGGATGTATTAGTATATAAAGTTTGTATTTACCAATCATATTAGGATCATTGAAGTATTAACATGCTGTTCTTACCAAATCTCTCTAAAGCATCAGCCATGGCCTGGTTCTTTACCATATCAATCAAGCCACGCCCCAAACAGAAGTGAGGAAAAATCAGGAGCACGTTCTTCAAAATATCATTGATACCCCCAATTTTCTGTATAGAAAGAAAACAAAAATAAATCACATTTATTTCTGGACCAGTTGGATTGTGAAAGTAAACCATACTTGCTTACACAGAAGACATACTCTTGCACAAGTGCAGACATTATTGAATTGAATTGAATTGAATTGTCATTGTAACGACAACATGGCTTTACATGAATAAAGTTTTCATTCAGTAGTTTTTCAGACCATAATCTCATGCCAGGAGCATGAATGAAAGCAATCCAGCTGGATTAAACAAGGAAAGCTTTTTAATCCTGAAGATTTGAATCAGAGTTTTGTGATCTATTTAATTGTTTATGCAAGATTTACATGAAACAACGTGTAACTGGCTATTTCGAAACGTCTAACAGAATAACAGGACTGACTGGTGATTTCAAGTATTATTGCGCTGACTTTGCATTTTGTAAAGAAACAACATCAAAATGAACCCATGTTCTGTAAAGTGATTAATGATCTTGCCTTATAGAAATATTTACATATTTATTAATTTTTGCATTTCTTGTGTTAATCAAACATTTTTCCTACTTAAAATTTGGTAAATACTTTGTCTTAAATGATCTTTGAAACGTGTGTGTGTAATGTTAACTATGCCTTGTAGGAATCAGATAGTTAATAATAATAATGTTAATAATGTCTAATATGCTAATTTTTATTATGGTTACAGAAAATTTCAGAACTTTAACTGGAGCTTATGTAAAAAAAAGCTCCCATACTGGGAGAACATGCAAACTCTCACAAAAAAGACCTTCTACGTCTTGCCCAGGAATAAAACCCAAAAGCTTTCTGCTGTGAGGTGAGCACACTGCACCACTCTAATTAATGATCTTCATACATACAAAGTGCTATGACGCAATTTTTCCAGCAGATGGCATGTTTATTTAACGGAACAGTAGAATCTTAATGACTAAATATCTCATGATTCCAAAAATCTGTATCAGGATCTCGGTATTTTTAAAATGACCTATTTGTCGCCATCTGCTGGACAAATAATAAATTGCCTGTTTTTATTTATTAGTGGTCAATATCCAGCACTTTAGGAAAATATGTATTTCTATAATCTTATTTAATTATAGAAATTAAAATATTTATTAATTATATTTTTGTATGGTTTGAAAACCCAGTAGTAACAATTCTTCAGGAATAAAAGTTGAAATTTTTTTTTTAAAAAAAATCCATTTTCATGTTCACCTCAATTTAATTATTTTAATTTAGTCAGATATCCTTGCATGTGGCACTGTGTGAAAATGCTTGTTTTTTAAAGGTACTTACATTGTTTCCAAACAACTCCATTACAAAAGTTGAGACACTTCCATTGATCCCAATAAGAATGTTGACACTGGTCAGCACCACATAAGCAGTACTAGGGATCTTGAATAGAAAAGATGCTGGGTACATCAAAGGGGTGATGGACCATCTGAAAAGATGCAATACTATTTATTACTGTTCAATACCTAAACTTTTAAATTAAGTGGAATCTTTATGCTTACCCATATAGAAGTAGCAGTAAGGCCAGCACAGGCAGGTTAGTGGAGGATACATAGGCTTTTTGTTGGAAGCATACAAAGATGATTATAACCAGGGTTGCTGGCACCACATAATTGCACTAAAACACAGTAAGAAGGAAAGTTTGAAAACACTGACACTAAAATATGTCTGCAAAATGAGAATGGCTGTAGCTCTGCAGATACATACCATATCCCAGATGAAATTGGCCAGCCAGTAAAGAAAAGGCTGCACTCCACTGATGAACTGCATATGCTTAGCCTTGCTCACACGTTCTTGAATAAGGAAGACAACGAAACTAGCAGGGACAAAGGACATTGCAAATATAACGCAAATAGACACCAGCACATCCACTGAAGTGGTCACCCTGAAAAAAGATGGGAATGAAATATGTAAGTGATTTTTTGTAATTTGAGATATAAATAAGAAAATGAATACAGTAAGATTACTCAATTCAGTTCTATGCATCATGTAAGATCAGTTGTCATTGATATAAGCTGGAGTACTCACAGTGCCACCTGAGAGAGCTGCTCTTTTGTGAGATTTAAAGGATGATTATAAGCAGTGATGCCATATTTGCTTGGGTCTGTTCCTGGGGGCAGATTGGCACGCAGAATTCCATTGTTCATCACATTTTGGAAGGCCCCCATGCTATGCCATCCCTTGTTATTGTACCAGATCTGAGAGAGAAAGAGAGAAAACAAAAACTTAATCCAAAATATAAATGTATTTCAAGATATCTTAAAACATATAAAGATATCTTGCCGTTAAATGCAATATTATTATACAGTTCTATACTTTTTCTTAACCATCTGGTCCTGTTTAAAGAATGGAACAAGCAAAAACAGTCAACTCGCACCAATAACCCACCTTTACGTTGTTTTTGGTGTCTAAGTTGTTGATGAAGGCAGAGAGACTTTTGAGGAAGCGATCAGCTGCTGTTCCTGAGTTCTGAATACAAAAGAAAATAGTGTTTATTCATCCTAATATTTATACTTTTTTAAAACCGTATGAATTATCTTGCTGTGAAGCGAGAGAGTTAATCACTATATTGGCGTGCCACCTAAAATAGAATAATAAACATACCCTTTTAAGTTGGAATATTTCTCTAATTCGAGAAATGGCGTCATCGATTTCCTGAGCAGGAGGCAGGACCTGAGTGCTTCTAGCACCCAATGAGAAACCTCCATATCTGAATTCATTCACCCAGACCTTGTTTTTTAAACTGTGGATCACAAAGCAAATTCAATAAATGATCTTTGCAGAACAGAATGTTGGGTCATTTGATCATTTAGCAGACACTTTTATCCAAAATATCCCAACTTGGTTGGGGTCAGAGCACAGGGTTGATACAGCATCCATGGTGCAATGAGGGTTAAGGGTCTTGCTCAAGGACCCACAGTGGTAACTTCAGTTTTACCAAATCATACAAAAAAATCCTAAATTCTAATCCTATGCCATAGTTTACCTCTTGCCAATAATCTGTGCGTATGTCTTCACGAGGTAGTCTGAAATATTTCTTCCAGTCAGGTTCTGCAACGTGTCCCTCTCACTGATCTTTATCTGTGGAGGAGGCAGGCCTCCGGCCCCAGCAGGGCATTCTGGCAGCATCATCTTCTTGCCATCACAGCTGCACTCACATGGTGGTGATGGGTTGTCCATCGTCCAGTTTGAATTTTTAAACACCTCCCACAAATCATCAGGGGTTTCTGGAGTGGACCAATCCTCATCACCCATAGTGCATGGGGCATCGCTGTAGGCAGAGCACAAAGTTAGAAGTCGTGGTTGATTTTCAGTTGCTGGAGTAATTTACTTTGATTCAAGCCTATTGTACTCACTGTATTGGTTCTCCTTCCATACATCGTGTTCCGAAGCCAGGAGCTTCTGTCAGTGCAAAAAGTAACTTCTGAGTGTTGTAATCTTCTGGTGCATCATTGCTGGTAAACAAAAGGTAAACAAATGACATGCATATAATGACCTAGAGAATAGTTTTATATTTAATTGAATATTATTTAATGTCAAACAATTTAAAATAAATAATGTGAAACATTCATTTGATTAAGTTCAGCACTGGCAAACTGCATGTGTACCAAAGGTGACCCTCATATGATAACATTTTTGGTTTCCATGTGGCACGGCTACCTCCATCTGAACCATAAGTGACATGTATGTTAAAACTTCTGGTTCCCTTTTTGTAGAGATTTGGAAATGCTACCTACCTGCTATTTTAAAATGAATTTCATGAAAGTGTGCAAGTAAATACCTGAAAAAGGTGACTTGGTCCTCATACATCCAGGGCTGCAGAGCAAGACTGGGATATTTTCCAAAGGGAGGAACGATAAGGCTGAAGACTAAAGCGATGCACACGAATACCGCAGGCAAGACTATCTGTATAACAAATATGAATAGATTCATATGATTTTTTTTTCATTCTTATTTAAAGTTTTGACTGTATGAGCTGAGCAGTTCATACCTGTGCAAAGAATCCTTTCCTGGATCGACGGGCATAAAGGAATCTTTTCCACAACAAGGCCACAAACTGCTGCCTCTTTAAACTCCAACCTTGTATTTGATACGAGCCTTTGCCCTCTGTGCTATTCAAACAATCAGTCTCCTTTGATTCTATAGAGTTGATAGAAAAATAACATGCTATAAAATGATCATTATTAACTAAAATATTTTCATCGCAGTTCACCAGAAAAAACGTCTTACCAGGGTCAACTTCAGATTCATTACAATCAACATCCTCATCCTCAGTCAGGGGTTTAAGGCAGCTTTGGTGGTCAGCTCCAAAAGCATGTCTTCTACGCCGGTGGATGGGAAGTGTACCATCTGAGAGGACAGTTATATAAATACAGTTATATAAATTCATCTGAGTGTCCATTTCATCATGTAGTTCAAATTATCTCCATAGCAGAATTAGTGAAGTGAAATAATTAAAATTATAATTTGAATAAGTGAAATTCTTACCCGACATCATTTCGGTATCGACTCCACTGTCCTCTGCCACTTTTAAAAAGATCTGAAATGAACAGTACTTTGTTAGTTTTGATCATTTTTATCTCATTAACCACCAACATTTTAGCAAATGTAAATAAGTGAGTTGTACCTCTTCAAGTGTGGTGTCTGAAACTCCATAACTGGAGATTCCTAAATCAGCAAGGTGGTCATCCAGATCATGAAAAAGTTCAACAAAAGCTCCGTCTTTAGCAGATTCATAGGGAAGAATATAGGTGATCTCGTGACCCAGATCCTCAACCATGTTTGAATTAGGGACATGTTTGAGAATGAGGCCTGAGATGAGCGTGATGTCTGCAGGAGCAACAGCCGTGTCAGTCCCTGATGAAACTGCAGGAGCATTTATATGTACAATCAGCAGGGACATAAAAATAGTCTTCATTTCATTTAATACAATTTAATGAAAAGCTTACCTATAGCTGTGGCAGCATCACTCTCATGTTCGCTGCCAAGACCAGCATCTGAACTGCTTTCTGACGCCTCATCATCCTGTTACAAAAAATTCTCTCAATCTTAGATTATCCTAAAATCATAGCCATAAAATTATTCCAAAGGAATTTGGCTTTTTATTAACAGGAGAAACCTCTTTCTACCTTCTTGACGTAAGAAACAGTTGTCGTGGAGTTTCTGCTGGAGCTTAGAGAAGCTTCAGGGTCTTTCTTAACCAAAGTCAAGTAGTAACCAGTTCCCAGTTGCGTCTTCAGGAAGAGAGAGGAGCCCACACAGCACAGTTTCCCATGAGAGATGATGGCAATACGGTCACCCAGGATGTCTGCTTCATCCATGTGATGTGTAGAAAGGAGGATGGTGCGACCTTGGGGAAAAGCATTGGACTCATTTATTCTGATGCACAAAACAACTTCTTTTGTTTTTTAAGATTATCAGAGATATTAATAATTCCATGATGGAACATACTAGAAAAAAAAAAAAGAGATTTGGAGGTAATGGTTCTACCTGCACGGTATTTAAGCAGTAGGTCCCAGATGCCCCTGCGAGCATAAGGATCCACACCAGCAGTTGGTTCATCAAGAATAACGACCTTGGATCCTCCAACGAAAGCAAGAGCTACTGAAAGCTTTCTCTGCATGCCACCTTAAAGTAGGACATCAGCATTTTTAACATTTTTTTGAACAAATATGATTTGTTAATACTTAGATTTAGCCTTTGTGTTTAATCCTCTCACCAGAAAGTTCACTCGTCCTGGACTTGCGTTTGTGAGGTAGTCCGGTGTCATACAAGATCTGATCCATCTCGGCCTTTACTTCTTCCTCAGTCAGGCCTTTGAGCCGGGCATAGAACCAGATGTGCTCCTCCACCGTCAGCCTAAACACACCACTCAGACAGTTAGAATAACCACAACAATGCAGTCAGCAAATGTTTAACACAACCCTATGTGAAAAACAATATTTGGTATTTAAGAGTACGTACATGCTGAAAAGGACATTGTGCTGGGGACACACTCCCAAACTTTGCCGGATGGCACTCAGCTCCGATCGTATGTCCTTGCCCATAATGTAAGCTGTACCAGATGTTGGTGGAAACAGACCAGTAAGAATGGACCTGAAAATGTAATTAGAATTAATAATCAAACTCTATTAAGCAATAGTATTCTATCATATTACAGTGGATAATAAAATCTTACATTGTGGTGGTTTTTCCTGCTCCATTGTGTCCAAGAAAGGAGGTGATCTGACCCTCATAGAAGCCAAGCGTCAAGTCATCTACAGCAACCTTTTTGCCGTGACGGTAGACCTTCACTAGGTTCTCAATAAACACTCCCAGCTCAAGGTGAGTGGGCTCTTCCTCAATACAAACAGCTTTCAACAATCATGGAAAAGCAATTAAGGGAAACACTAAGTACCATCAACAGCAGTATGTTAAATCATAAAGTAACGTTGTTCTCTTACCTCCAGCCTTTGTCTTTTTTCTTTGCATTGTTTTTGCTTGTTTTTGCTCTCCCTCTCCAAACCAGTAGGACTTGGTAAATGGGAAGTACCATGGCCGAGGAATTCCATACTGACCGGGGAATACAGCCTCAATGTACCATGTCATGACACCATAAAGAAAAGCATCAAAGTACATGATGATGATGGCTGTAGTGAGACTGTAGTCATCCCCTTCCATTGGGCTGGAGAAAAGATTGCTCCACTGTATCCCCACCCCTTGCTCCTCGAACAAGGCAAAGTACTCGCATCCAAAGCCAAAAGACACTGGAGACAGTATACTCTGTGGAGGAAAATTCAGAGTAAGATATACCTTAGTGAAACATACAGCCAATCACATTCTATTTTGGTATAACTACTTTATTTAGAGCTTTAAACACACTTTTTGACTTCGTATTAAAGTTGAGACAAATCCATTTTACAGTAAATAGTGAGGTATTTATCAGGTCAGATTATCCTAGATGCACTTGGAGCTAAACAGCTCATCCAGATTTTTTCTCTAGCTAGCTAGAACCACTTATCAAAATCAAAAAGATACCAGGTGTTGTTTATAGCTGAACTTTGGTACAAGTGCTCTGCTGGAATGTGCAGGAGAAGCTGTAAACTTACGGCAAATATTTTCACAGACAGGCCGATATATTCCTCCCAGGCTACACACAGGACATACGGAAGGTAGAGTGTAAAGTAGATGATTCCTCCACAGGCTGCAGCCAGATTGGCCCGGGCAAATGCTGTGCTAATCAGAAAACATTGCATGATAGTTACCACGCCAAACGAGGCCAGAAATAAGAAGACTACACCAGGGTCACTGTAAGGAAGCAGGTTTCCCATCTGCAATCAGAAACAACAATACATATTATTAGTATGATAACTTGTATATTATTATATAAATAACAATATATTATATAAGTACTTCTCACTTCAAAATTGTGGAGTGTTATTGTGAGATTTTTTGCAAATCATTCCAAACAGCATTAGTAAAGGCAACACAATGATCTAGCTCACTATTTTCCTTTAAGTTTATCCCAAAGTTATTTGATACAGTTGAAATCAGGACTCTGTTGAGGGCCATGTAATTCTTTTACACTAAACTCACCCCACCCTGCCTTCATGGATCCTGCTTTGTGCCCTCGGCCACAGTCATACTGCAGCAGAAAGAGGTCTTTTGTCCACAATGCCTGGCAGAGTGCCTAATTTTAAGCAGCAGTTGCAATGGGACTGCATTAAAATACCTTCACTCACTGACTGGAGGGGTGTCCCAATACTTTTGTCCATATAGTGTAATAACTGACATTTGTTATTATTGTTAATGCAACCCTAGTGTGAATTACTTTTGTCAATAGTCTGCTAAATGGTTTAAAATAATTTACTAGATACTATAATGTAGTAGCATTTCAATTGTGTGTAAATGCACATAGTAACCATAGTTACCTTAAGCAGAAGCACTAGTAGTCCAGCGCTCATTAAAAGTGGAATAAGACTACTGATAAACCAGCTGAACCACAAGATGCCATTGTCCAATCCCATAATCCTCATGGTCTCTTTGAGGCGGGCCTCCTTCTCATAGACCACACTTTTTATGATGATGGCTACAGAGTACATCCAGGCTAGAGTCATGAACAGGGGCATCGACCGACTCATCACACGCAGAAAACTAAAGCAAACACAAAATGTTTTTTTGAACAATGTATCTTTTAACATGGATTATTATAAAACATGTATTACATGCAGCGGAAAAAACAAAAAAAACTTACATGTCGTCAACATAGCATGGGTACGGCATCTGCTGTATATACACCCCAGTTTTCTCTTTGGTTCCTGTCACTGCCCTGATAATGCTTTGCTCTATAACATCCTGCAAGTAAGAGAAGCCACCCCAAATGTACCGCATGTCCTCAAATGGGTCAGCTCTGGGACCAGGATCCCAGTACCTGAAACCATTTGAAATGTATTATTAGTACTATGAACATAACATGCGGCCTAAAATACTACCAGTCCATTAGTGAACTGGTGAGCATTTTGATTTTCAAAAAAATAGATTGTGAAAATAATAATAGCTTCAAACTTACGCATCCTTGATCTTGTTGGTACGCTCCACATTATCAATGTCCATTCGGATTTTGTAGTTGACATGTGGAGGGAGTTCTGAACTGTTTAGGTCGATGTCTGGGAACACAATTCCAGCCCAGAACTTCCTGTTGTCTAAGAGACCAAGCGACTCGTTCACTAACTTCTCCTCTGTGCTCACAGGTTCAAGTTTATCCAGATTGACACACTATGGAGAGAGTTTTTTTATTCACTTAAACATTTTTAAGCAATTTATATTTTAGGTTTCTTGAGTGCCAGGCATATTTAGACATATTCACAACAATGAGCAATTTGGTGTCTTTAATTCATTTAGTTGTATATATTTGGGTAATAGGAGGAAACTGACACTCTCAGACGAAAGCCACACAAACAAGGTGAGAACATGCAAATGGAACACAAAAAGGACTTTTGTTTGACATGCCTGATGAGTGCAGTAAACATTTATAATATTAATATACTCTTTTAAAATGTATTAATTCATGTTTTTTTCAGTTTTTACAGTGAATACAAACCTCCATGAATCGGGAGATGCTCATAATGGCCTGATCAGTTTCATCGAACACGCTTCTCCATGTGAATGCTGTTCCATGTGGACGAGTGTCCTCAGACTGCTTGGAAAGGAAACTGCTGAGATCTTGAGCAGTCCACTGTGTTCCATTTAACTGAGCACTGAGGTAAGATGCTGTTACATTGTTCTTTAGCAAAGTCTAGTTAAAAAACAGACATTATAAATCAGAACCCAGTGGGAAAAAAATCAATAAGTAAACTAAAGGTTTATGAAACTAAATTCAGAAGATGGATGTACCCGCAGTATGTCCACCTCCTCACTATTCTCCATAAATTTCCATAGTTTGGGCCTGGTCTCCTCCCACATGCCACCTAAATCTCTGAGAATTCCTAGTTCCTGAAATGTCCTGTTGACCTGAAACAGAATTCAAATGGCATAATAATAAAATTCATAAGCCAATATGATTATTATTCAGCACTGAAAGAACAATATGTGAGGTTTAATTAATGTTCAGTGAGCAGATCAATATTGCATATATATATATATATATATATATATATATATATATATCAAATATTACTTTTATTAAAGTGTTTTTCAGATAAAGGTAATAGCAAGGGTGCTCACCTCTTGGATAATCTTTTGTGTGGCAGGGGTATGAGGGGTGTACAGGATCTTCCCCATTAGCAGAGGTTTAAGAGCTCTCCAGATCATGCGAGAGACAGGGCTGGTCTCCATGTTTTTTATTAGATTGTTACAGTAGGGAGCTGCAAGCACACAATGAAACATGAATTGTTAGTGAACAATTTATGAAAATCAAAGATGAAGTGAACCATGATTTTAGAATCGGAGTAAGCTGATTAGGTCATTTGATAGACTTACTGGTCGTATTGTCATAAATTGTAGAAGGTTCTTCATCACTGCTGTTGTTGTTGCCGCCAAACAACGTTTTAAAGTTGCTGTCCTCGTACCAGTTGAGAGACTTGATTTTGAGGCCGCCACCTTCAGGGTGACCGCACACTATCCGGGACACAGCCTGGTACATCTGACTCGGTGATCCAGTTGCGTTCTGAGTCAAGAAGAGAATCTCATTTCGTAGGTCGCTCCAGCTCCGCATGCTGGCCAGCTAAAGAAAAATTACAAGAGTTTAGAGGCATGAAGAATGATTATAAGACAATCTACAGCCAATGACCTCAAACAATACAAAAGTTAAAACAAATCGGTGGAACAATACGACAATGACATTTCTGATGCATTACATCATTTATTTTTATAAAAAATAAAATTAGTTTACAAAAGGATAAAGACAGTGAATTGGGAACAATTACGTGTTGCTGTGTGCTAATATCAGTACATATTTCAAGTATTTAAGGAAATGTTGCGAAATGACTGAAGTTTTAAGGCAGTATTCATTATTTTAAATAATTCACTTTGTTAGGACCACAAACCATAGTCTAGAATTTAGAGTTCAGGTTCCCAGAATTATGCAAAGAGTCTCGTGTTCCTAAGCTGTAAATAAATGTATTTAAAAATTGTATTTACAGTGATGTTTTGCATGCCTGTCTGCAAATAAATAATTTTACGTCAGCTTTTTAAAAAGTTGCGTGTGTTTACATATTAAAGGCTCATGTGCCACCATGATTTTAAAAAAAAGGGAGTGACTGCACTAAAGTCTGCCAAAGTGAACTCTTTTCAACCAAGTAAATACACAGCCTTACCAGGCTTTGTTATCTGCAAACATGAACTGAGTTTGCCTAGATATAAAACAAAAGATGTGCAAAACAGAAACCGCAAATGTCTGAATCAGTAGACATGAAATGAAGACAAACTTTGACCTGACTTTTTTGATGCATCAGTCTTTTCTGATGTTTTCTGTACTCCCAAATTA
This sequence comes from Corydoras maculifer, assembly GCA_019802435.1. Taxonomy (NCBI): domain Eukaryota; kingdom Metazoa; phylum Chordata; class Actinopteri; order Siluriformes; family Callichthyidae; genus Corydoras; species Corydoras maculifer. Next base: position 545,147 of record JAFMOD010001012.1, on the reverse strand, counting down.
GTTGGAAAGTGAGTCATAAGTCAGGAAAACAGGATAGAAATGATAAGTTACTGTTGGTCAATCACTTCTACAAGTGGTGTCTACATCTGCCGAATGGTGTTAACTCTGACTCAGACATTTACAGAGCAAGTAAATGGTCACATGCTTGTTAATGTGTTAAAGATTGCACTAAAGAATATGGGATATGAAAGTGCATTCAGATAAATAAACTGCAATTTTGAATAAATATTCATATCTAAGTTCAAATCTAGGGAAATGTGTTTTTATATCACCTATTAAGTGCAAACTCGCAACCTGATGAACACTAATTTACTGAGCTGAATTGAATTACATTCTGGATTCAGCCTCAGCTTTGTCTTTGTGCTTGTTCAGCTGTGCTTGGCTATAAATCTATCCTGCTGAAAGTCTCCCAAGGTCCACAGCATGAATTATAACTACATTAAGACCCAATGTGACACTTTCACTGTAGTCCCCAGTGGCATGGCCATTACTAGCATGTTAAATACAAAAAACCTTGGTGCATTCTTTCCTTAACATGGCAACATAGCAACACAGGTTTGTCAATTCTAAGCCATTTAATGTATTGAAGGGAAAGTGTAGGAAACCTTTAAATCACATATATTTCCATATTATAATAACAACACAAAACCCATTGATGTTAGTATCTCGTATTTTAGTTTGTCTGATTTGTTTAAATAGACATGAACTATTAACAATTGAACAATTAAACATGAACAATTAAACATGAATTGTCTAAAATCCAAGTGTTTAATTGCTGTGAATGTATAGATTTATAAAGTATAGCTATCCACCGTTTTTCACTGGCCAGTACTATTTAGAGTACATATAAATTCACAGCAAGGCATTGTTTTGGGGCATATTGTCAACAAAGCCTTAATGTGCAGACATGCCTAATGCAAAACTAATCTTCTTAAATGACAGAGGAGGCGATGAGCGAAAAAGTAATTTACTTCTTATAGCTTTTACTTTCATCGCCACTTTTTGACCTTTGATGCTCTAAATCCATTAATCCTAAATACACGGACCAATGGAACACGACTGGGACAACAAAATAAATGAATGACTCCTGGACACACCTTAATATCTTAAACAGTCTAAGCAGTACAAAGATAGCAATTAATGAAACGCCGTCTGGAATGCAATGCTAGTCACTACAAGATTATCGGCTTTGTACACACTTATTATTTTAGCAGCTAGCAGGAGGTTAGCAGATCATTAAAAGCTACTGTACATACAGAAACACATCAACTCAGGATTGAGCAGGACTGCTTGATTCAGGTCCTCCCACTGAACAAAATACGCAAGACAAACTTTGACAATGTTCATTCAGAATAGCAATGGGAATGTAGATGCACTCTGAAAATACAGGGTCTGGTATGTTAAGAGAATATATGCTATACCCGTTTGGGGTACACTTATTATTTACCTATGACTTTGGGTGACCCAACGTGTAGAATCTTGTATTTGAAATGAAAGTTGCATGTATTTTAAATATCTTATTTAATATAACAATGTTAATGAACATTAGATGTATTTACCTCCACAGCTAGTGCACCCAAGCTTTCTAAAAGTTTGTCTGTGGCTTTGGCGACATGTCGGGCCTTACTAGTTTCAGATCTTGCATCTGTCTGCAAAGGAAAAGAGGAAACATTCAGATAGATCAACATTACTAGACAAGATAGGAACTGTAAATGTTCTACAAAAGAGTTGGAGTAGGATGGAGCTCGCCAAGAACCATTCATTCATTCATTATCTCCCGCTTTATCCTCTATTAGGGTCGCGGTGGGGTTCCCCATGCCCATCCAGGGGAGAACGTCTCGGGCGCTGGGCAGATACACCCAGGACAGGGCGCCAATCCATCGCTGGGTACACACTCACTCAAACACACTTTATATGGGACAATTTGGAGAACTCAATTGACTAGATCCATGTTTTTGGACTGTGGGAAGAAACCGGAGAACCCAGAGGAAACCCACGCGGACACGGGGAGAACATGGAAACTCCACCCAGATGGGGATTCGAACCGGGAATCCCTAGCGCTGAGAGGCGAACGTGCTAACCACTATGCCACAATGCCGCCCACGCCAAGAACCAAATATTGATAAATATCCAAATAGACTTGCCCAGCGATAGATTGGCGCCCTGTCCTGGGTGTATCTACCCAGCGCCCGAGACATTCTCACCTGGATGGGCATGGGGAACCCCCCCGCGACCCTAATACAGAATAAAGCGGAAGATGATGGATGGATGGATGGATCCAAATAGACTGATGGCTGTACATATTATAAAATTATTCTCAAAGTTAAAGTTATTGTTTAGTTGTTCTAAGAGAGTCACTGTCCCACGGTCCATGTCATGAGTCATGTTCGTGTTTTATTAAAGCTCATTTTGTAGGCAGACATGTAATGTTTCTGGGCCTATAATAAACACAAGATGAAGACAAAGAGTGCTAATGCTGGCGTGACATGCAATAATCTCCAACTGCATCTTCAGGCTATATATTATGGTAGGTGTGTAGGGGGGGGGTCAAGCCAAAACATGTCTCCTCCTCTGCCTGTTCGAAAGAACCTCACGCCCTTTCCTCTCATTTTCTATTGGTGCTGATAAGTATGTTTCTTTACTATTTTTTTGGTTGCTTTGCAAAGTGTACATCGATAAATACATTACCTGCCTTAATGCAAACAACAAACTTAAGGTAGGAATATAATAAAATTCTAATAGGGAATACCACAGTGGCCCTCCCAGTCGAGATGTTAAACACAACCACAGACACGCACAATGTAAAGTACCTTAAAACATGAGATTAATAAGAGTATTAAGATTAATATATTTAAGTGCATTACAGAAACAACCTGGAAATAAACCTTTACTTTTTATAATATATTGTTATTTATTGTAGTTTCTTACCCTTAGGGGTCTAAAGAAATCCAGATTGGATATAAAATGTCTCTCTGCCTTTTTCAGCCAGTCGTGCGACGAGCTACAAATCATGTCATGTGTAAGGTTAGCCACCTTCCTATTTGGAAACTTCACAAATTCTTCCAAGACAGAGTTGTTACACATGTTCCACAGGTGAACCCCAAAACCACGTGTCATCACCTGAACCATAACAAAATGAGCAACAAAGCTCAGTAACATGCAGTGTCCAAACCATTCAAGTATTTCAATCATGACAAACATATTTTGAAAAATAAATTTATCAATTAAAAAAAAATTACTTCATAAAACTGGTTCATTTCTTACCTTTCCCAGGTTTATTTCTGCTTTAAGTATGTCCTCCACAATATTCTCTGACAGGGAGGCATTTTGGCTAAGGAATGCAGACAGGGTCTCATTGTCACCTAGGAAGTCTTTAAGCTTGAAACCTGAGAAAAACAGATACAGCTTTAATATGGGAATTCTAAACACATTTAGAATAGCTCATCTGTAATTTCCTGCAATTTGATCAGATGTGTGACTAGTCACTTTTGGATGAATTCAGAACAGTTCTCCACAAATTACCCCTTCTGTGGCATTCCTGCCATGTCCCTAATTGTACATGTACTCACTTGCTGAATGCTCAGGGACCCATTCAAATGTAGGACCATTGTGTGTGTTCCTGCTTTCTGGATTAGGTTTCATTTATCTTTTAAAGTTCAAGTGCAAGTCTGAGCAAGTAAGGCCTGCAGTATACAACGGACTGCAACATAGGAACACTCTGTCTATCATCATGCACATGGAGTTAGTATCGAAATGATGACAAATTGGTAAAAAAAAAGTGTTTAATTATTGTATTTTTCAGTATACATTCCCCTCATGCTTTGATAATACCTAGCACAAGATATGGGTATGTATGTAAAGCGTTTAACAAGTGAATACAATAACTTTTCTTTATTTGTTTTTATCTATTTGTTTTGGACAATTAATAATCAATGTGTGAAGTCAGCTTGAGTACAGAATGTGTGGCTATTCACACCTTCCCCCTGAGGTAGCCTAACTATCTGGTGTAACTACCCTTATTCAACTGTATGGTCTCTCAGGGGAACAAAGACTGGAAGTCTATCCCTTCTCACTACTGATGAATTGGAGGAGTAATCCATCAGGTGGCAGGCTTCTGAATTGTTGAAGCTTTTCCCCATTAAAACCACTTTTGAAAACTGAATGCAGTCCAACATGAATAAGGAACTGAATGGGCTGCATTAGGCAATAATACGTCAAGTTTAGTACAAATGTTACAACAAACAGCAAGTGATTGTCTATTTTAAGGTTAATGCATTATAGGGTACCAAAGAGCACTTTTACAAACCTGAAACATTAAACAGTAACAGAATTTTCTAAATCATGTTACCTCTGACTAAATGTCACAACACAAGGGCATACCAATCCAAACAAAAATATACCAAGCTATTCACTACATTGGAAATAATTCCATAGTGTTCATCTGATGTTGGTGTGAATGAGTTTAAGCAAAAGTTGCAAAGCAGCTAACGCCAATAATCACAAACTCAGTAACCTTTATTGCTTTCAAGTGTTTTGCCATCTGTTTATACAGAATAGAAAATAACAGACTCAACTGAATGTCAACCCAGCTTGAGGAAACATACAGAGTCTCAACAATACCTGGAAAGCCAGTTCAAAGCAGCCATGTTCTTATAGGAGCAGAGGTGGGGATGTATATTCTTCAGCTACTTTAGTATATACTTTCTCTACATTTCATATACAATTAATGTTATACTCCCTGTTGTGGTTTTCCACACAACACTCAGCACACATGTATACCTACATACTGTCTATTATTATCACATTCTTGTAAAAAGTTTGAGAAGGAGTTTGTTTCTGTTTCCTAAAGTATAACGTACCCAATTTTTTTTTCTGTCATTTATTACCTGTAAATAGATGGCAATTTATAATTTTATATTACCTTGATATAAAATTGCTAACCTTTCTATCTACTTCATTTAACCAAATCATGTTTTTTTTTGTTTTATATATAAAGCCGGAGCTTATCTCAATTCTGAATGGTTTAAAGTTATGGAAACACTAACCCTGGACACGCTGCCAGTGCATCGTAAGGTAGACACGCAAACACTTCTACACGTGCATTAAAATCCTCACCTGACATGGATATGAGGAAAAACCATGCAGACATAAAAACCACACAAAAGGAACCTGCTTTAACCACTTTTGTACTTAACTGTTGGTCTTATCTAACAGCTTTCAATCTGACAGCTATAAATCCTCTAACAAGCTTTTTTTGTTAAACAGAACGTGCCATCCACTGTATTATAAATACATTTTTTTAAAGAATTTACTATTACTTTTATTTGAAGCTGCTTTATTTGTAACATTTGTGCCCTGGGCTTCTTGATTGCTTTTTGGTGTTTTTTTTTTTTTTTTTTTAAACTTTATTCGCACATTAAAGGCTTCTGACTGAACCCTGCAGTTAAATATTAGTTTAGGTAGGTAGCAGCAAACCATGAGGCTTTCAGTCCTTCTACATTATGAGTTTAAAGTAAGTAATTTGTGAAAGATAATATTTGAAATTGTTCTTTTTTTTATATTTATTAAAAGTAATTGGAAATAATTGAGCTCTATTTAGTGTTACACTAAAATGTAACAACAGGGAAATTGGCCATTTGAGAAAAGTGCTTACCAGAAGAAAACCTGCAACTAAAGTAAGCAACAGTGAGAAAAAGACTGGTGCCACGTGAGACCTGAATGAAAGCAATTTCTGTTCGGTTCAGTGTACATCTTCCGCCTGTCCTCACCCACACAAGCCCTGCCACTAACTTGCTTTAACTTGCCTGAAAAGGCTGAACTCAATCGCCCACATCTTCTCAAACTGGAAAACAGAACTATATACCAATGTATGAATCCAGTCCATTCCAAACACTTATGGATTTAATCATTTAACGCCCACGTTAATCAAACATTCCCATGAAGTACCTTGTCTAAACATGACAAAGCGGAATAATCCTAAAGGTTATAATATGCCTCAGCACATTATGCAGAGCACGCCTATTTTAACTTACCTGAGGTGTTATTCTGCATTTCTTTTACTGCCCTAATTAACTCTTTAAATCCATCCAAACTTTTGTCGTGCTGACTGTACAACAAGATTTTTTTGGCATCGGAAAAAAGACGAGAGATTCTGAAAATAAAAGGCAGAATGTTAATAACGAAAGGCTAATGGAATTTGCAAAATAAGACAGAGATATCATTTGAAACTCACATAGAACCATTGAAGTTTCCAACCACTCCAGGGGATTCTCCAGGGGTGGGGTGACGGAAGCATGGGTTGTTGGCGTTGCACACAATGCCCTGGATCCATGGCAGGGTGCCTGCTGAGGGCATGGCTTTGTTGGGAAAGTGACCTGAGACAGGGTGAAAGAAAGTGAAGGATGTAATTAACTGCTTTGCTGAACAGAATGCACTTCTCAGACAGAAAATCATGGAAATGTGCCTTTAGTCCTCTATCATCCACTATTACGCATGTGATTTCTCTTACTCTATCACTCTCAGCTTCTCTCTCACTTTATCTCTCTTCATTTATCTCTCATTGCTAATAATTTATACAAAAAAAGGTTTTGCAGTTTTTTTATCCCTTCTTGATTAAAAGTAGTATTTTTAAAGTAGCATCTGTCAGAATCAAATGTATTAATTCTACATATGCTCAGTACTAACGTACCTAAAAAGACACCTAAAAGTGCACACGCAGCACCCATAGACCCTGTGATTGCCTTATCTGAGGACCAACAGAGGCGCTAGCAAACCTCAGCACCTTTCAATCTCTGGGTTGGAAGAAGACTTTATAGGGCAGAGTGATTGCTCAAGCACAATGTGGGACCTTTGCTCTAGGACTGATGCTCAGTATGAGGTAGAAGGGTTTACTTATGTGACATGTCAAATAAGTAAACCTGCTATCAAGTCAACCTTAAGACTGCCAACTGGTCCATCACTGAGAACAACACAGATAAGATAAAGCAGAGCACAGCTGCTAAGAATATATAGACTGGATGTATTCAGCCTGAAAATGACACGCGGAGACTTAAAATGAAGTGTCAGAACAGTGTTACCTTTGTCTTGCATTCTATTTATTGTTGATTGTTCTAAATTTGATGCCCTCCACATAACTCACTATTGTAAAAAAAAAAAAAAAAAAAAAAGGAAATGTCGCCTTGTTTTTTTTAAGCATTGCAACATGCCTGAACACACTTCCCTCATGATTCACAGTTGAACAATTCCGTCAACTAAGCTGACACATGGACGCAATGCAGAACCGAGTACTTCACAACATGTTGTCCTTTCTAGAATAAGTCCATAATGCTAAACTTCGATTGGTTATACAAAGATTTATTCAGAATATACTTTAAAATAGAGTAGATATCTATTGATAAGTAAGACTTTCCATGAACTAAGGTTACATGAGTCAGATGGAAGGATTAGTGAACATCATACATAAAGTGAGGGGGTAATAACGATATATAAATATATAAAATCCATAGAGCAATAAAATCCTCTTTGACATAATTGCAGGTACAATAACTATTACACACATAACCTAAAGAACTGTCACTGATAACAAATCAAATCTGATCCGTAAACCATTTCCATTATGAGATCATTAATGATTCTTAAGTATGATCTTGATGAATTAGATTTTTTAAAATTATATTTAAATTCTAAATTTTTTTATTAAATTCTTTAAAATTATAAAAATATTCCCTTGATTTTGTAAAAGTTTTAGGTTTTATTTTTCTCACAGTATTTTTCAGGTTAGTAACTAAGAAGTTACGGGCCATTGAAATTTGTGATTCTTTATTTTTACTTAATAAAAGTGACACAGGGCTAATAAATTATTACTTTATCCTTTTACAGTCGGTTGTTAATATTGTTATCCAGTTTATATGATACATGGTAATGTAATATGACAGAACAATTGTTGACTTGTTTAGTGAATGTGTGTGTCACACCGCCATTTAACACACAATATATATTTATCTGTCAAGGACAATGTTTGATAATGGTACAATGTAAATGTAGCTGTAGTATGAATCCTGTAGTATTAGTTTTCCAGTTATTACAGCTCTTATCTTTTAGGAGGACAATTTATTGCTCAGCCTGTGAAACTGTTTCTGTCCCCAACTGTCGCTGTCAACAAGAATTGACAAAGTACATAATCACTTGCCAATTTGATTAAAAGTTTAAAACTAAATTTAAAAAGAAAATAAGAATTGAAGCTGTCATTTAAACATCTTGTAAACTATTCATTTACTTTTCTTCAGAATTCACCCTAAAACACATTTTTTGACAATGTTCTTTAAGTCAGGGTTATGAATGTAAATTGGAATTTAAGAACCTATAAATCATTCATTATTACATAACGGTCCGCACCATGTTTTAAGTTTTCATGACTTACATTCATGTTGCTCATATGGAGGGTAGTTAAGTCTCACTGCAATCAGGATGAAGAAGATGAAGAGGGGCCACACAATCTCGATCAGCAACTGAAACTACACAATGCAAACACAAAGAGTGAAAACATGGGGGGAATTAAAGCATCATCATTTTATTGTAAGTCCCTCGTCCCCTTTAAATATAAATGTTTAATGCTAAAATTGTGTTAAGATGAATGTCACACATTCAATCCTACAGATTAAATTCCTGCCACGATTAAACTGTTATTGCAGAATGTCTTTATTATCACCAATTATTGTCAATGCTTTAGTTATGCATCTAAACCAAATTTCCAGATTAAGGAAGCATCAATGCAGCATAAACACTGACATTTTATAATGTCAGTGAACATTTTGTGTTGTTCAATAGTAAATATATACTAAATGTATGTTTACTCTTTTTCCATGATGCTAATGAATTTTACACCAAAACAGAAGTATCTTTTATATCAGTACCAAAGAAAGGCAATATCGTTTGGCCAGCTCCTGAAAAACATATGGCTTAGCTTTATTATGTTTTGAATAGAAACCAGATTTATTCTTAAAACCAGGTCTTAATGTTACCAGTTCAGCGTGGTTATTTTGGATTTTTAAATATATATATATATATATATATATATATATATATATATATATATATATATATATATATATATATATATATATATATATATATATACATAGGAAGCTAAATTGTCAATGATCTAAATCAGTGATAGACATAATACACAATTCATTGAAACACATTTTTAATTTCCCAATCCTTTATATTAGCCCATAATCATATGTAGTTTAATTTCATTAATTGAACTTGTCAGTAAAGTAATGTTACATTAAACACCAAATTGTCTTTAGTTCATGCACAAGAGGTTTGTTAAAAAGAAGGGAACTAACACAGAAGTAACAAACTTACTGTCTGACGTCTTCTATAAGTAAAATTCTTCCAAAGCAGCAGGCCCAGCTGAGTGGAGATGGACATCTTCACTCAGGTTCTCTTCGTGCTGCTTGCTGCAGCTTTTAACTGCAATGACACAGGAGAGAAGCAGCTGGAGTAAGAAAGGGTTTCCAAGTGCAACCAACAAAGCAGCTCTAAAGTCCAGGTCAATGTGCAGCCGCCTATCCTAAGCCGTTCTCTCACGTCTTCTGCCCTCCCGGTCCATACATATTCTGTCCCGTTCTTCTTTTTAAACCACCCACCTCAGGATTCCCAGAATTCACAGCATTGGAGTTTGCTGTAGGTGGAATTTATTTTGCAGGTATTTTCACAGCTCCATGCCCCCCTGCTGCCACCGCCCAGGCAGACCAGGTAACTGCACATGCAACTGCTGCCTTTGATCAGTCATCTTTGAAACGTGACGACTGGATGGGAGCCTGTTGTTTTATGCTAATGAAACTGTATAAGGGCTGATGTGTGAGCTTTATCCATCATTGTCTCCGTCTGTCTTCTTTGACTCAATCAGATTCCTGCATGAGATAAGATTACTGCTGTATGTTTTAATTGTAGGGGACACAGATTGGCAATTAATCAATGGCCAAGGTAACTTTAGTAAAATTTAGAATTCTTATGTGTGATGATTATGTGCCAATTTATTTTTTATTTATCAAAGCAATAAAACTAAATGTAGCATTTAATGTTCTTCCTTTTAAATCCATTGCTATGATTTTAAATACATTTTAGACGTCCTCTCTCCCTCTATTTTAGCAAAGTTTTTTTTTTTTTTTCAGTTCCTACCTAAAAACATCGTATTGTTAAGATTTCTCTAAGAAAACATACAATTCCGTATCCTGTGCACATTTGGGAATTGAGCTACACATGGTTGAAATTAACTTTTGCTTTCAGATTTGTTTACAGAGTAAAGTACATTAAACTTTACATTAAGGTTAGAAACAGTTTACATTGTTATGTATACCATAGTATGCCATTATTTTTGCCTCTTGTTTTTGTAGATGGGACTTATGACAGAGGAACCGCTGCAACATAAATGACATGTAACCAGGTAAGAGAATTCAGTATACAGGTACTGAAGGCTATAAAAGAGAATAATCACATAACCATTCAGCCAGCTCATTTATTCACCAGCTGCATGGCATTTGCAGTGAATTCAAAGACAGTGAATTGGGTTCCATTTAAACAAGCAAAAAATTTATTACACTTTTTAGACTTCAGTCTTCTGCTGCCATTTTTATTCAGATCTATGGAAGTCAGGCTGTTCTGTTGCTTAATACAGGTATAGCTTTGATGTGGTTTCCGCTGGCTTTTTTGGAGTTCTATATCAAATAACAAGAGTTAACTGAACGTTTGACTCTTAATGTCAACCTAACCTGATCATTTTTGGTGGTGTAATTTGTAAAAAAAAAAAAAAAAAATGTTATTTTCTTGGTAACCACTGCAGCTTACACTTCTTTCAAGCAATGAAATGATTTTCACTGAGGCTAAAATGCAAATACTTTCCTATAATGGACAAGTTCCATGTAAAATGTTCTTTAAGAACTAAAAAAAGATTCTAACCCTGAAGAACAAGAACTAACTGTAAAGTAAAAAGTAATATTATTATTTAAACATTGCTCTAAAGTTTGAAAGTCTGTGTTGTAATGGGGGCTCGATCATACAAACATCGTAAACTTTTTTTTTAAGGTTTTAATATCATTTTGACACTGTACACGCGAATGGCTCAGATGGCACACGGTATGAGAACAATAGTTTAAAATGTCACAAAAAACAAAAACAAAGTGTCTAGAAATACAAAAAAACTGAAAATGTCAGTCTAGTCTGCATCAGTTCGCTGAGTGGCAGTCATGAAACATGAAAAAGAAAGAGCAGTGATTGTTTCTAAAGTTGTCAGATTTCATTCAACTTTAAATAATGTAATGCAGTGGGTTCTTTATGTCGAAACGTTATTTTAGAAATAAAAATACACAAGGAATAGTGTAATTATGTTTACATGGTTTTACATCTAACCGCCACGAAGCCTTTCTTTGAGTTAAAGTCCAAAAAAAGTTGAAAAGAGTTGAAAACGTTTGCGACGCGGCAGCTTGTTGTTTTGTCGTGTGTTTTTCCAAGTCTTTAAACTTAACTTCAGTTTAAATCTGGTTTACAGAACAGAGAAAACAGAAAGTCAGGTTCTACCTTCAGGGTTGAGTGTCGGACATTCGCTGTGTTTCCGTCTGCAGTGGATTAAAAGTCTCTGTTCGTCTAAAGCCAGCGTCTCGCTGGAGAAAAGCATCTGTTCCGCTCACTGCAGACCTTATAACACAGAGCTCAGGGGTTACTCCCGGTCACTGGTGTGTGTGTGTGTGTGTGTGTGTGTGTGTGTGTGTATGTGTGTGTGTGGGTCGCTTACCCATCAACTTCAAAACAAACTTAAAGCAATTAAACTGCAGTGGTTCTGGTCACTTTAAAAGAAGCCTCTCTGATTCCTGAGGAGTTGTTGGCTGGTGGTGCATGTGAACATGAAGAGCTTTCAATGTGCCAGTTAGATGGAGTTGTGGACAGACTCCGGTTAGAGGACAGACACAACACATCTCAGTGATTTTGCTGGAGTACTGTTCGAATTATTGTCACTCAAAGTGATAGTGATCTATTTTGTGGGCAGCACGGTGACTTAGTGATTAGTACGTTCGCCTCTCAGCACTAGGGATTCCCGGTTTGAATCCCCATCTGGGTGGAGTTTCCATGTTCTCCCCGTGTCCACGTGGGTTTCCTCCGGGTTCTCCGGTTTCCGCCCACAGTCCAAAATGTGTGTGTGTGTATGTGTGCGTGTCTGTGTGAGTAAGTGTGTGCCCAGCGATAGATTGGCGCCCTGTCCTGGGTGTATCTGCCCAGCGCCCGAAACGTTCTCCCCTGGATGGGCATGGGGAACCCCCCCCCCTCCGCGACCCTAATATAGGATAAAGCGGAAGATAAAGGATGGATGGATCTATTTTGCCTACTACAAACAGAGGAAGTTGTCCTCCACATTAAACCCATCAATGCAGTTAAACACACATATACACACTAAGCAGACGTACCCGGAGTGGCGGGTAGACCGTAGCATCCCTGGAGCGACTGGGGTTAGATGAATTGTCCAAGGGCAATTTAACCACATTTCGTGGGACCAGGAATCCAACTAGGTACTTTAAGTCACAAGGCTGGTTCCTTAACAATTTTGTTTGTTGGATCCAAACAGAATTATATCATGCACTTAATCAAATGTTTGTTTTGTACAATTTCTTAACCTTTTCTTCTGATTTAAGATACAGTGGAATAGTTTTGGAATAGAAATAATTCAAAGAAATCTAGTTGAATCCCCATCCTTTATCTATAATTAATATGTTCTATAACTTGTCTTTTGAGTTATATATCTCAAATATAATCACACACTGTTTACTAATCAATTAAAGAAATGCCTTATTTTTTTTCGGTAAGCAATTTAAAGCAATTAATCATCATCACCGTGAGCCTATCATTGTTCATTATCATTATAAGGCATTAGATCACTCTGTATCACCCTTCCTTAATTTGATCCACTAGCCTCATTATATTCTGTATGAGTATGTGGGGGAGGTGAGGATTCTACATCCCATATGGGTAAAAACAAGAAGTCACGTCTCTTTATTATTAAATTAAGGAGTTTCATTTACTTTCATTACCATATGTGCATATAATTGCAGTTTAGGAAAGGCTCGTTTCTGTTCCAACATGATTGCGTCCCAGTCTTTAGAGTAAAAATAATAACATTGAACAGTGGGTTTCATTTGGATGAACTTGCTTGAGGGTGGAACAAGCTTGAAAACTGATGATCGATACAGTGTCTTATTTTATTTAAGATTTCCTATTTGCTAGAGTTGTTAGTGGCATGATTGGTAATCCCTTATCTCATTAGGAATCCCTTCCTTTCAATTTAAGATTACATTTTTATTGTTAAACATAATTAAAATTCTGGTAATAAGCATTATTTTCAACATTAATACGATTGTTTGTTCAGGAAATACCTTGTAATTACTCTGCTGAATAACTCATTGTGGTCCCTTTTTAAAGGGATTATAGTCCAAAACATACTAATCTCATTTACATAAATCTGAGGCCAGAGAAAAGGCTGTGTTATGTCACATGCTCTAAATCTGATGTCATAGCACAGTGTGTTCACAGGAAGTCAGAAGTTACAGTACAAGATAAAATTAAATTCCAGAATAAGGTAATATTGGGAAAAGCAAACAGCCTCTGCACGCTCAGTCTGTTCAGCCAATCAGAAGCTGTGTTGTCAATTCCAGTAAACACCACTAGGAAACATTAAGCAATCTTTTTTGTCAAATATCTTAATATGTGGTTGATATCAAGGCCAAGGCATATAGAAAGGCCTAGTCAGCAGGTTACTGCTCATTTTGGTACTTATTTGGTAAACATTTCAGCTTTATGTTAAGTATGTTGAGGTCAAAAATTAATCAGAACAAAAACCCGGAGTTGTGAGTTTAATCAGCAGTATGATCTTTGGTCTGTGGCTTTTTATTTATACATTTAAATGCAAACATATTAACAGTATTATTATTTTCACTGACAACAAATAAATCTATTAACAATAGGGTCTCTATTGTGAACCAGTTACACCCTCACTTTTGTCCGCAGGAGGTTCTATGTATAGAGTCCTGTTGTACACCAATAACAGTAATGCACTACTTTATCCAACTATTGTGTCCTCAGATACATCATTAGCATAATGATAATTTTAGTAAATAGTTTTTAGTTTATTTGTTTTATTCATAATGTTTAAAAATAGGAAGAAGTAAATGGGAAAATGAATCTCTTTGGTTGTGCATCGTGGTATTTTCTCTTACAGTGTGGAACAGGAGGAGTGAGGAGTATGTGGTTGTGCGCGCGTGTGGGGGAGGGGGAGGGGGAGGGGTGCAAATTATAGCAAATCCCAGCAAATTATAACAAATTATCTGAAGTTTAAAAGCAGGAAATTTGTTAGTATTTAATTGGGAATGCAAAAATGTAGACAGAATTCTAAGTTAAGACATAAAGGCAAGTTGTATTTAAAACTGTTTGAATTAATTGTTTATTTTTTTATTTTTTTTTTTTTAGCAATTTGAGTCTACCGGACACACCACAGGTATTTAGCAGATTTCTTTGTGTTGTTTTTGTTTGCTTTGTTCATAGATGAAATCATGAATACTTTGTCAAGGTGTATTTATGCGTTTCCATGATGATATTGTCAGAGATGCAGCTGCAGGACAGGTACAACAGGCCACAGCACTGAAAAGACCATTAAAAGTTGATCACATTGTGTGAACTTTACAAAATGATTGATTTACCTCGATTCATAAAACTGTGTAAAAACTGGTGGATGGCAAAATCTTGTATAATTATAAAATCTAAATATCAAATACATCCAAAATCAATAAAAAAATAACACCTATATTTAGTAAGGTATTTTATGATTCTTATAAACTGTATTTTTACCAATATAGGCTAATAATTTGTGCATTACAGACAGCACAGATTTATTATTAGGTCATGACTGCTCTCAAGCCATATAAATATGTGGACAAAAACATTGACACACCTATTGAATCATTAAATTCAGGGGTGTAAAATCAATGACTTGGCCATGCGTTGTTAACAAATGTATGCTTTTACCTTTGTATGTACAGTTTGAGGACAGACCCTTTTGTTCCAGCATGACCCTCTACATGAAGCAAGATCCATAAAAGCATGATTGGGTAAGTACATTGTGGAAATACGTTACATTGGCAGCTTATATCTCTGATGTTAAACTTTTTAAACACTTTTGGAATGAACTCGAATGGAGATTGAATCAATTCATACTTTAGTGGCTTACCTCGCAAATGCTTTTCTAATTCCCATATGTGTACTGTATAGGTGTCGTGATAGAAAATATAGCTACAGACTGATGATTCTTATGGTGTCTCTCTGCTGACTAATTGGATATGTGTTTGGAGCTCGGGTATTAAGATTTAATGAGAAGAAACACAAACTCCTTAATGAGGTTAAAAGGCCTAAAACGAAACATGCATCCCTAACCCACAGTGGCACATGATGTGATGTTTTTAAAACCTCTGGGTCTGAATTTGCAAAAATAAGCAAAAGTAGTAAGCCGACACACTAGACCTATATCTGTCATCATAAATGAAATAAGAGATTTTATAAATATTTCAAATTGAAAGTATTTTAAGATAAAGGCTATTTCACTAAGAAGAACATAATGTTTTCAGTCTCATATTTAAGAAGCTTTGGTTTTAATAGACTTCTTTATGCATCGTGTAGTCAGATTGCAACCTCTTACTGAAATGCAATAATATATATGTACAGAAATAGAGTCTGGTTTTTTTTTCATGTCCTTTGTTTGATCTGTTGGATGTGACATCAGAATTATGAGATCACTCACTACTGGCTGGGCCAATGTGGTTTCATTGATTGTACGTGATTGTCCTCTAGTGGACGAGGAAAGAACTACAATTCAAAATTTAATACTTCCTTTGTTTACTACGACCGTTTACAGTGGTGTAAACTGGATGGAATCTGTTCAAGCACTTGTAACGCCCTCCCAGACACACACACACACACACACACACACACACACACACACACACAGACAAACACACACGTCAATGCTCACTCTCTCCCTGGTACAGCGGTGAACAATAGAACAATGGCTCCCTTCTCCATCACGCGTTGGCAGCTGCGTGCCACAGCCGGAGTCCACGCGTAATGCTGCACACAGGAGAAGATGAGGGAGCAGAGACGATCAGCACTGAGCGCTCAGCAGACTAAGCCCTTTTGGAGAAAGGTGGATTTACTGCTTTGTCTGGTTAACCTGCAGATATTATTACCAATAATATGAATAACTTGTTTTAATGTCCAATTTAGGAAAATGAACTGTGAAGACATTGTTTGGCTTCTGCAGGATCTAATTGCTTTTATGGGAAAAATATATATTGAGTAAAACAATTAACCCTTTGTTTCATAAAACAGTTATAATAGTTTGAATATAGATTGTTAGGCACGTTTACTGAACTTGTAATAGGTTTTGGGAGGTGGGAAATTTTTTGACATGCTGGATTACCAAAAGGGACGTAAAAATGAAGTGAGAACGGTGTGTGTGTGTGTGTGTGTGTGTGTGTGTGTGTGTGTGTGTGTGTGTGTGTGTGTGTGTTAGAAAAGATAGTACCAGATTATGCTGTCCGTCATCTCTAGTATTTTGACTTCACGCACTTAAAGTCATAATGATTTATTAAACTCTAAATCACCTAACAAGGCAAAATCGTTTTTTAGAATACGGTTTAATACTATTGTGTTGTAGCAGAAGGTCTTATTGGCCGTTTTCTGATGGCTAGATACATAGATTTTACTAAAGATGTAAAGGAACCATCTTTACAAATAGAGCCGAGCTGCCGCTTTTCCACTAAAGGGGCGGAGCTACAACTGTTTACACCAAATTTGAGAAGCGCTGACCGTGGTGCCTACAAATCAATGACGTCATGGGCCGTATCAGTTGTAACTGCTGCATTTTATATCATTTGGTTAAATTGGTTAAGTGTTTTTTAACGTTTAAGGCCAGCCTTTCTCACTAAACTCATCCAAAATACAGTTTAATACTTAACATACTGTACACATACATCCTTCATGGACTTTTAAGCAGTGGGCATTATTCATACTGGATCTGAAAAGAAATAAATTTGCAAACACTCATTCATTCATTCATTCATTCATTTATTATATTTCGCTTAATCCTCTATTAGAGTCGTGGGGGGGTTCCCCATGCCCATCCGGGGGAGAAAGTCTCGGGCGCTGGGCAGATAGACCCAGGACAGGGCGCCAACCTATCGCTGGGCACACACTCACTCACACAAACGCACTCTATAGGGGCAATTTGGAGAATTTGCAAACACTGTTTTGAATTAAAATGCATAACTAGGTGCTCGGATTTATATTAATGTGACTTTTGTGAGCAGTATTTGTGTCACGGTATAATTTTTATATAGTGCACGTGAGAGAAGGGAAAATAACAAACGGGATTATTAACACGGACGTTCAAAGAGAGTTTATAACTAACCCACATCCAGTTTATAACTAACTCACATCCAGTTATGTGTTATTTCAAGTGAGTAGAAACTGATTGAAATGGTCCAAAGGTCGAACACGTTTAGAAGCTATACTGTGAGAGAGAACGTTATTCTCACGGTGTTTGGAGTGAGCGCGTTTGAACCTGCCGCTTTCCCGCAGCCTCCCGTCATTCCCCGTGTGCGCGTCCCCGCTCAGCTCGCGGTGTGACTGGCCGATCGGCTCTGTGTTCCGGCTACACCTGCTCAGTCCGGCCGGAAGTGCAGCTCGAGCGGTGCTGGAGCCTAATCCCCGTCTGCACCTGGAGCGCAGCGGCATATGGTTTCCATGCGGAATGCTTGTGCGCGCTTCGCCTGAGCTGCTGGATTGAATCTCCTGGCGCTCACTCGCAGTTGATGCAGGCTCTAAACCTCTCCTCCGGCTCCCCACAGGTCGGGCTCGTTGTTGTTTATTTGCGCTGAGGCTTATAGATCTGTGCGACGGGAACCTGCAATGGGATGCTGCGGCAGCGCAGAGGTAAGGAAGCGTGCCACCCTCCGCCTGCCTCCTCTCCGGCGGCCCGGAAAACCTGCAGACCCGGGGCGCTGCTCCGGCGGCGCGTCGATCTGATGCGGCCGCCGACTTCTTTGTTGCTCGTCGCTGTGTGGAAGTCCGGCTTGCAAAACGTGTAATCCTATTACGGCGTCCCAATGCACGCACTTGACTTTGACTCTTGTGCGCGATCAAGTCGTTTGGTCTCGTACAGTCTCACTTCTGAGTCACTGCGCACTGATGCGCGAAATATCAGTCCCGTTAGCCAGACTAGTAAACATGGTAATTACAATCACGCTCATATCGGACCAATAAACACGAAGTTTCTATGTGGAGCATCCGCTTGTTTTGATAGTAGTGTCCGACTCACAAAGCATCATATTAATGTGCATCTAAAATTGCTTGTTCAGATGAATGCATTGATAATTGATTGCTTATTATGCTTACTTGTGCAGGACCATGGTGCAGGGTATGCTGTTTAATGTGTAATGCCTCGTTAGTGTGTATTCGGGATGTCATTACTATTATGCCCATTTTGCATTTTAGAGAATTAAAAGAGAATGGAAACCCCTAGAGGACCGAAGCTGCACAGATCTGGCCTGGTTCCTCTTATTCATGCTGTTCTGCAGTGGAATGGTGAGCTTCATGTTTACTATTTTAATGCACTGTACTGTAACTAGGCCTTGGTTTGGAACATTATTGCCTGTTCTTAGTAATTTTACCAAACTAAAATAATCAGAATAATCTGTATTTAGATGTAATACTTTTAGGAATTAGTAAAGAAGAGATGTATTAAGTAAATACATATAGATATGAAAAAATAACCCATATTTAAAACAAACATCAGTTTATTCTGTATTAACAGCTAAAAGGACAACAATATATTTGACTATATATGACCATGTATAGGCATGGGTTACCCCCACCATGTAATTGTAGTAGTTGATTTAGCAGAAGATAATGGCTGGATGTTTGTAATGTCAAAAAAAAAGATTAAGAATCTAGACTGTTATCACTGTTGTGAAGTGTGTGACATGTCAAGTTTTAACATGCCAGGATAAAAAATGTGTTAAATTTTCTCACTTCTTATGCTACTCCACTGGTAAATAGTGGAATGATCTTCCTACCTGTCTGCAAATCTGATACATTCTGCATTTTTCAGAAGCAACTGGAGACACTTCTTCCCCAAAAGCACCTGCGATAACAAAAAAAATAATCAAAGCCTAGCGCCCTAGAGTCTATGTATCAGTGCACTCATAGTGCATGCACTCATATTGCAGCCCCAAACTTGAGTAAATAGGAGGATTTTGTCAGAAAAAACTATGCTAAGTTGAATGTGTGGATCTTCTCTGTTAAAGCTAAAAGGAAAAATTATCTTTGCTAGAGAACCATCTTTTGTAATATGTGTGTTTGCAGAAATCAAAATGATCCAGGTTCTGTAGTCCAGTCTGATCCAGCTTCCGTGCTGACTGTTGAATTGTTTGTTGCAGGGTGCTATCTGTGGCTACACCATAGTGACCGGCGGTGCAGCACGGCTGGTTTTTGGCTACGACAGCTATGGCAACACTTGTGGTCAGCGCAATGAAGCTTTAGAAGGAATCAAGCTCAGTGGTTTGGATCACACGGACAGAAAGTGAGTCAGCATTTTTTTTTGCTTCTTTACACTTGCTTATTTGAGCAGAAGTGCAGGCAGCATG
The DNA here is from genome assembly GCA_019802435.1 of Corydoras maculifer. Lineage (NCBI taxonomy): Eukaryota > Metazoa > Chordata > Actinopteri > Siluriformes > Callichthyidae > Corydoras > Corydoras maculifer. Next base: position 525,402 of record JAFMOD010001012.1, on the reverse strand, counting down.
GAGGACCAATTCGGTGTCCTTCAGTTATCACAGGAGTAGTGCACATGTCAGGCAGCTGCAGCATCATAGGCCTAGCTGAACCACAGAGAGGCTTTAATAATTTACAAAGGCCCTGAAGGGGGTCACTTCCATCCTCTGCATTGCCTTTAATGTCTGCCACAAAAGGGGAGGCGTTCATGTTTCATTTGCATTAATGTGATTGTGGGCTTTGGTGAAAGTGAATGTTTCACTGTGATCGTTACTGTGTACCTTTTATAGTGTATGGTGTTTCTGTATGTCCCTTTTTGATGGGAGTGGCTAATCCCTGTTTGTTGTGTAGTAAATCTTGAGTCTATTGCAAAAAGTATAATAAAATGCAAATGCGTATCAGTTCACCATTTTATTTTTCTTCTACATATTTGCTGTAGTTGCTATGGTTCCTCCTTTGATCCTGTACAGGTTTAAACTTCACTTTTTTGTTGTTTGTGTTTGCATGGCACTGTGGACTGTACAGTAATGCCATTTATGACAAAACAAATGGTTCTTATTGTTTTTAGTGTCCCTGAAAATATTGTAATATTGTAGCCAACCATAATCAAACTTTCGTGCATGAACAAATTAGTTGTTTGTTCTGTCTGAGCTGCAGAAAGTTGTGTCATTCTGATCTAATGATCACATTAAGGCTGTAATTACAAATATTTATAGCTGAAGGACGAATTTCTTAATCAAGTTAAAATGATGCTGCTGTCAAGGGTCACCTTTATGTACAGTGTTATAAAATTGTATTTTAAGGTGAACTGGAATTATTGCTAGGTTAGATAAAGTCCTTGGCGACAAAGATTCATATTCATTTGATCTATCCAGAGCAAATGAATATGAACAGGACAAGTCCTTAATTGCTTAAACTAATTATAAATGTGAACTTAAGTTTCGAAGTATTAAATGTTAAGCCGTAATAAATAATACATCTATTTTTGTATTGCTGTTGTGGTCAATTCATTATTCAGAAAAATCTCATTATTGGTACAGAAATGAAAATTTAAACTCGTATTGTGCAGTCTTGAAATTTTAATTCACTCTGGACTTGGTTCGTGTTCTCTGTTCTCTTTAACCACACATATGTTATTGATTGAAGTACGTACTGACCTTCATCCATCTAAAAAGCAATTTTGAAAACCATCTTATCCACTGCTCATCACAGCAGTTTCCTAAGCCAACCACTGCTTTGGCCAAAAATTTTAGTTATAATACATGCTGAAACATAAATTTATCAATTGTTAGGATACAGGTTAAAAGAAATTATTAGGAAAAAAATACTAAAGAAGAAAAGTTTAAGAATATAGGACATTAAAACATTTTTTATTTGGAGAACTCAATTGACTTGATCCATGTTTTTGGACTGTGGGAGGAAACCGGAGAACCCGGAGGAAACCCACGCGGACACGGGGAGAACATGGAAACTTCACCCAGATGGGGATTCGAACCGGGAATCCCGAGTGCTGAGAGGCCAACGTGCTAACCACTAAGCCACCTTAAGTTAACGTCTGAAATGCATCCATCTTTTATTAAATTCGCATACAAAATTTATTTTAAATGTATTTTTGTCTTCAGTGCATTTGACCCTTTTAGGATTTATTTTAAATGACCTTTAAATTCATTCGCCTCTCACTGCATCTGTATGAATAGAAAAGCCGTGTGTGTGTTAAGAGGAATTATCGTGCAATTTGAAAAGCTATGTGTTGTGCTCTTTGCAAGTGTTATGCAAATAGGAGGTCTGTGATATGTACTGCTATAGTAAGGTCAAATACGAATACTCTGATGTGTGAAGTGGAAAGTACAGTTCCTCGATGACAAGAAAAAAGCACGAGCCATTAACGTTGCCCCTGAAGCACCTGTGGCTTGAGGGTTTTGCTCAGAAACCATTGATTACATTCTTGTAGTAACTCTGAGTAATGACATTGATGCTAGATTCTAGCAGTGTGGATAATGAGGTGAGATTGAAGCTCCAGGTGAGCAAGACCAATGCAGAGACAATCTTTAATATATGATGTCAAATCCGCAGGCATCTGTCGAAAAATTCAGATGGGATTTCCATTTGTCAGTTCTAATATTCCTGCACTGTCTGTAATGCCTGCTGTTATGTTGGTGACCTTGATTTGTAGAATAACATGACCATGGTCAGCTGTGCACCTGTGCTTGGTTGCTGGTTACTATCCTACTTGTATCATAATAAGGCTCTTGTATAATAAGTATCATATAAGTATGATACATAATAAGTATCATAATAATATATCACATATTCTATAACTTAAAATTTAAACCAGAATTAAAAATTGGTAAAGTCATGGTATGTCAAAAGTATTGGGACACATACATTACAGCTACACGAGAATGTATGACCCCCGCCCCCCAGTCCATACAGTTATACATTTAATTCTAGGTAATTTATTTTCTAGTCTGCATTTTTTAATGAGGATAGTGGGGGGTTCCAGCACTCCACAGGGAAATATCCTGAACAAGTTCTCATATGACAGACACGGAGGCAAATCCACCTACTTACACCTGGGGCATTTTAATAGCACAGTTTTTGACTGTAGTAAAAAAAAAGAGCCTTGTCAAACCCCTTTTAAATCATGGACTTTTATATAAATGGATTTGATTGTTTAAAGTTTAGGCAAAACTTGGTCTGACTGTATCATGCTGCTCATTTTTAGTTAGATTTTTTTTTATTCAGCTCTTTAACACTGACAGTGTGGTTTAAGATTTCAAACTGTCCTTCTTGCCTTCTCATTGGTATCTGACAGGCTGCTTTTGTTGCTTTGTATATAACACAATGGTACACATGGCTTCATGTGGGTGCTGTGCCTGTTCCCCTACCTACGAAAAATAGACAAGGCTATGGTCACGATAAAGACCTTGGCTAAAAGTGACCATGTGAAGAAACAAGCCTTTACTTTAACTCTCTGCCAGAAAAGGGGGCTGAGCCAGCACTCCTGGGATGAAAATATGTGCAGCCGGCTGTCGATTTTTATCACACAATGCTGAAGGCTGTTTTCTGTGACCCACTTTGGCCTTGGGTTTGTTTATCTGAACAGGTCTCATCGGTTTGAACAGTTAATTCTCATAATTATTTCCTTTATTTCACCTTCATAATCTTTGTACTGTTAATTGTTGTTTAACGGTGTATTTAAATGGCTTTATTTGCAGATATGTGTTCTTCCTGGATCCCTGCAATTTAGACATCATTCAAAGGAAAATTAAATCGATGGCTCTGTGCGTTTCACAATGTCCTACTGAGGAAATGAAAACTTATGAGGATCTCCGGAGATTTGCCATGGTCAATAGTAAGTCATCTGGTAGACTTTTTGAAATTATATAAGAACAGAGTTGATATTAATTGCATTTATTTTAACTTATCTGATATCAGGAATGTTTGACATTATATAATTATTATGATAATTATCCTATTTTGAACGGTTTTAAATTGAATTGTGCAGAATTTAGTTTCAAGCTGTAGTAAGGTTGCAGATTTAAAACATTTAAAAACCTGTCACCTGACCAATATGGTGGCTTTATTGACATATTGCTGTGTGAACAGCAGTGAAGTGACCTGGTGTCCTTTAGGGTTCTTCTAAGCTTACAGATAAAGGAGTCATGGTCACAGCTATGTACATCAACAACACACAAAAACCTTACTCTATACCAATAGATTCCCCAAAACGTACACAGTGCACCTTTAATGCTCTGTTTTTTTTATAATAATTTTTATAATTGTTTTGTACATTATTGGTATTTTTGCAAATATGTTGGTCTCCATTATCCTTAATTGTACACTTTTTACAATGTAAAACATAACATTTATAATGTTTTGTCATTTGTTGCCAACAATCAAATACCATCTCTGACATTCCTTGCAGTTGTCCATTTATGACAGCCTGTATATAGTAAATGGAGGAGGGCAGCCATCATTACATCATGCCTCTGAGTTGTCAACCATCTCTTCTATCTTTGTTTGAACAATTCATTGTCTCAAAAACAGTGGTGATCCAAGCACAGCAGCTTTTATCAAACTGTATAGCCATTCACAGACATTTACAACCCGCCAAGAACACATGTGTCCACACCCACATAGGAGTGTGCCAAATAAACAAAGCCTCCATTGACCCGCTGTCCTGCAGGGAGTCTGTTGTTTACAGTCCAACGTGCTTATGTTCTGTATGACGCAGCCCACCCAGGCTTAAGATTATTTTTTATCTATCTACTGTAGTGTCGTATTTCAATCTTCATGGACATGTTTCAGTAAAAAATATTCTTGACTATCGATCCCAAAAAGATGATGACACACATCAAGTAAATCCAAATTTGTATTTGTATTGATATGTATTTAAATACTGACAGAAATGGTTATAAAACACTGATTTAATCTTTAAATGTACTATAAATGTAAATAATGGTGCTGGTGCGCAATTGCTGATGGATCTCTTTAATGACATCATTGCTGTAGATAAGTTTCATGTCTAACTCTGTGTTAAAATAACCTCAGTCATTTGTATTGAAGTTACCGAGTTCTAACAGTGATCACTTAGAACTATTTTTGTACTCAAAGCAACAGAATGTTGATGACCTCACAAAAATGCATGATCACTGAGTATTTTTGACAGATCAATACACTATATACACAGAATAAAGTTTTGACTTCAACCCCAACAAAATGCTTAAAGGCTGATAGCTTTCAGGATTTAATTATTATCATGTTTTGAATGAAAACTATTGAATGCTTTTCACATAATTTTTCTTTTTTTTCATTTACACCTATCAGATTTAAAAGGGTTGCCAGTTTATATATAAATGGGACATCAAAAGGAATTAAATTATTAAGGACATTATTAAATTTGTTTGGTAAAAAGGTCTAAGTACATTAATTGTCTTTGTTACAACATGTACAATGATATTGCATTATTTATTATCATCCAGGCTGTTTAAACACTCTGTTTGTTCTTTGTTTTCTTCTAAGATTCAGAACTCTGTTCCTATGAGCTGGCTGCCCATAAATACCCAAGCCTTCCTGAGCGCTTTGACAAATGTCCTAAACTTCCAGTCCCACAAAGGTAATGGTCTTAGACGGCGTCTATGAGAAAAGCATGCCATCCTTCTCTTCTTTGCTTACTCTGCACTTGATGTCATCACTGTGCTCATTCTTCTCTCTTTCTGCAGTAAAGCATTGCCAGTGTTTAACCGCTGCACACCGGTAGACATCTCTTGCTATACTCGGTTTGCTGAGGCAGTGGTGACATTTGTTAGTGATAACACCGTCCTCCATAGTCTGATCGCTGGAGTGGTTGCCAGTAAAGAGATCATTGCAGGGCTCTGTCTTCTAGCGCTGGGTAACTGCTTTTGCTAACTTTCTGAAAATTAAATTGTTTTGTGGGGTAGAGGGTTTTTTCACTGGAGGACAGTAACATACAAAATGAAGTATATGCACATGCATGAATATCTAGATGACACTTAACATAATTTTTGCATGCAAACAGTTCTGATTAATTGGAATAAACTGCATTTTCTTATTTCTAAACTTTCCTTCATTTTTATATTACACATAGAGAAAAACATTTAAAGAAAACAACATTAGACGTGCGGCACGGTGGCTTAGTGGTTAGCATGTTCTCCTCTCAGCACTAGGGATTCCCGGTTCGAATCCACATCTGGGTGGAGTTTCCATGTTCTCCCCGTGTCTGCGTGGGTTTCCTCTGGGTTCTCCGGTTTCCTCCCACAGTCCAAAAACATGGATCAAGTTAATTGAATTCTCAAAAATTGCCCCATATAGAGTGTGTCTATGTGAGTGAGTGTGTGCCCAGCGATGGATTGGCGCCCTGTCCTGGGTCTATTTGCCCAGCGCCCGAGACGTTCCCCCCTGGAGGGGCATGGGGAACCCCACCGCGACCCTAATAGAGGATAAGCGGGAGATAATGAATGAATGAACATTAGACGTAGAAGCAGGTACAGCCCGGTTGCATTTAAAAAGTTTACTGGCAGGTAATAAGAGGAGTCCAGAAATGTGCCTTTGTTAACAGGGATGCCCCTTATATGTTCAATTAAATAAAACATTTTGAAAGTATAAGTAAACAAACCTTTAATATTTAATATGCTTTCCAATAACAAAATTAGTTTGTTGTTCATGAAGTTTTACAGCTAAATGTTATAATCACATTTTTTTTCCTAAACATGAGAATAGACTTTATTTCTTCACATGATATAAAAAAAAAATAGATATGTCTCCAGCTCTCCAGCATAAATTTTCACTTCTTTATTATTTATCTCTGATCTGCATGTGCGTTGGTTTGATTGCTTTTAGTACTCTCCATGATCCTGATGGTTATTATACGCTACATCTCTGCCGTGCTGGTGTGGATTCTCACTGTTCTTGTGGTGCTGGGATCTTTAGGCAAGTTTTCTTTCCCATCTCGCAATCTTGGTACTCTCGCATGTGGAATGATGTGCAGCAGAAATCAGTTTATGTGTGGAGTGTCACATCTGTTCAGACATATAATGTTGTCAGTTTTATTATTTATTAGATGCTTTCAAAATCACCATCTAAACTGTAAGTTCAGGTTTCGATCTAGTGAGTATTGTTTAATTGCTAAAGCCATCCGCTCTTTCAGTAAGTTGATGTGTAATTTCCATGAAACAATGTCTGCTAGCATTACATCCACCAAGTTACAAACGTCATTTGATGTAAAATGTGTTTTACATCTTTTTTTTTTTTGGTCTCCTGAATTATTAGATAGCATGGTGTACTGTGGACACTATTTTAAAATTTAAAATAGCTTTTAGTTTAATAAGCCATTTAGAAAATTTAAATCTAATAGCAGTTCTTACTTACAGTTTTCCTCACCATGTATATATAGGATAAAGGGGAAGATAATGAATGAATGAATAATGAATATTTAGTGGTGAAATCTCAGTTTCAGCCTTCTTTCACATGCTATAAGTCATTTGCTGGTTCCTGTGTAAAATTAAAATTAAGAATCAAAAATTAAAAACATTTAATTTCTGAGAACTGTAATGTATCGTAGTTGTTTTCGAATCATAAATCATATCCTAAACAACCATTTCTGTGTGATAAATAAGCATATTTGTTATACTGTGTGTTGTGTAGGTGGCACTGGTGTTCTGTGGTGGTTATATATAGACCACAGGCTGAAGATGAACGAGACGATGACTTTAGACTTAAACGAAGCAAAAGAAACAAATGAAGGAACTGAGACTCCCAAAGACCCCATGCAAGGCCTGCTGATCTATGCCTCCTCAGCAACTGTGTTTACAGTGAGTCAGTGAGAACCGCACAGGATGTCCATAAAGAACAAACACAGAGGCTGCATATAGTCCTGAACTAAAACAATTAACCATGCTACTTCATTTCACACATTAATTATTAAGTAGTAGGCTGTTTTATATATCTGATTAAAGAATTGCTGTCAAGTCTTATACAATCATTTTAAAGCTTTTGGCTTTTAGTTCAGCTCCCTTTTATAATATCTGTTTTATTTTTTAGGTGATCTTGTTGCTGCTGATGCTCTTCATGAGAAAGCGAGTGGCTCTGACCATCGCTCTGTTTCATGTGGCTGGAAAGGTGTTCATCCATCTGCCGCTGCTTGTGCTGCAGCCTTTCTGCACCTTTCTTGCTCTCTTCCTCTTCTGGGTCTACTGGATCCTTGTGCTTCTCTTTCTCGGGACCACTGGTGAGCTCTACCTTCTCAAAACATGTCACCAGACTTATGCCTATTCTGACTTGAGTTAAATATGAATACGGCTTGTGTGTTTGCACAACTTGAGGAAGCTGACATTTATCAACATTTACAAATGGGGTTCATTGTTGACGTTTGACATTTTAAAAATGTCAGTCCCACGAGAAATATTTTGCTGTTTATTTTCATGTGGAATTTGATCAGGACCGGATGTGTGATCGCAAAGCCAGCCATCTGCGCTGTTTAAACAACAGCTGTTTATTTCCTGTTTATTTCCAACTGAAGGGTTTGGAAAGCCTTAAGAAAGAAGGTAAAATAAAGAACTGAAATCAGTCAAAATGTGTCTTTCTGCTTTTGCTTGTAGGTAATCCAGAGAAGAACGAGCAAACAGGCCTGACAGAGTTCAAACTGAATGGAATGCTGCAGTACCTCACATGGTACCATGCAGTGGGGCTCATCTGGATCAGTGAATTCATTCTAGCTTGTCAGCAGATGACTGTAGCTGGCGCTGTAGTCACATACTACTTTACCAGGTGTCTTATTTCTTGTTTTTAATGTACCTGTTTTTATTAACACTATAACTGGTCAAATTACTTCTGTACAATAAAGCATTAAGGCACAAGAGGGCATGCCGGGGTAAAAAATACAGAAAAGACGTGTTTCTAGGCCAGACATGATGTGAAGTGCAGTTACACAACTTTTACAGACTTGTTTGTTTGTGGTTGGCTGTTGTAAAGAGTTGTGTGTTTTTTTGGTCATTTTTATTTGATTACATTGAGGACTGCTGTTGAAAACCATATCATGTACTTGTAAATTTTACAAACCTAATAATGATTAGAAGTCTAACCTATTCAGCTTTTTGATTCTTTATAGGGACAAAAACAAGCTCCCTCTGACTCCCATCCTGTCATCTGTGTTTCGTTTGATCCGATACCACATGGGGACAGTGGCAAAGGGCTCCTTTATTATCACCCTAGTCAAGATCCCCCGCCTCATTCTCATCTACATTCGCAATCAACTTAAAGGAAAGGTCAGTTTATAGCCATCTGTATTCTACTGATTAAAGATGCTTTATATACTGCAGCTCTATACATTGTTATTGGTTGAGAAGTAGGTTATAACATTTGGTAATTTTAAAATGTCTTGACCAATAAATAATGATAATGAAATGAAATGATAATGAAAATAATTTTAATATTCAGCAGCTGAATTTGCAGGTCAGTGTAATACAAATGTGTGTAAAATTTTGTAAATGCAAGCCAGTTTGTTTCTTCTCTCCAACAGGAGAATGCGTGTGCTCGCTGCATGCTGAAGGCATGTGTTGGCTGCCTGTGGTGTTTGGAGAAGTGCCTCAATTATTTAAATCAGGTAGTGTGTAAAAATATTAACATCTGGTTATTTTGTAGAAGCTTTTATACAGCAACTTACAAGAATCCAAACTTGAAGGGTGGGGTCAGAGTACAGTTTTAGCTAATAAACTGCACACCTGGAGTAATAAGGGTTAAGGGCTTTGCTCGAGGACCCACATTGGTAAACATTACCAATACAGTGTTCCTTAGGGGAGCTATTTCACCACTGCCTAATTCTGAAGCATTGGAGCACAATGCTCCTGCGATCTTCGTGACTACAGAAAAAACCCTTTTTGCTGTGCTTAAATCACCAATTAAAAATCAGATCTGGCAGATCTGGATTTGAGCTTGTAATTTAATGAATAGAAATGTAAGCACAAGGTAATGAGATAATGTTTGAACTTTGCCCTTCTGTTCAGAATGCTTATGCAGCAACAGCCATCAACAGCACCAGTTTCTGCACGTCGGCACGTGATGCCTTGGTAATCCTGGTGGAAAACGCTCTGAGAGTCGCAACCATCAACACCGTGGGAGACTTTGTGCTCTTTTTGGGAAAAGTAAGAGTACTCTGAGGCCAGAATATTAAAATTCAGTCTAATGTTTTTAAAGTAAATTGAGTTTTCTAAAATTGTGACTCTGCTGGTAAAACATACATCAAATTACTACCAAATTAAACTGTATTTTTATTAGTTTGTAAGATAAATTAAATAAATAACTAAGGTTCTTTAGCATTTTACATTTCTAGTCAATACATGTAGTATGAAGTGCATAAGTACTTGAATCTGTATTAAATACAGTTAAAGGAAGATGGTGTTGGAGAGTTGGAAGTATCTTCAACTGCGTTTGTGGTTACAGATCCTGATTGTGACCTGCACAGCGTTTGCAGGGGTGCTGGCGTTAAACTATCAGAGAGACTACACAGAGTGGGTCCTGCCACTCATCATTGTGTGCCTGTTTGCCTTTCTGGTGGCTCACTGTTTCCTGTCCATCTTTGAGATCGTGGTGGATGTACTATTTCTTTGCTTTGCCATTGACAACAAGTACAATGATGGAACACCTGGAAAGGAGTTCTTCATGGACAAAGCTCTCATGGTAAGTTAACCACCAGTCAACCGGAGTCAGTCACGGGAGACGATTGTGTGAATACTATACCACTAATACTTGCACTGCATGGACTATTATAACTTTTGGGAAACATGCCATTTTATAACATGAAGTATTAATAATAGAGCCGTCACCTCCCACTTGGAAGCTTTTTTTTTATTTAGCATACAGTAACTGAAACTGTTCTCCTCTGTCTACAGGAGTTTGTGGAGAACAGCAGGAGGTCAGTGGCACCGGTAGAAAGGGGGCGCAGCCGCAAACAGTCTCGCTCCCGTGTAGAGATGGAGGTGAGTGAGGACAGGACCATGGTGGACTCAGAGTGGGAAGTCCTACAAGAGTTCCTGCTTTATTATCTGCTGCTGTGTGTGTTGGTGGACTGGGTGTTGTCTGAGCATGCGCTCATCATCTGCTTCAGTCTTGACTTCATCATCTTTCTAATAGTGTGTCTGCCCACACTCACACCCTTCATGCTGCTCACTCTGCTACAGGACTCATCCAGCAGTACTGTATGCTGACTAATGCTCACCGTCGCCATTACTGTCCCTGTTTTCCCTTTTCATTACTCCTTCACTCAGCATGTTGCACTTACAGACTCTATTTTTCTTTGCATGAACTCTTTTCAATGTTTTGTGATGCTTTCTTTTCTCCTGGCTGTCTTGAACCAGTAGTGCAGCTGAGTAAGTACTGTTTATTGTGGCCTTATTATCACCGGTTGCTTTTGGGAAGGAGTCTCAGTTTATCCATGCAGGGAATGGGAAATGTACAGATTGGAAAATGAACTGAAAAGAAGAAACAAACTTTAAATCATGTGAAACAGGGAATTAGCTTTGAGTCATGTCACTGTCCCATCCGAGCCGTTCTTAAATTTGCTGCCATTTATTTGTGCAAAATTAGCTATTGAATCAAGGTGCTATTAGGATTTATTTTGTTTGGTATCCTACATCCTAACGCTGGTCTGCCAATGTACAAAGTTTATGCTTTTTGGTCGAAATTAATTTATAATTAAACCTGAACCGTTTTGTACAAATTTTCAGTTCATTGTTGTTTGGTTTAGCATTTTACTTTTTGGAAGACCTATATAAATATTATTTGGTATACTGAACACACACACCCACACACATCATACTAGCATCAAACTAGCATATAAGAATCACCCCGTTTTACCCCCTTCAAGAGTAAGGCTTTTCTGATGTTTAGTCTCAAGGCAGCCTGTCACTTTTCATTCCATGGCCTTATTGTGTGGCTTTTCAAATGTCATTGTTCCTGTCATTGTGTGTAAGTGTGGTCAGTGTTATTTTAATAGTTCAAATAGAACACAGGGAACTAATTTAAACTAATAACACATGTTTTAGAAAAGAGGCCCTGCAGGATGCTTCTCTGCCTTTTAAGATTGTAATCACAGTTTTTTCTTGTAGGCTCCTGGAACAAGTTCAGCTTGACCAAAAGCTGCTCCATGGGACTTTTTAAAAAAAGACATTCCAAAATGTTTATTTTTACCAATGTGTAACATGTTTACTATGGTTTCACTCCAGGGAATACAATATTTTAATAAGAAACTGTAAAAAAAAGAGAAATAACAATGTAATGAAGCACTTTATATTGAAGCGCTGCATATTTTAAAAGGCTGATGCATTTTTCGTAGTGATGTCCTTTTTTATAAGACTAAAAATTGCCATCTAGTAAAACGCAGTATTAATAATAATGTCTAGAATCACCGTTTTTATGTACACTTTTCATAACAAACTTGTGTTTTTATTTTCTAAATGGGTCTCTCGTTCAGCAGAAACCTTTGTCATGCAGCAATGAAGTACATGAGTGATTATTTTTGTTTGTTTTGAGTCTTAACACTAAAGCATCTGCACATCATTTGCTCTTATTGATACTTCATTATACATGCTCCCATTATGGACATTATGTGTAAACGAGGAGGATAATAAGCTGAGGCCTCTTATTTCATGCCTCAGAACTGATATGTAACATACATCAGTGATTTTGAAAACTTTTAAAGAAGGTAGATGTAATAATAGGACGTTTTTTCCATAGAGGAAGAACCGCATGATGTAAAGCATCTGATGGAAGGTGATGATCATTTAGCACCAGATTTCAGTGTGGCTGGGTTTTTTGCTTTCAGGTCTGCTGCAAATTCAATGTAGTGTTTCAGAGACTATAAGAATATACTGTATGTACTAATGTTAACTGGAGTAGTAGATGCAAAGTGGCTCTGAAGCGACTCCGGCTATATTTAGATGCATTATTTAGGATGTTGGTAGGTGTTCTATGATCATAACCTATTTTTTTTCCTTAGCTGATCTGAAAAACGACATACAGCTCTTCGTTACAACAACAAAACAAGACACTGAGCTTGTATTTATGGAAAACGTTCGAGTTCTGATTTAAAATCAAATTATTTGCATGTCTGTACCGATTTCTGAAAATGATTCTAAATCTGTACTCCAGCTCAACATGAATATCAGCCCAGCTTCTGGTTTTTAAATGTTGTGCATACTACTTTTTTTTTTTTTTCTTCGCTGTAATTGATTTAAAAACAAAAGTGGGCTTTTGGAACACCAGACATCTTAATCTGTCCTTAAAAGCAGTGTTTTCAGATGTGAGGTATTTCAGTGGGATCCCCTCCAGACTAGTAGAAGCTTTCGGAAAAAAGAAGTTTTCAGCATCTAAAATTTGTTTAGTGGCTTTTGCGTGTAGAATTAACACCTTTTTGAATAAGTGATCTAGTTCTCAGTAACGCGATAATCGTCTCACCCTGCATCCCGTGGAGAGCCTGAGCGCATGTGCAGCAAACTCAAGTCTTCCTAACTGCACTACATTTCACTAGAACATCTTGCATCTTCATAACACTGAGTGACGGGGAGAGGAGAGGCACACAAAACCTCACACCTAGCCTTAACTCATCCAGTGGGCAGCATGCCATTCTGGATTTTTTCTGGTTCGTAACAGTGCAGTTTGGTATTTTTCTCCCCATGTACTCTAACAAAGCTTGTAAGCCTTAAACTAATTCAAGCTTTCCTTAACAGGTTGTGAACCTACTTACCAGATTACAACTATTTCATTTGATCCTTCACGGTTCTAATGTACAGCTCACCAGTGGGAAAGCAGTGTTTTATGTGATGGGTCTTTTTTTTTTTTTTTAATATAAGCAGTTTGGCCAACAATTTCCAGGTTAAACTGCAAATTGAAAATAGTCTGGTGCGTATTAAAGGAATTGGCTTTAAATAATAGAATGAAATAAACTTCAGATCAGCAGGAGAATTTAGATGTCTTGGGGACCAGTTATGATCTGTGCCCATGGCTTCTGTCTTTGTTGGTTTATTTTAGGGTTTGGGTGTAGGGCTATCAATTTAAAGGTTGGAGGTACAAATCCTGAATCCACAAAGATTCAAATCTTGAGAACAGCCCTTAACCCTCATTGCTCTAGGGTTGTATCATGGCTGACACTGTATTCTGGTAAGTTCTTTGGATCTGAAGTGTCTGTAAAATGACCTAGTGTAATGTAATGGGTACGTTTTTCACCACCCCTGTAAAAGTGAGTGAATGTAAACTGGGGTGTGTGATGCTTGATGTAATGACACATTGGCATACACCCAGTGTGTCTCAAGAAATGTACAAATTTAAAATGTTTGCCATATTAGTTGTTAACTTTATTAAGGATTTGTTATGGACACCGAGTGCCTGGAAACTGTTGGCCACAGTCCTTGTGAAGTGCTATTTAAATAATTTAACAAAGGATTTAATGGCGAATAAAGTGTTTTTAATCAACAAAGAGAACTATAATGAAAAAAAAAAGATCGTCTTTATGTACAGTTTTTTGTAAACTCGTAATGACACATGCCGACCGCTTAGGGCATGTTTTTTTATTATTGGAACCTGAAAGTGAATTGAAGTGTTTATTTGTTCATGTCATTATGGGACAACACGAAGCAGAATGTCTAGCTGCAGATAGAAATAAAACTGTGAAAGCAAGAACCATGTTTCACAGGTCCAGTGGTGGGATAATATCAAATATTGTTCGCTGTAAGGAAAAGTCAGAATACAGATCATCCTGAGGAAATGCTGGCTCCTGATTTATTTGATTTATTCTCAATTGATTGAGAACTTTGTGAAGAAAACACTCGAGTTAATCTGAAACTGCTAATAAAACCTAAAATAAACGTATATATTATTTATGAACTGTCGTAAAATGAAGTCCGCCAAGATATTTGTGATAATGCTGTTTTGTGTTAATGCTCTGGTCAGGAAAAATGAGGGTGACTGGAGCTGATCTGTGATCAGTGTAGAAAGCTGCTTTTGCATGACATCATGCTGAGTAACACTGCAACTGTTGTTGCAACAGCTATAATGTACGGACTGCTTGTTTGCTATTTGATGGAGTTCTTGCTTTAGTTCCCTTTTAACCCCCCCCCCCCATTCTTCCTCAGCCAGTGTGGCACTGTGGCCTGTTACTATCCATTAGTGAGTGCTTACTCTGCTTAGAGCCAGAGCCAAACTAGTAACGCTTATAGTCACTATATACACACACATTCACGTAATCACACACAGATATGACCTGCATGCTCCCAGTCCGTGCTTTTTCTAACTCTTTAAAGCCACAAGCCATTTTTGTAGGATGTGAATAGTTTGGCTTTAGGATCCATGTGACTTTAACAATGACTTATAGAAGAATAGCTTTATTTACCAACAAGCTAGTTTTCATGTTGGTGGGATGTCAGTGCGTCTCTCCTCTTCATGGCGGAAAGGAACATCACGATCTCGACTCCGTTCCTGTCTGACGATAAAGTTATAAATAGGCAATACATCAGTTCACTTGTCTGGTGTAACCTTAGCTCTTAGCTTTTATCTGCAGTAGAGTTGTTTGTAACATTGAATTAAGGTTTTGTTTTATTTTTTATATTTATGATTTCATATGTATTTTTTTTTTTTTAAAGTAATAAAAGAAAAAAACTTTTGAAACTTTCTGAAAAGCCATCCGTCTCCTACACTGTCTTTCTTAAAGAGATTGAATAAATTGAACTGTAACATTTAATTTAATTTAAATGTGCAACTAATTTTATTGTGATACATGTTAAAAATAAAATGAATCTTGGTTGGTTGGATACATATTAGCTCATGGTTTACAGTCATAATCGTTAAGAATACATCTTATTTCTGTCATTTTAAACCTGGATGATGCTAGTCTTGTTATTTTTATTGGACATATGACATCAGAGTGCAGGATAAACTCAAGTGATAGAAGCAATGCCCACATTAGAATTGTAGGGTGTTTAAAACAGTTTCGTATGTTTCCATGTTTGCCTTTTGGGTTTGGCCTGGTAAGGTTGTGCCTCACCACTAGTGGCTGACACATCTTTAACACATGTATACCTCTTTTTCAATTACTCTTTAATATTGCCACTAGTCCCAGTGGCAGCCCCAGGCTTTACTCTTGGTTCTAGCCCCTTGTGAACCACACTGGTAAACTTGAGTTATCTTATCGACTTTAAACAGGGCATTGCCATCAGTGCTGGTCTGGCCAGGGTCAGTATTTCAAAATCTAATGTTGTTTTGACCTGCAACCGTGTTGATCAACTATACAGAGAATGGTGTGGCCAAAAAAAAACATCCACTGAAACAAACAATACTGCGATGAAAGGAGGATGTCAAGAATCTTTCTGACAGACAGGAGATGCACAGTCTTGCACACTGCTGCTGAATGCAATGCACATCTCAGGCAACCACAGCAGATGATCAGTTTGAGGACCATTATTGTCTGAGGAAAATCAAAAGGCAAGACTCCCAAAAGCGAAAAAGAGCACAAAACATGATCTATGAACAGTTTAAAAACCTGGTCAGATGAATCTGGGTTTTTGTTGCATAGATTTCAGTGCAAGCTGCACTGTCAATGTCAACAGACAGCAGGACCAAAAAGTACTGCTGGATTATTATCTCAAAAAACATAAAAAATGATTCCATGTAAATTGGAAGAATGTTGCAAGTACAGCAAATAAGTTTATTATTAAATGTATAAATGTCTTTAAAAAAAGCAGGTGTCAAATTATAAACATTGTTCATTTATCAAAGATGCCATAAAGAAAAGTTTAAGTGCATTTCATTATTTAAATGACCACTTTTCAGGAGTATATTTATAAACAGAAGTGCATTTTACTATTGTAACACCATCCTCTGATAAAACTTTGCTGTTTTATTATTAGGTCACTTGTTGGGATCACAGTGGCATTATGAGTAGCATCATTACCTCTGAAAGTCAGGTTAGCAATTTACAAACTGCTTAATAACATGTTGATCTAATAGGGTCAATGGATGCAGATGGAAGGG
Organism: Corydoras maculifer; assembly: GCA_019802435.1. Classification (NCBI taxonomy): domain Eukaryota; kingdom Metazoa; phylum Chordata; class Actinopteri; order Siluriformes; family Callichthyidae; genus Corydoras; species Corydoras maculifer. The sequence continues at coordinate 508,895 of JAFMOD010001012.1, read as the reverse complement.
AGATGTACATGAATTTACATCCCATAAATGCATGTGTAAGTATCCTTTGTAAAGTTTGTGTTTTACAACTACTCTGTATTTTCTTGGTTCTTGTTTTGAGTATAACTAATAGTTATACATAGTGATATGTCTTTGTTTAAAGTCAGTGTGACTAGTAGATATCTATGATTCATCACTGTCTTCACTGCTGATGAGATCCAGGTCCAGGTCCTTTTTTTCCAGGTCCTTGTTCTCTGAGGTATATTCTTTCTGTAGTTTCTCCAGTTCATGGAGCTCAGCTGTCAGCCGCTGCAGGTGTACAGCACGTCGGTTATGCACAAGCTTCATTGGGAAAGGATTTAGGTCCCAGAAGGCAGTACTTGTCAACTTCCTGAAATACAAGATGTAATAGAGTTAACAACCATTACCATTACATACAGTACCAGTCAAAAGTTTAGTAAATATAGTTAATGCATATCCATACTTTAATATTATTTATTTGTTAATAATCTAACGTGATGAATGGGATTTTTTAAATATTTGTTTAAATATGAACTTATCCCTTACTTGCCATCTGTGACCGTTTTAGTAAAGAAACGCAGGTACTGATAGATTTCCACATTGTCATGAATCTTTAAGATGTCCTCCTCTTTGGTTTTGAAAATAGCAAGTGCATAGCGAAAGACGACCTGTAAGCAAAAGAAATGTGTTGCATCATTAATGTACAATTTAAGCACTGAAAAGATTTTTTTATTTAGCCTGAGTAAAGCGTTTTATAAAAGATTTCACAAAATCCAAAGTATTATTTGTATTATTATTATTTTTTTTTACCTTTGCACCTTCATAGAAGAAGGCATCCCATACTTTAAGCAGGATGTCACTGGGCAAGCTCTCAACAAACACCACCAGAAACCAGTTAAATGTGACGAGAGAAACATCCACACAGTTCTCCTCCAGGTGGGCTGTCAACCTAGGTAACTTCTCAGCCATTAGGTCCTTAAACACCCGCTGGTCTGCCTGATGTGAGGGTGATGAGAAAAGTGTTTTTAGAACCATCAATTTTACATTACATTTGGTCATTTAGGCGACGCTTGGATCCAAAGGTGAGCACAGGGTTAATCACAGCATCCCTGGAGCAATGAAGGTTAAGGGTCTTGCTCAAGGAGCCACACTGGTAACTTCAGTGGACCTGGGATTTGAACCCCCAACCTTCAGATTGATAGCCCAACACCCTAACCACTGAGCTACCACTCCCACAGGCAAACTTTCACCACAATCAAACTAGAACCAAACTTTCAATTCAAAGCAAGACAATTTTAACAACAAATTCGTACCTGAGAGCCTCGAAGCGTCTTGGAATAATAGTCCTGAGGCATGAGAAACTGCACTATGGCCACTAGACACCAGAAAGCCTCCTCCTCACTCTGCAGCACAAGCAAAGCGATAGCAGCCAGTCTGAGAGGGAACAAGACTTACTTAGAATGACCACGGGATGGCAGCATTTACTTTCTTTTTTGTAAGTGTCTCAGAATCAGAATTAATATGAAAAATATAAAGACTACGTATGCAGCAAAAGTAATTTTGACCCACTTATAAGGTTCTTTAATGTTAAATATTAGTGCTCAAAAATTTCAGTACCAATGTCTGTATTTAAATTAAGCTCTGTAAATGCTTAGTGCATTATAAACAGCTAAACTGGCAATAAAATAAATGCAGATGAAAGTAAGCAACTGCTTGTTTTTGATGTAATGTTCATCAGCGTGTTATCTTGAAGCATGCACGATTTAAAGCTGGCCAAGTGACCTAGTTCCCCACTTCTAAAATCTGTCATGATGTAAAGACAGTTATGTATTAGTATTACACTCATAAGAATATGTTTACAATATAACGTTTCCAAATTAAATATGATCCAATATTATTTCCCTCCAACTAACCACATCCTCCATGCAATGGAAAGCATCCTGTGTTCTATATTCATCTGAACTGTACTGTTATTACAGTTTCATTTACAGCGTAAATGTGTTAACACATCGCAGCACCTTGTTATTACAGTATTGGCTGTTTATATGCAGACTGTACTGTATAATTAGCATAAAGAGTCAAGTATTTATTTCCTACAAATAAGTACCTGTTGAGGCCTTGACAGTAGCCTACATCTGGGTTTTGCCAGGAAAAGGCAAGCAATACTCTATGGAGCTGCTGCAGTACTGGGCTGGAGGGTGAGGAGAAGCTCTGGTTGGTTGTTAATGTACGGTGCAGATCCAGCTGTATCTGGCGTGATGCTGGGTGTGGTGTGGCGAGACTTTTCTCACAAAGCCGTTTGAAAAGGTCAGGGTGACGCAGACGTAGTGACTGGGTCCTGTTGCCTATCATCCATCGCCACACGTGGGGCCGGTACTGACGTGGGATGCCTCCACGCACCAGCATCTTCAGATCCTCAGAAGGTGAGAGATTATCAGGAGAACGGCCTCCCAGGAACTGAGTCCAGCGGGCCAGTCGTGTCCTTTCACTTGCGTCCTGCTGGATCAGGTTGTGAGATCGAATTTCCAAAGCTTGGATCTTGGCCAGCAACTTCATGTCCTCCACTTCATAGTCAGGAATTATCTTAAAACCATACTCATCATACTCCCTGAGAAACAATAACATTATCATCAGGGAATTTCATACATGAGCAGTTTGTATTCTCTATTATTAATTGAAAAATGTAAATAACCAGCAGTGTATATTGATTTCTGTTGATATTTTAGTGTATTACCTCACAACATCAGGTCTCCTGGCATCTTTCTGTTCAGTTTGCAGTGCATCTTCCATTAACTTTTTAATTATAGCCCTGTGCTCTGAATTTAGTTCTTTGTTATCCTGAAGCTTCCATAGAACTCCCAAGTAGCGACTTTCCATCTGACAACTTTTGGCCTCCAGATATGCGCACTGTCCATAAACATGCAAAAAGCATTTACAAGAGCCGAACTGCTAATGCTAACAAACTACCACTTACTATTGACAGCACCAGTCAAAAGTTTGGACACACCAACTTCTTGCTCTGTTGTCTATTTTCTCCACTTACCATATAGATGGACTTTTGTAGTTTTACAAAATCAGACTGTAGTCCATCTGTGTTCTTTGTGTGTTAGTCCTCTGTTGAGTCTCTGTTCTCTATTGGTCAGGACCAACACAAAACAGGTATCATTTGGGTGGTGGATTGTTTATTGTCAGTTCTGCAGGGACACTGATGTGGTAAGGGGGTCCTTTGGTGGTACTATTGGGGTCCTGACCATTGGAAAACAGAGTATACAGTATACACTGTAATCCGCAAACAGATGATAATTGTGGAACTACAAAGTTCATCTTTGGGGTAAAGGTTGTAGTAGCAGATAGAAGTAACATCATGTCACTATTGTGGGTGTGATATACCCCCACATTTAAACATTACTTGTAACATTCTAATCCAGCCTCTCTAACCCCTAAAACAGTTGGTTTAACAGGTGATGATGGAGAGCACTCACCTTTACCATAAGACTTTTCTCCCGCTCCGCGCTGTTTTGCCATAGTTTGGTCAGTTGATAAATCTCAGAATTTAGGAACTTGTTTTGAGTTTTATAAGCTTCAAGATCATCCTGAAAAAAAACAACAAAAATCAAAGCAGTGTTACTATCCACCCAAGAATGACTATACATTTATTTACACTCAACAGCAAAAGGTCAGTATTGTGTCATATTCTAAAATCAGGCTTCACGAGACATTGTGGGTCAACAAACAGATTAGAATGTCAAAACTATGATTGTGTGTGTGTGTGTGTGTGTGTGTGTGTGTGTGTGTGTGGGATGGGGTGTTAGAACATCACCCTCGACCCAATTTGCAAAGGTTTAAACTATTTTTAACATGAAAATTTTGAGGAAGAATTAAATTGTGGTGGTGTGCAGAACTTCATTGTCAACATCAGCACACCTTAATGTTGTCCATTTCCTGTGTGAGTTGTTTGAAGTTTTCTCTGCTGATGCTTTCGAAGGAGGCTGAGCATTTCGGGTCAGATATGCACTCTGACACCTGCTCTGAGAGCTTGACAATGACCTCCTGCTTGGCATGGTTCTTCTCCATTAACAGTTTCAAATTCTCTTGCAGTTCTTTCACATGGGCATCTTGCTCTTCCAGGCTCTGTCTTAAGGCCTCATTGTCCCTCTGCAGCTTCTTCTCACGTTCGCGCAGGTCAGCGATACAGCGCTCACTGTGACGCAGCAGCTCCAGGCGTTCCTGTTCACCTTCTGCAGCCATGAAATGAGCGCACGTCCGTTTCTCCAGCTGAGCTGCCTCCAGGGCTTTGTGCAGCAACCACACGAGTTCCTGGCACCACATCATATGCACGGTAAGTATTTATAAAATTGTTTAAAATGCATTTTAACATGTTAGCTACAGGTATGTGAAAAGTTAAATAGGTGATATAGTTATAGAATGTGAAAGTTATATAAGTAATATAAGTTGTATATATATATATATGTATATAAGTAATATATATTAGTTTTATTAGTTACATAAATTTTTACCTTTTGGGATTTTACTTCCATGGCTAGTGTAAGTTTCTCCTGCTGCAGGCGGGCAAGACGTTCAGTTGTGTTTGCCTCCCTGTAGTCGAAAGGCAGGGTAGCCGAGTTTCCTTTTTTAATTTTCCAGTTAGGCAGTGTTAGAAAAGAACCTTGACTGGTGCCATTTTCACAGATTCTTTCTAGTTGTAACTCAGGAGTTGGTGAGTGCACCGGCGACAGTGCAGCAGGGGCTTTAAAAAATAATATTGTACGGTAAATTTTAGCTTACACAATTCCCATGATATGTGTATGATACACAAGTTACAAAATTGCTTACTAGTTTTACTGGATTGCATATTTTTTGAATCTTCTTTCTTGGGGACATCAGTCTTCGTGTTCGGACATTCTGTCCAGAATGTGCTGCGACTCTTGTCTAATGATGGGCGCCGAAGCAGAAAGCTTTGTACCGAGTTTCTGTAAGTGTTTGACATCGCTGTATTTTAATTCTTAATAGGAAAATATCAATTGCAGCTTCGTTTTTATGCAGCAAGTAAACCTATACAACACTCTGAAGGTCCATGTTATACCTGTAAGACCTGTAATATCATGTTATTTGGTGTACTGGTGAATACAAAATAAATAATAAAATAATAATAATAATTTATATCAAAGTAATTTAAATGTACATGGTTTAGTTACCTTAACAAACACTTAAATCTTTACTAATGAGCCAGATATTCTGATATTATTAACTACTTTAAACAAAAATTCAGGTCAAACACTTACTGTATTTCAATGAGCGGATGCTTGAGAGACATATTAAGTGGGCCTGTTTGCACAGGAAGATTGGCAGCTTCTATCCCAACCAAACCTGAGGGGATCTTCACCATGGGCAGAAAATTTGCTATGACAAACAAAACAGAATCAAACAGTTGAAGCGGCACATTATTAATGTCTGACAACAATTCCAATCTGATATTTTGATGTATACAGCCCAAAAATAGCGCAGCCACCTCACAACAGGAAGGATCTGAATTTAATTCCCACTGAGGTTGACCTGGATCCATTCTGTGTGGTGCTTACATATTCTATTATTGTCTGCATGGGGGCGGCATGATGGCTTAGTGGTTAGCACGTTCGCCTCTCAGCACTAGGGATTCCCGGTTCGAATCCCCATCTGGGTGGAGTTTTCATGTTCTCCCCGTGTCTGCGTGGGTTTCCTCCGGGTTCTCCGGTTTCCTCCCACAGTCCGAAAACATGGATCAAGTCAATTGAGTTCTCCAAATTGCCCCATATAGAGTGTGTTTTTGTGTGAGTGAGTGTCTGCCCAGCGATGGATTGGCGCTCTGTCCTGGGTCTATCTGCCCAGCGCCCGAGACGTTCTCCCCTGGATGGGCATGGGGAACCCCACCGCGACCCTCGTAGAGGATAAAGCGGAAGATAATGAATGAATGAATGTCTGCATGGGTTTCCTCAGGGAGTTCCAGGTAACTTCTACAGACCAAAGACATGAAGGCAGGGTAACTGACGATACTAAACTGCAATAGAGCAGTCTGTCCCGGGTGTTTCCATAACTTTCACCCAAATGAAGACACTTGTATTATCTGCTGCAACACTGTGCCATTTGCTAAAGATGCAACATCCAAATAAAGTGTGTCAGGGAAATGTTGCTTTTTCCTCCCATTTAAAACTGTAAGATCATTATTACGTATTTATTGACCACCTTTACAAAACCCAGGCACTAGTTCTCACACATCAATTGATTAAGAGGCTTGATCCGCTTTAAAATACATTTTTTAAAGAAGTTTACCAGGTAAATATTTTTTAACTTGTCCGATCATCTGCATGTCTACTGTTTATATTTCATCACTCTTTTAAATGTGTTATTTGTTTCTTAAATCTATGCAGCAAAATTGGTTAGCTATTAATTAAAACATTTTATAATTCACCAATATTATTATTAGTAATAGAACATCTGCAATCAGTTCTGTTGAACCCAGTATTGTCTTCTTGTAATCCACCATATAAGGTTTCCAAAACATTAGTAAACATATCCCACAATAAACTGATTTGGATTAGGTCAATGCCACCATCAAATCCAGAACAATTCACAATGAGCATACAGTAATATTGTAAGCTCGTGTTATTTAACACAGTTAAAAATAGCACATTTCCTCTGGCAGGCCACCTGCTCGAATGGCTTAGACATTTGTTTCTTCACTTTCTGTTGTAAGTGCAGCCACGTAGGTTAGGTTTCAGCATATGTGCATCCCATCACAGCCAGCAGGGTAGTAAAAGCTACTCAGGCATATTTCTCAATAGCCTTAACTTTATGTATGCTATTTTTTTTAATCTATAGTGAAGTCAATGGTTACAGTGCCTGTATATAAACACATGAACATGGATTATCGGACAAGTTACATGATTCAATAAGGGCATGACTCATAAGGTGGGATTTATCTGCCGTGTATCTGCACACCACACAGGAAATTGTTGCATTCCGCAAAGTGCAGAAAAACATTAGTGCGATGCAAAAAAACTAACACTCAGTCCAAATAACAGCCACCCACTCCCCATTCACTGATCAAAGCCTTTCTGTACAATAACAAACAGATGGGTTACATGGTTACAGCACATAACAGGGTGAACGAAGCACTGTATTAAATACATCTCTGTAACTTCACTGAGCCTGGAAAAAATAAAACACAGCTCAATATTTGGTTAAACTCCACTATTTATATTTTATAATACAGCACGTAATGAGATTCAAGTTTTATAATCCCTTAAGATGTATTGCTTTTATATCCTGTATAACTATAAATAACCAGACCCATTTCATCTCATATATATCAGATACAAAAATCTGTACTTTAGTGTCCAACACTGTTACACTGTTAATGCTGCCCCACCCCTTACAAAAGATGAGTCTGTCATGTGCTTCAGATAAATTCCATCCATCCATTATCAAATGCTTAATCCTCCTGTATCCTGAAACTATTTTTTTATTTGTATTCAGTGATCAGAGACAGGTCCAGCTGCTTAACCAGAGTGTTAACAATTTTAAAAATGTTGTTGTACTAGATATTCCCATAACGAAACCAACCTACAACAACTTTATCTTGATCAAAAACATTTTGAATACTAATTTGAACATCCAGCTTTGTTTTCACTAAACAGTGATTTTAAACTAATCTGGTTTAAAATTCTGACTAACATGTCCACACACAAACAGCCATGTACTGCCTTCTGGTGCTTTGAACTCACTGTGGTGAAAAGAAAACTGTTTAGTGACTAGACTTCCTGCTACAGTTATCATGTAAACATTTAATAATCACAACCCTGATAGGCGGGTCCCTATCTAGCATAATTAGGTTATAATAACTGAAACTGTTGTTGTTTAGTCAAATTAGTCAACATTAAATTAGAACATGAAAGTCATTAGTATGAATGATCATTTTCAGGGACCCACACCCTTCCTTCAACTCCTCTTACCATCAGATGACCAATTAAGATCTTTATCTGTCTCTCTAATCTAAGATTTATTTTTATTCTGCAAAAGCCTTTCTTTGACATGATGATGAATAGATACTGCAAACATTAAAATACATGCCCATATATTATATGCTGTGTTATTTATTCATTCATTAATTATCTCCCGCTTTATCCTCTAGTAGGGTCGCGGTGGGGTTCCCCATGCCCATCCAGGGGAGAACATTTCGGGCGCTGGGCAGATAGACCCAGGACAGCGCCAATCCATCGCTGGGCACACAATCACTCACACACACACACACAATATATGGGGCAATTTGGAGAATTCAATTGACTTGATCCATGTTTTTGGACTGTGGGAGGAAACCGGAGAACCCGGAGGAAACCCACGCGGTCACGGGGAGAACATGGAAACTCCACCCAGATGGGGATTCGAACTGGGAATTCCTAGCGCTGAGAGGCGAACGTGCTAACCACTAAGCCACAGTGCCGCCCATGCTGTGTTATACATAAATAAAATTCTATTGCATCACCACATTTGAGTACAGAGTCAGTGTTCTCATTTAGCTTCATCTCATAGTTCTGATGAAATGCGTAGGGATTTCTCAAGTTCCCTGTTAAACTTTCTATAACAGCTGTACTACTGTGGAATGCTTACATCCTGGCATTTGCGTTACCTCTTTTGCATTCAAAAGAACAACCCATAATTACATTCAGGGCACACATGTTTAATTTTACTGGGGAAATAAATTACACTGTATTTTTTTTTAAAACGTATGTACTCACTGAATTAACTTATTATGTAATTATTTAATATTGAGCTTAAAACAGGTTTCTAATTCTTGTTCTTAGATAACTGAACTTTTAAAAAAAACATTAAAAGATGCAGCTGTGTGATTTTTAAAGTGTGAAAGGTATATAATAAACAAAGCACTCAACTAACCCATTTCCAAACCATGGAATTCACTGACATTCTTATAAAGAAAATATTCGTAATGCTGTCTGACCCAACACAATGAAAACAATGTAGTGAGTTAAAGTAAAGAATACATATATCAGTAAAATCATTTTCTTAAAACCAGCAATGTATAACTGTCTTTCACATAGAATAAAACTTACATTTGTTGCACAGGTAAACTATGTGCTCCTATAAAGGCTATATAAGAGCTACAGTGTGTTATTTTTTTCTAATTGACATTAGTGGGGCTGAAGGAAAACAATTACTGTTAAGCATGGTGTTTGTGTGAGCAGCAGATGTGAATCACTCAGGAAATCCTGATGTATTAACTCATAGCTGTTGTATCAGATTTGCCAAAAAATTCTGGAAGCCAAACAAGTTAAAGCTACTGTATTCTTTTTTAAATCTAAAGTTATTTTAAATTACATATTTTGTCTCCAGGACATTAAAACCTTAAATTATATGCTGTATAACTAATTTATTAACAAGAAATTTTATTATTGTTTACTTGCCTCAAAATATGTACATAAGATGTCAGCAGTACTTTCATTTGTTGTCCTAGAGTAAGTTAATTCTACTAGCACACACAAAAAATGCATAAGACTGTATCTCGCTTTCATATTGCCATGGATTGCAAAGACTTTAAAATTGGGATTGGTACATCTTTAATAACATCCATCTCATAAACTGTCCACTGTGATGGATTTATCTCACCAGCACTTTTATAACAATAGTTACAGAAATGCTTAGCAATATAACTGAAATATTGAGGACTAGCTGGAATATTGTCTGTGTGATTTAAAAAGACATGAGGCAGACATGACCAGACCTGCTCGTGTTGCGTCAAGGTATGCATGTACAGACATTTTGCAAGCAAATAGAATTAATCCTGGTATGAGTTATCACAGTCAAGATTATTACTAATCTCATAAAATGAATGTTGCCTTTTATGCCATTTCATAATTTGCAAACGATTGCATTAGCTTTCAATAAAGCACATCATGTTTTGTTTTTTTCATTATGTTGCACCATCTTGTCCTGCTGTAACCAGGTCAAACGGATCATTTCAAACTACTTTTCACATTTTATATATTAGTCTCTTACTTTAATTAAAGTGGGGGAGATTCTGGAGCCTTTCCCAGCATTCACTATAAACTAGGATAATATTAGTGTGTTTGTGTCCATCGCAAGACTCAGACATATTGATAGTATTTCCATTTTACTGGCCTTAAATGCCTTTGGACTGCAAAGTAAATATATGGAGAACATGCAAACTCCACACAAATCAAAACTCTCATTTCACCTGTTTGGAAATTTTTCATTTATTAATTGCTTACAGTTTTGTTTAAGTTTAGCCGAAATTGCAGTTAACCTGAAACATGATCTGTTAGGCTTTCACTTTCTACAGCTGTGTCACATGACTACAAGTCTTACATTTTTGTGCAATAAATATTCCTGTATTATAAAATATGACTTTTTTGTGATGCAATTCTGATGGTGTTTTTATTTGCACACAGACCTACCAGGGCAAGTATCTGAAAACGGCTGTCCATCATGTGTCAGATTCTCTGAGGTTGGAAGTGAAGATTCTTCATAAAGCTGCTCTTTGTGCTGCCACCGTCTCAGCTGAAGCTGCTGGAGCCAGTACATTTTGGCATCTCGATTCATAGCCTGCAGGCAAATGATTAAGTGAGACAGGACTGTACTCATCCAAAATCAGCAGTTAGTACGTGTACTGCACCTGGTAAGAGGTGGATTATTGTACAAAAAAAAACTTTTTTTAGTTAAATGAATTTAAATTACTGCCAAACTTTTTAGCTACTTAACTGACAACCAGGGAACCCCTACTACGTTGTAAAAATGGTAGTCCTATATTTAATCTGTGTTAGTTTAGTAAAAATCGTATTTTAATCAATAGTTACTATTAATTCATTTAACTTAATAGTAATTCACAAATTTGGTCCAGATCTGTCATATGTTTGCCGAACAAAAGACTGGATATATTTTAAAATACAACAAAGTCTTGGGAAAAGTAACTTGATGCTCTAGAATAAACAGAATACAGCTGCTATGCAGTTTATTTAAACTGACCCTAGCTTGTGTATGTGTAGTAGAAGACACAGCTGCAAGAAAATTCCCCTTTATCTGTTACAGCAATACTTAAGTAATACACCCCTACTTCTCTTCATGCAATGCAATTCAGCTTAGTCATGCTTTCTTTAAAGTTTCACATCATGTGAATCACACCTACAAACATTTATCCAAAGTATTAATGTTTAATTAATTTTACATTTTTAAAAGCAGGATAATACAACAAATTTTGGGAACTGACAAGAGAACAAGCAGACACAGGTTGTACAGGTAAAATATGTAACTGAATGAGCTCAGGCTTAGCATCACTTCTAAAACATGTCTCAATTTCTTACCTATAAATCCTTTTGAGAATATTACTAGCTTGAGTCACCCTAGCAACAGCCCTTATGCAACAACACAGACATGAAACCAAGGGCAACCATCTTCCACAATTTAAATGTAACCAAAGCATGGTATGAAGTAATTGATAATATAAGAACAAACAAACATTTAATTGAAGAATAAATGTACATAATACATCCACATGTATGTAACATGACTATGCTTCTTTGAAAGTAAACTATAAGTGCTTTTAAACTACCACAACAAACCCACCTTGAGAATAAACGTGCGCTCGGGTGTCTGTATGTGGAAGGTCCCCTCTTCTGTTTGCAGTGGGATGTTGAATGTGGCATTGCGCAGCTCTACTTTGCCCAGTGGGTTCAGGTCCTGTGCAGTGCGATAGTAGAAAAGCTGGCACTTTTTCTCATCATATAAAAACCAGCGTGACTTCCATGCTCTCAGTGGGCCAGCCTGCTTCTGGAGATAGCCACATAACTTGGTGGCAGAGGAAAACCCACTAGCACCGTTAGTATTGGTCTCTGGCTTCGGAATGTCAACCTGACAGTCTTCATTGCCCTCAAGCGCTGTGGACAGTCCCATCTGTGCCTCTGTGGCTGTCTCCTTCGCGCCCTCAACCTGACTGAAGCACTCCTCTGCAGATGTGTTTGTTTCTGCCAAGAGAGGAAGTGGCTGGGACACATCAGAGCTAATGGGATTTCCTTTACAGTCGCCTCCCTCCATCTTGCTAAAAATAGAGGACCAGAAAAAAACAAAGCTCAGCAAATTAGTGTTGGCAGAGACGTGGGTCAGTGTTGCATCACACAAAATGAAATAGGACTGCCTTTAATGGAAAACATGCCCTAATAGAGGAAAAAAAGGTAATCTGACTGCATATGTTGGTAATGATGTAACATGAAAAAACACATTTGAAAAATTTCCAGACAAATATGTGCACTTGCAAGGAATTTTATTTATTTATATGTATTGTAACCAGTGTTTACTCATATAAGGGTGGAAAAAGTGCACACATGTCTGTATGGCATACAAAAATGCAATCTGAAATTTTTATATATTGTAAGGTGTTGGCAGGTAACAGTGTAGTTATATACTGACTAGTAGTCTGTAGGATATATTTAAAAGTATAGGAGAGAAAAAGGGGTAAGAGTAAAACCAAGGCTCAGACAGTGGAGATTAAGTTTGCGTTCATTTATGAAGGAAGACTGTGTTGTCTATTCAAATAAGGGGTCAATGGTGTGCTGCATGGTGGTGAAGGGGAGCTAGACAACTGGATATTGACTGCAAAAGTGGTGTGGCCTCTGGACAGAAAAGAGCTTTAGTAGTAAAATGAGGAAGTGCAGGAAAGACGGAAGAGGTAAAAAAGAACTAGGGTCTGAAGACAGATGAAGAGAGTAGAAAGAAATACGTGAGATAGAAACAGGTAAAGACGGTCAAGTTAAAGGTGTGTGAGAATCTCAAGACAAAGGAATGTAAAAAGTACTTGTATTGATTGGCCACACAGAGGAACAAAGCTGGAAATGATATAGTGGAGGCATGGACATGATCATGAGATACCAGTGGAAGCATGGACATGATCATGAGATACCGGTGGAAGCATGGACATGATCATGAGATACCAGTGGAAGCATGGACGTGTTCATGAGATACCAGTGGAAGCATGGACATGTTCATGAGATACCAGTGGGGTGTTGACCAGAATTAAGCAGATATTTAATAAAAAGGGGCATTTGTAATACTGCATGTTTTTCTTTTCATGTGAACTGCCTGATATTAATGTATTAACACATAGAAGACGTTTTTGCTGCACATGTGATTTTAATATGCTTACAGTATCTCTAGTTAACAGTTAATATAGTAGAGCAATTATTAACATGATCTAAATCATTGAATGGTCACCAGTGTGGGCACTTAGGCAACCCCTCCACCCCCACCCTTCTGGCAAGTCAACATAAAAAAAGATGATTATAATGAATTAAAGGAGGAAATATAATCTTGTTGATTTACATGGCGGGTTCATAAGGTTCCAATCCCAATCTGGGTGGAGTTTCCAAGTCCTCCCAGTGTCCGCGTGAGTGTCCGTCACACAAACAATTTCGACTCGCGGCGATCGATTCCTTTCACGCGCCACGAGGGGAATCGGCTCAGTGAAGTGATTCCCAATGTCCACCACCCTGTCGCTTCGGTCGTCGCGCTGGATCGATCGATCGATCAGTCGGATTTAAATCGCGATGTCATCGTCTGGTTTAATGCCATTTTCGTCACGATTTGTGTTTAAATCCTACAGGCTGCACAGTTCCTACATTCACTAGAAACGATCTAATTTATTACCTTTATATTAAACGATCATAGATGAGGAATAAATCGGCACACGGTTTGTTGTTGAATGGTCTGTAATTAGCTACTTTTCAACTTTTATAAATCTTATATGTTCAAATTGTAATCGTTATTAACCCCAAAGTGTCCTACCTTTTGTGTGACTCGCAGCTCTGCCCTCAGAGACTCCGGGAAGCACTTCCTCCTCCAGACTCCGCCGGGAGTGAAGACTAAAGATCCCGCAGACGACTTGAAGACGTAGCGTCGTAAAAAGCGCGTTTATTGCTCTGCAGCCAGAACATTTCCCCTTGCCGCTGCCCCCACGACGCCGTGCTACAGTGAAATAAGTTCAGGTTCAGATGTAATTCACACAGCGCGCTGCCAAGTTCAGACCAAAGGAAAGTCTCCATCCCACCTTCATTCTAAAAACGAACCCGGTGTCCAGCGTAACATCTCAGTTAAATATCACAAACCCGTCAGTGGAACTAATCGTGTGCTAAAATTAGTATCGAGTGTGCGGTTGAGAATGACCAGACGCATTCATTCAGGTCAAACCGGTTGATTGGGCTTTGAACAAAATGAAAACGGGAACAGTCTTCTCATGCAAAGCTGTGTAGTCGAGTTTATCACCGACATACAGCATGAATTGATAATAATATTTAACAATAATGCTGAATTTCAGTTCCCTTCACAGTAGGCATACCTGGTCATTAATACATTCAATTATTTTGCATATCTTTATGATACTTTTTTGCAAATATCGCCAAACCACAGACCTTTGTAAAAGTACAACGGTTAAAAATGATATTAGATTAACAATCTTAAATATAAACACAGATTTCCTTTTTCTCTGACATCTAAAATGTAGTGAGCCATCAGCTTGTTAATAATATTAGGGAAAAAATTAACTAACGTGAAATACCTAAACACTGTAAATGGTGGTTTACTCTATCAGCACAATAATTAACACACTTAAAGCATCTCAAGATTTTACATGACAGAAAACATATTTCAAAACGATAGTGTGAAACTAAAAATGTATTTTAGCGTTTAAACTTATCTTTAAAATAAATGAATTTCCTATAGGTTCACAAATATATTCTGGGTTTCTCAACACTGACCTGTGATGCATATATTGCATTTCATATGACTTGTCCCTTTTTTTGTCTTTTTAATCCTCCCAATTAGTCATGTTGTTATATAAAATATATGATGTTAAATTATTGCTGGGAGTATTAAGAGTATGTTGTTTTTTTAAACAAGATTTTAACATATTATAAAACTTACAATTAGTCAATGGTCTATAATGATGCATATGATGTTTAGTTCATACCAGTAACGAACTGATTAATTAGCAGACGTTATGTCTATATGTTGTTTCGTTGCACTTTGTGTACTCTGTGTATTTAGCTGTTAAATTCTTACATAAAAACAGGAATTATATTTAAGTAAAATCAGTTCAGTATTCGTTGATTGTTTGCTTCTCCGCCAATAGATGGCGATGTTGGGAAAGCCCAATCTCCCTGTTACGTCAGAGGTCAGAGTTGAAAGCCGAGGAACGTGACAACGTGTTTGTGTTTTCATCCTGCAAATGATTTCGCCCTAAAAACGTCAACGGTAAAATCAACAATTCATCTATTTATGCTTCATAATAATACCTATATTGTCAAACCTTTATTAAAAATAATTTTAAGAACTGTGTCGTACATGCAGCAATAAAATAGCAGTTAAACGTAGGTAGTACACTAGTTTTTGGATTGGGACGGGGCCTGGACTGATGTTCTTTTACTGCGTTTTCTGCTTTCAGTAACATTAAAGTGCTTTAAACACAACTACGATATTTAATGTTTCTGTAAAATAACTTTAATTGTAAATATACGTGAAAGTAAATGTAAAGAAACCCTTATTTCATTCATTCAAGCATTTTGGTTAGTACAAAAATCCCTGTCGAAAAATAAGTGTACTTATTTGGTAACATTTAAACAAAAATCATATAAAGCTATAAGTTCAAGTTATTTATTTATAGAGAGCTTTTTATAACGGTACGTTTCACAAAGCAGCTTTACAGAATGAAAAGCCTTTAAACCCCAAAAGAGCAAGCCGAAGCGACAGTGGCAAGAAAAAGTTCCCTGTTATTTTGTTATTCAATGAAGAAACCTTGTGAGGACCAAGACTCAGTGGGGGACTCATCCTCCTTGAGCGGCCAGGCAGCAACAACAGTGATGGACAGCCATGTACAGATATTAAACAAATGGAAAAACTCTAACAACTGGAGAACTATATGTGAGTCCATTAAAGGTGTCCTGCAGGACCACCAGTCCAATTTATATTCAGGTTCTATCCAGTATTCGTCAGCAGAGCCATGGATGACATGACTATAAGACCTTTGGATTACTGAGGGTTTTTTAGATACCTCAATCATGGTCTTTGTCTTAATATCACAGGATGAACCAGATAGGAAACAAATTAGCTGAATTTTTTTATATCTATAAAATATATGTGGCTACTTAACTGATAGTAGACTTTGCTGAAACGTTCTGTTATGTGAAACGCCAGGTCAATAACATTGGGCTACAATGAGGAACCTGAAGCTGGTGAATTGTCTGCGCTGGACAGAGCTGGACGGTCTGGGACGTCCTCAGTGTCTCTCAGTCAGGACAGATGCAGATACGTTACTGATTGCATCTCCATTCTCTATAATTGAGTACAACCCCAACACAGGACAGGTAATGTCACATCGTACAGCATGAACTGTAGTCTGAAAATGTTTTACTTTTTTTTTTTTGCTGTTTTAATGCAATTTCCTTTAATGCACTATTCTAATTGGTTTGAATGGCCTTTGTGATTTGTTTTTTTGTTCTTGAGTACTTGGCTACCAAATTCGGCTGTTTAAAGTAATTGTAAATACACTGGTCAAGAATGATTTTTGTTTCCTATCATCAAAAATGTTTCATTTTAGGTTGTGAATGAGGTGTCCTTAACAGCCGAAAACTATCTGCCAGAGGATGGCAGCGGTGTTGTTGTTGGGATTCAGGATTTGCCTGATCAGGAATCTGTCTGTGTGGCTACTTCTCAAGGAGATGTCATTCTTTATAACCTCAGTACTAGTCAGGTATTTGTTTAATAAGCTCAGTCTACTAGAAAAAGTCCCCTGGGGGATGTTTCATACCTTTAACAATAATAATCTTTAATTCATGTTCGTGTAAACAGTTGGAGTGTGTGGGGAGTGTGGATAGTGGATTAACTGCGATGAGCTGGAGTCCTGATGAAGAAGTGGTGACATTTTGCACAGGTCTGTCTTTCAAATCACAATTTGGAGTTTGAAGTCCTTTCTGAATGGAGTTTGCGAGTTTGTGCTGATTTTTGTAGTAGTTTATTTTTAGTAGTTTATTAAGCAGTAGTTTATTTTTTCCCACAATTTACAAACTTGTAAAATTCCTTTTTATTTGATATTTATAATGTTTATTGACATTGTGACATGGTGCTTTTAACATGGTGTCTTGGGTTCAATTTCTTGTGGGGTGAACACAGGTCATTTCTATGTAGGTTCTGCATATCCTTTTTGTTTAGGTTTTCTACTCCAACATTTAGACATGCCAGTAGGGAAATACTGTATGTATTAGTGAACGTGGGTAAATTGGAGGGATCAGGAAGATCGTCTCTATCACTAACAGTAATTAACTTTGGCAATCACTAACAGTATTACCAAGTGAGCAAATTTAAACATGGCTGTTGTATATATTTATGCATATAATAATATAATATTCTTAGGCCAAGAAACAATTATCTTGATGACCAAAGACTTTGAACCCATAACTGAGGTTGCAATTCACCAGGATGAGTTCGGAGAAGGTACAGAGCACAGATAATCCATGTTTTGTTTTATCCATGAGATTATTATTTGCTCTAATTCAGCACTATCACTGTATGCTTTTATATTAGGCAAATTCATCACAGTGGGATGGGGGAAAAAAGAGACACAGTTTCATGGCTCAGAGGGGAAACAAGCTGCTCAGAGGAAGGCTGCAGTAAGTCTTCAAGCTTTTTCCAACTTTGTTATTAAACCAAGTTTGGCTTCATCTGGAATCTGCTTATTTGCTGGCTTTTTAATTATTGGCTTGATTTTTTATAATAGCAAGTGCAGCCTGCTGTCCCATGGGACGATCAGAAGCCGAGGATCACGTGGAGAGGTGATGGGCAGCTCTTTGCCGTCAGTGCAATCTGCCCTCAGACAGGCATGGATCCCTTACCCAAATACACTTTTACTAGAGGATGTAATATAGGACACCACTAATTATAGAGCATTCCTGAGTAGGCTTGTGTTGTTTTAGGGGCTAGAAAAGTTCGAGTGTGGAACAGAGAATGTGTCCTACAGGCCACCAGTGAGGTTATCAATGGACTGGAGCAGGCTCTATGTTGGAAGTAAAATATTTACCGTTGTTTTAAGTTTTAAACCAGATGAAGTTCATTTTTATGAAACTATTGGTTTTTAAGACATGATACTGTCTTTTTAGGCCCTCGGGAAGTTTGATAGCCTCAACTCAGAGACACCCTAATAAACACAGCGTTGTGTTTATGGAAAAGAACGGGCTGGTTCATGGAGATTTCACTCTGCACTTTGCCAAGGACCAGGTTAAGGTAAGATATGTTTAGCCCTTGTAGTTCTCTATCTCTTGCTGGGTTCTGCAGAAAACAGGTCTGTAGAACATTAAAGGTCACTTATCACCCCATTGACTCCTTGAGCAAGCCTGTGAAATGTTATAAAATTGTTGTTTGTTATACACAGAGGCACCATTATGCTGAAGTAATTTGCTCTCTTCATGTTAACCCGCAGTTTCTAAATTGTATATTAAACAGATATGTTTAATTCCAGGTGAAGGAGCTGCTCTGGAACAGTGATTCTTCTGTGCTGGCAATTTGGCTTGAAGACTTAAACTCTGAAGGAAATGAGACCCCTGATACATACAGTTAACTACATACGATATTCTAAATTCTATTTAAGTATCATTGTATGCTGACTGATACTGTATCAGTACATTATCTGCTGCTCATAATAAATCTTTTCTTATTTGCATTCTTTGTTTTTTAGTTCAATTGTGGACAGTAGGAAATTACCACTGGTACTTAAAACAGAGTTTGCATTTTGGTAGAGAGCCCTCTAAAGTTCCTGCATGTGTTTTTTGGGACCCGGTAAAGCCACTTCGCCTCTTCTTGCTGACTCAAAGCTGGACCAGCTGCACCTATGATTGGACTTGGAGCATAGATCGCAGCCTTGGTCATGATTTAAGTGATAATGCTAATGTGGCAGTAATTGATGGAGGTGAGAACCAGTGCTGTTATTTTATTGGCACTCACAAAGCCACGCCCACTTCTAACTATGCTATTTCTATGTTTTGGATGTTCATTTAGGGGAGAAAAAAGATGTTTATACACAGACCTCTGCATGTTTCCCTTACAGCTCATTCAGTGTGATGCCTTTCCTCTTGTTTACACAGAAAAAGTGTTAGTAACAACATTTCGGCAGTGTGTGGTTCCTCCTCCTATGTGCTCATATGAGCTGCATCTTCCTGCACCTGTCAACTTGGTCTCCTTCCATTCTCAGCCTCAGAGGACCAATGAGCTTGCTCTTTTAACAGCAGATGGGTGTCTTCATACCACCAGCTTAGGTGGGGCTATCATATCATTACAATTCTTCCATAAAACACAACAACTAAGAATTATCCATAGTATTTGTATCATTGTTAAAATGTCTTCTCAGGCAGTAAAGGTGGAAGTGAACAGAAAGATGCAACAGGATTTAGAATTGTCTCTCAACCTTTAAGCTTACAGAAGACTTACAGGTTTGGAATAAAAGGATTAAAATAAAAGATTTTAATTTGTAGTTAAATAGCAGAAAGATTTTTTTATATTTACATTAATGACATTGTTGCTCTTGTAGTGTTCCAGCAGCCCAGGTGGAGGTGCTGGCGCTGCGTTTGCTACTTTGGCTGAGGGAGGATGTGTTTGTGGCTGTTGCATGTGGAGAAAACCTAAATCAATCACGTCTCCTGTTACTCAGCCCTGCAGAAAGCCAGGTTTTAGAGCCTCAGCTAGAGATCAGGTACTGAGCATGCCCACTACATTTCACTGAAGGAAACTGATGCACTGAGAGAAAATAAAAAGTGTTGTGTAGAAGGGTTGTATGGTCTATCATGTTCATTGCAAAACAACCTTTAGGTTAAACTTAGTCTAAATTGACCTTATGAATCCATAGATCTAATGTATTATGTAATACAATGTATTAGAGTTTATAGTTTTGATTTACTTTTTTTTAAATTAATCTATGTGCTTGCTTATTATTATATTAATCTGGTTATCTGATCACATTTCAAAAGAAATCTCCATTATATATGTATTTATTAGGTCTGAAATCAAAGTAGAGGGTGTGGTGGTCAGTATGTCCCACAGTCCTGTGACTGACACATTAGCCGTGCAGCTGGAGGACGGTCAGATCAGAAGAGTGCACTTGGGTGAGGGATATTGAGTCACTTTAATATATATTTAATCTTATGTATTCTGCTTCATATGCGGTAAATATGCCAAGATCACCAGCTTGGGGGCACTTTAAACTTTTAAACATGTTGCACCTGGTTTTATGTATTTATTTATTAAGGATTTTAAATATTAATCTGATTTCTGCAGCAAAGCTTGTGTTGATTTCATGAGATGAAAATGCATTTTGGTTATTTTTGAGATTTTTAAATTGCAGAAGTCCTAAGCAACTTTGTTACAACGTTTTTTTAGACTCAGCAGAGGTAAAAGTCTCTGAGTGGCAGGATTCCCTGGGGATCTGTGTTGCTTTTCCCAGGCCCTGCGTACACACTGAGCTGTGTATCATTAATGGACAGGTAAAAGACTTTCTCCTTTTCTACTTGCTTTATTTCCAAATCTGGCTATTTAAAGCTTTTTTTCTTTTTTTTTATTAGGAACATTTAATCGGACTTACTGAAAGATCTCACCTTTATATTGGTAATTCAGAGGTGAGTTTGAATCCTTCCTGCACAAAGCAACTAATCTTAGAAGATACATAATTTTCCATACATGCTGTAAACCCATAAACCCATAAAAGTTGTCACAGGTTTTTAAAAAAAGGGTTTGCTTCTTTTTTCTTTTACCAGATAGCATCTAATATTTCTTCTTTTGTGGTGTATGATGAGTTCCTCCTGCTCACCACACACACTCACATGTGCCGCTGCCTTCATTCGGCTAAAATGAAAATCAAAGGTGAGTGACTTGTAGAGCCATGTTCAGTCTCATGCTTAAATTTGCTCATATAATCATTAATTCTGGAAAGTGTCCGACAAATAATGTGTTCTGGATGGTGCCGTCATCTTTTATCTGTAGATATGCAAGTTGCCTTGAGTTCAGATGTATCCCAAAATGATGAGAGTATACGCAGGGTGGAAAGAGGCTCTCGCATCGTTACTGTGGTACCTCAGGACACCAGACTCATCCTGCAGGTTAATAAAGCTGTACAGATTATATTTTTATATTTATCAACTTTTTATTTAATATCTCATTTAATACACCTTTTTTTTCTCAGATGCCTCGTGGTAACTTGGAGACTATCCATCATCGTGCTCTTGTCTTGGAGCGAGTCAGGATGTGGCTTAATAGGTTTCTGTCATTTTGTTAAAAGACCTGTGTTAGTTTCTTTAAAGTGGCTTATTACTTTTAAATGTATTCATGCTTTTTGGCTGTGCTAGGCTAAAATTCAGAGATGCTTTCGAATGTATGAGGAAACTGCGAATAAACCTCAACCTCATCTATGACCACAATCCTAAAGTGAGTGATCACACGATGCTGTAGTTTTCTGTTATTGAAATGTTCATCTGATTCACAGAATAACACTGTCTTTATTCCCTCAGGTGTTTTTGGAGAACATAGAGCTGTTTCTGAAGCAGATCGACTCGGTCAACTTCATCAACCTTTTTCTCACAGAGCTTAAGCAAGTCCCTGTTTAATACCTACATTTTAAACGTATAGACCTATTTTAATACTGATGTACAGCATTGATCTATTTACCACTAGCTCCTCTCAGTCCGGCTTTGCCCGGCATGCAATTACTTTTCTTTCAAACGGTGTAAATGTCATTTTGCTGACAAAGCCTGTTGCTTTGTCTCTGCATCTCCCTTCATTTGTTGGACTCTGACTACATTTATGTATTTAACAGATTTTTTTTATTGTTTACACTCCAATTTAAAATGTGTACATTACACTTTAAGCATCAGGTGTTGTACTTTATGTGATTCAAACCTTTACACTTTCCATCTGTTTGTGAATCCTAGCAAGAATAAAGCTAAATATAAATTATGTTCACTTATTACAAAAATGCATTTACAAATCCTATTTAAATCAATATCCTGTATAACACTTTATACAGCAATGTAAAAGGCCTTGCAAGGGAAAGATTAATCAATATGCACTTATATTGCAATAACAAATGTATTGATCTTTCTTGAGGACACTCAGACTCTATGTCTTTTTAGACTTTAACTCACAGTTTCATTTTTTATACTCTGGCACTTAGTAAAACTAAATGAGTTATAAAATAACATACACTTTAAGTCAGTGCTGAAGTTTATTACCAACTTCTTATGTTTAAAAATAGGATGTCAAGGTTGTTAATGTAACGAGATTTGTTTTCTGGTAGGGAGGAAGACACCACCAAGACAATGTACCCCTGTCCAGTAACCACCGCTGGTCAGTCAGTTTCTGTAACTGGAGAAGAAAGGAATCAGACGAAAGTAGACACCGTCTGTGATGCTCTGCGCTCAGCTATGGAAGCTCTTGATCCACAGAAGTAATGCTGATCTAAAATTATCAATCTATTAAAAATCCATAAGCTAATGTAATATACTTATGATCTGCAGACGTGTAGCGGGAAAAAAGTTAAATTCATAATTTCAAGATGTAATCAAATAAAATCATTTTTATATTTGCAAGTTAGACAATCCTACTTGGACTCAAAGTGTTAATTACGGACATATGTACTAATAATAACGTCACAACTTAGTGGTTTATTGCTTGCTACATTTTTTTTCATTGTGTAAGCACGTGTTCTGTAAACTACTTTGTAAAAGTGTATTTGGTTGTTGTTACACTTTGTGCACAGATACTGTTTGTGTATTTTAACCTCCCACGTGAGAAAGACCAAACCAGAACTAGAGACTGCCCTTCAAAAGGTTCATGAGCTAAGAGGTGAGAGTTTTATAAAAGAAACTGTTTTTACGTTCAGGATATTTTTAAAAAATGTCTGACTTTCGTGTTGTAGCACACTCGTCCCAATACAAGTATTATTGTTTCCTTCACATTTTATACAGTGACCTTCATAGTGTCCTTTAGGGGTTGTGATTTTGTTTTTTGTTTCTTGTGTGTGTGTGATTCAGTGAACCAATCTTATGCAGAAAATGCTGTAAGTGCGGAGGAAGCTCTGAAGTATCTCTTATTCCTTGTAAATGTAAATGAGCTGTATGAACATTCCCTGGGAACCTACGATTTTGACCTGGTGCTTATGGTGGCGGAAAAGTCTCAGAAGGTTGGAAAGAAATTGCTTTTCTGGTTTTGTGCAGATATATATATAATAATGTCATGCAAACTTTACATAGATACAGTACATCCCCCTTTTGTCTTTTATTTAGGACCCTAAAGAGTATCTTTCCTTTTTGAACATGCTGAAAACTCTGGAGCCAAATTACCAGCGTTATACAATCGACAAACACCTAAAGAGATACACTAAGGCCTTGTATCACCTCAGCCAGTCTGGTGAGAGCTTTTGCTTTTTATATACAAAGATATAAACAGAAAACAAGCAAATCAAATTTTCCCTTCATCTTTTACAGGACAGGATCATTTTACTGAGCTGGTAAATCTGGTAAAGGATCAGAAGCTTTATAGAGAGGCACTGCAGCTTTACTCATCCGACAGCCAGGAGTACAAGGTAACGCTTCCTCGAAGATCTGATTATATAAATGGCATGCTCAGCCAACTGGCTCTCCCTCACTGTAGGCTCTGGGCTATTAAGTTATAGCAATGAGTGAATAGAATAGTGTGGGATTAAAAATGATATAAATGTAAATTGTGATTAATTTATTTACCTAGGGGTTCTGGCATTTTTCTCATTGAGTAAAAGTTTTATAACTAAGAGCTAGTGATGGGGATTTATGTGATTAGTATGTGATAACCTTTTTATGTTGTCCTTAGACTCTGAGTGTGGCGTATGCTGAGCACCTGATTGAGGAGCAGCAGGCTGAGCAGGCGGGGTTGTTGCTGTGGCGATGTGGCGAGATGCACAGTGCCCTGCAGGCCTTTACCAGCTGCAGTAGTTGGAGACATGCCCTCTCTGTGGCAACACGCATACCCGTGTCACCTACACAGCTGGCACAGCTTGCCCGAAACCTGGCAGGTACATTGTGTGCTAATTTAACTACTGCTGTCCCAATTTTTGCAAGGGATTGCATGTTTACATGAGTAGAAATTTATGTTTACACAAGGCTGACTTTTCTGTATAAATGTTTTTGTACACTGCAATATCCAGCTTTAAAAAGTTCTAAAAGCTGCGTTGTGTGAACACAAAACTTGATATTTAATAAAGTCTTAGAGCTGTTACTGGTTGTGCTTTGAAAATCCTGAGAATTTTTGTACATTCTGACACATTTATGTCTTTTCAGAGAAGCTACTGGAAGCAAGAAGACATTCAGAGGCTGCTGTGCTGTTAGAGCAGTACGCTAAGGTGTGTACTGCATTCAGAGTTACACACAGACAAGCCTTTATTTTATGACTTTTTACCACACGGCTATAAAGTCAACCTTAGGTTCAGTTACATTAAGGTTGTCTTTGTAGAATTCATGTGCAATTAAACATTCAGTCTGTCACTTGCAATTCCTTTAAAAAGCCTGGTGTGGCCTGACTTTGGCAGATTTCTGTTTTAAAATAGCAGTGTAAACAAATTTCACGTAAATTATCGTTTACACTGTTTGCTGGAAACTTAATCAAATGGCTAGTATAGCATAACACTCAAAACACACATGATGACTTAATGAAACAACATATTATATGCAACTTTTTTACATCCCTCATAGTTCTTTGATCTTTTGCAGGACTGTGAGGAGGCCATCTCTGCTCTCATACAGGGAGCTGCATGGGAGGAAGCTCTCCGAATAGTACGATCATTTCTGTATCTTTGTGCTTTATTGATTATTCCTAAAGATACTGAGTATTGCACTTTGCTGTTTTTTTTTCAGATTTACCTTTACAAACGAGAGGACATCATCGAAACCAATCTAAAGCCTGCTCTGTTAGAAGGTTTGTTATAGTTCTTACATTTCCCATAAAAAAGATTTAAGTTAACATATCTGAACCTAATTTGTTGGCTGTTAAGGGCACGGTACTCAGGTGGCGTTTGTGGAGTTGCAGAAGGCACAGTTCACACGCCACAGAAACCGCCTGGCTGTGGTGCGAGAGCAGAAGCTGAAAGCAAGACAAGAGCTTATTGGTGAATTACCACAGGGCATTTATTGTACACAAGTCTGACTTAAGTGTTTGTTTTAAGCTAATGCTTCTGTTTAACTTAAACTTTTTTATTGCATACTTTTAGATGAGGATGGTCCTGATTGCGCAGATGTTGAGCTCTACTCAGAGGCCAGCAGTGTTTTGACTGGTAGCCGTCTCGGCTCCAAGTATTCCCAAAGCAACTCGCGCGTCTCCTCGTGAGTATGATTACAACGATAAGCAAATTTCTACTTTGACTGGAAGAGTAAAATTGGTAAAGAGAGAAATATAATGGCTATAACATGAGTTTCTCAAAATGCTTTCTGTAACAGCATCAGTGTGACATATTAAACCATTTGTCCAACACTTATTGCGTTGTGTAGAACTTTTAGTTTGCAGGGTTTAGTTGCTTAAGTCATCCAATGATTCCATCATGATTCCATCCATGATTTCCAATAACGTCAAGGAAACTTTATCTGATTCAATTGCTCACAGCAGAATAAGGTGGATTCTGTCTTAGTAGTGCTGCTTTGCTTTTACTGTGATGGGTTTGGGTGAAAAAGACTGAGGCTGAATAAGTTTTTTTCATTCAGGAGGTCCTCTAAGAACCGACGAAAAGCTGAGGGAAAGAAGCATAGCCTTAAGGAGGGAAGCCCGTTTGAGGACACCGCTCTGCTCCATGCTCTTATTCAGATTATACAAGTGGTTGACAAAATGAGAGGTAAATAATTACAATAATTCAGTCGAAGTCTGCAGTCCACTGCTAAAATAAATCAAAGTAATTTGAAGGTTAAATCAGAATTTGGTATTCCCCTCCACTTACAGCAATGATTTCCCCCCCAGACTTCTCCAGCAGAAGCAAAACGGTTCCAGCTAGAGGCTCTTTATATGAGGATGTTTATTTAAGACAAGCCTGACAGCAGCAAGTGAAACCACTGTGCTGCAGCTTCATTTCATATATTTGCTTGTTGCGTAATAGATTTTTCTTTTGCTTCTCTGCAGAAGAGATCCACAGTCTGCTGAAGGCTCTGGTACTGTTTCAGTTCGATAAGCTGGCCAGCAGCCTGCAGGCGGCCTACAGCGAGCTGCTCACGCTCATCGAAACCAGCATCCCAGAGATCTGGCCTGAAGGACTTCAACAGAGCCAAACACCCGTAAGAAACTCCACTTGCATCCGCTTTATTATTGACGTCATTGTAGAAAAGTGTAATGCAATTCCGAAATGCTACAGAAACATGCCGCAGATCTTATGGAGCCTGACCTCGTCGCAAGCTGCACAAGTGGCGGAGCAATCTGTTGAATCTCATGGGCATTATGAACTGATTGATTACTTTCAGTTCTTTAGTTTTCTGCAGCCCTGGACTCGACTGCTACTTTAATAAATCACTTTGTTCACCGTAACACTAGGGAAATTTTTTCGCACCAGCAAACATGTTTGAAAAATCCATTTGCATGTTGCACCAGAGTCCCAGTGTAATCCCATGAACCATTTTAATAGAGTTTTTTATAGCCGTGAAAGAAATGAATTTTTAAACATCAAAGCAACAAGATGAGGAGAAGAACTGCATCCCCCTGCAAAAAACGCTCAAGAATCTCCTCTGTTCATTACATGCTTTTTAAAATTGCCACTTCACTAATCCTAGTTTGCCCCAAAAACATACATTCTGCTTTCACACAACTGTTTCCCTGTAGATTAAAGTTATTATGACAGCCAATTGTAGTTCATACTTACAAAACCTTACGCTATGTCATTTAGGGAGCTGGGATTTGAACCTACAACCTTACGATTGATATCCCAACACACTAACCACTAAGCTACCACAAACTCAAATTACAGATGCTTTATTATTTGTCTGTTCCAGATCTTGTGCAAGGTGGTGCATGTTTTATAGTTTAATGATCATCATCATCATAATAGTTAATCATACACAATGCACAAAATGGCAATAGTGCAAAACGTTGTCAATTGTTTGTTGATAACAAATTTGCTGAAAAGTTGCGGAGCAAACAGTGCTGTCGAATAACATTTGTGTATTCTGTCCAAAAGTATGCTGTCTGCATATCCAACATATTTTATATATCCATGTTTAATGTGGGAGTTAGTGGCATCTAGTGGTGGGGTTGAACACTGCTCCTATGAAGAGCGACCAATGTAGTTGTCAACATAGCGGCACATTACCAGCTAATGTACAAAAAGTTATAAGATGTAGATTATACCTAAATACCTAAAAAAATCTGCTAATTGCTCTGTAAATCCTACACACTGCTCATTTAATTACTACAACTGACTTAATGCACTATGATTATTGTGTTCCTGTAAAAGAGAATGGGCAATTAAACATGGGCTTTAAAAAAACTAGTTAAAATGAGATTCACTGGTGGCTTTAATAAGATCATAAATAACGTTTGAACTCGTACTAAATTGGCTTAATGGTTACAAATATAATGTCTTTTGCAAGGTCTAATGATTTTCACTTAGAAAGCAGACCGTTTCGTGTCATTGTAACTACACCTCATTACAGTGAAGCCTGCTGCTTACATTCCCTCCCATTAACAAATCAGAACAAAATAACCTTTTTGAAAGTATGACTGTAGTGCAGATCCCGTTTGCATTTGTGCTTAACATCTCAATTAACTTAACGTTTCTCTTTTTTTTCAGCTCACAGGCCCCAACTCGACAGCCAACAGCATCATGGCATCTCTTCAGCAGCCTCGACCAGCTGCCGCAGCACAGAAAGGTTTGGAAATCTTTACTTCCCCCAGCAATTATGTATCGTGATCAATATTAACCATGAAATTATAAAGCCCTGTTTCTGTTTTTCAGATGCAGAGATTCTAACACCTCCCAGAATGCGTCAAGCTGTCAAGTGGAAACTCAGCATGCTGCAGTGATGCGTGTTGGTCATGCATTTTTACAGCACATCAATAAATAATTCAGTTTGTTGGAAGCAAAATGGCTCTTGAACTTATTTTTCATAAAAGTTTTATAAAGATTAAGAACAATTCAAATCAGTTACGTTTCTGAAATTTGTTTAGTTTTTTTACCTAAAGCTATACACTGTCAAGTGAAATCAGTGTCCCGTCCCCCCCACACACACATACTCTGTCCACCAAAGCTGCCCGAGAGCAAAGGCTATTAACCCTCATTGCTCAAGACTGACCCTGCACTCTGATAATTGTAAAATTGAAAAAATGTTCTCATCTATCACTGTGTATGTCTATATTTATATACACAGAGCAAAAAATAAAACCACACTAATATTTCACGACCACAGATCAGTTACATCCAGGCAGTGAAAAAATGACTATAAAATTAGATTTAATGGGATAGAACTAAATAAAAATTTCTGCAGTCAAAAATATTTGCCACAATATCATTAAGGTCTGTATTTATTGTCACAACTTAACGCGCTTTAATCCGTTTATTTCTAACTATATTAATAACCAGTCAAAATCCATGAACCGATTTTCTTGGGGTCTGAACTACAGCGCCATGCTGCATGTTTATCAATTACATGCAAAACTGGTTTCCTACAAGCTCTGGTTTAGTCATTTCCAGCATCAGTGACTATTACTTTAATCCCCTTAACAGCCTGAAGCACAGAAGCCCCATCATGCTTCACTGCTTTGATCATGGCCTGTTTTTTTCCGAAGCCTGTTCTTAACACTTTTTGCCAGTACATTGCTTCTCAGCCAGTTTTTGCTACATTGGTTTGTCAGTTCCCTTAAGGAACTCTTCGGTCCCCGCTGCCAGTTGTCTTTCTTTATCAACTCATCAGAGCTTTCAATAGACAATAAATAAAAGTTTCCTGGCTCCTTTGAATCCAGCAATAATTGCAGAGTTTGTAAAAGACTAAACCACACAAACAGAACAGGCCTGCTGATAAGTTGGACTTCGTATTGCAACGCTTTAATTTTAACACACAGACCCAAAAGGAAGATATAAAGCAATAGTGGAAGGTCCCCCCTCCACTGCATACTTCTTTATTATGGTGGAACATCTAAGACAACACACTCAGACATGTTTAAGAAACGACTGCAGTGCGGGTTGTAACTTAAACTGAAAACATAAAAATGTACACTATCTAGAACCAAAGTTTGCATATAAAAAATTATGTACAAAACAGGCTGAGGTCCCATTTGTCTTACTCCTCCATACTGAAGTCTGGCAGTTTAAGGTTTCCAGAGCTTGAGCAGACCATCTTCACTGTATGTAGCGATTAGGTTCTGGTGAGGGTGATGGGCAATACCAATAACATCCTTCTCGTGAACCTGGGAAAACCAACCATTATAAAGTTAAATATAATCCCTGCAAAGCCAGTATCAGAAAAGAGTGTCTTTATGCAACATTGCACACGTCAAGAAAACTTATTTTTAAGGCACAGTGGGAAAAGAGACGTACAGTCAGAGTTCTCTCCAGCTTGCCAGTGACAGTGCTGAAGCAGTAAAGCACAAAGTCTTCTCCAACACAGTAGATCCACTCCCCTCTGGGAGAGAGTGTACAACAAACAAAGTCTCCTCCCTCTCTTTTACCAGAGCTGAAACTCCTCACAATCTGCATACAAACAGGTTATATATAAGATTTACATCTATACCCATATATGCACATGTACAGTATCAGCCAAAAGTTTGGACACAGTTCATTTTTTCTCCACTTATTTCCCATGTCATCAGTTCCACTTACTGTAATGATGGACTTTGTAGTTCTATAATTACAGACTGTAGTCCATCTGTTTGTAACAAGTAAGACTACAGACTGTAATTGTAAAACTGTCTGTACCATCTGTATGGTAAGTGGAGAAAATAGACTACAGAGCAAGGGGTGTGTTTACACTTTTGACTGATACATTTTTGACTGTGTATACAAACATCTGAAACATGAACAGAATATTACAAAAAAAAAAATTTTTTTTTTATTTTCTTACCTGACCCTGCATGTTCATAATGACCACAGTGTTCGAGCGGTTACACACCACAAAATGCTCAGGATTCTTTGGCAGAAGAACCACATTGTTCACTGTGATGTCTGTGCCGGCTGAAGTGCCAAGAGGCTTATATGTGCTTGTGCATTCGGTGGTTTTCACATTCCAGATCTGAATACAGAGAGAGTGAGAAATTATACATTTATTATTAAAGGCATCATACTTTTATCTATAAATGCTTACAGTACTGATTTTTTTTGGTAAACATAAAGATTAAGACTAAAATATCTATATATAGTCAGTGGATTTCATGCCTGAGGAGGATATTGTCAAATACCTTCACAGTTCCATCAGAAGATGCACTGATAACGTGATGATTATCCGGAGTGAATGTAGCTTCATTAACGAATGAAGAATGGCCTCTGAACTCCTTCAGGGACTTGCCCGATTTTAGACCATGAACTCTACAGAAGCAACAACATAAAATGCTTTTAATGCAACATTTAATTCATGACCTTATTTAAATTAAACTGATTTAATGTAATTGAATGTTATTTATTGTAATGTTTATACC
This sequence comes from Corydoras maculifer, assembly GCA_019802435.1. Taxonomy (NCBI): domain Eukaryota; kingdom Metazoa; phylum Chordata; class Actinopteri; order Siluriformes; family Callichthyidae; genus Corydoras; species Corydoras maculifer. The sequence continues at coordinate 478,181 of JAFMOD010001012.1, read as the reverse complement.
TTATGGTCTGATCAAATGAGGCAGAAAGAAGTTGAGTGCTGTCCTTACAGAAGCTCACACACGTCACACCCTTACTGTGGGCACGCTCAAACCGGCGTAAACACTGCCCACTCTGAATCTTCCACACCTTCAAACACAAGCAAACGTGTTCATGGCATAACTACTACTTAAACAACACAATATTTACATAGTTATTAAGAAGACTGTATAAAAACACAGTCAGAGACTTAACAGTTTTGTGTCTGTCAGTGGCAAAAAGTAGAACTTTAAATATAATTGATGCATTATTTAGCATTTTTAAAAATATGTTATAAGTTTTAACCAAACCTTAATTTTGCCATCCTGGGCGCCTGTGGCCAGCATCTCTGTATCTCTGCTGAAACACATGCACAGGACAGCATCATCCATCATCATGAAGTTATCTTGTGCCTGATACTTCAAATCCTGTAAAAGACAAATATAAAGTTAACAATGAAAAAAAGAACCAAATGATAAATATAACAATTTAAGAAAAAATAACATGTCTCAGTATCTATGTACCTTTCTGATCTTTCCTGTAGTAAAGTTCCAGACTTCAATGAAACCATCGACAGAACCAGTAACCAAATACTGACCATCAGGAGAGAAGCGAGAACACTCCACGTGAGACTTCTGACCAAACTGTGCACACAAACAAAAGACTTTAACCACAGTCTGCTTTCACTCAGGGAAGTCAGTACTGTATGTCACTTTCGCATGTTCCTAAAACATGTAAGGCACGAGACACTGATTTATTACATTCTTTGGTAAAGACTGCATTCTGAGTGGTCAATCATGGCATCGGTCAGACCAGAAAAATTTTAGGTGCTATTGCTGAGAATAAAATTTGTAACTTTCTATCATCAAATCTCGATGAGCCAACCTCGCTGCAATTCCCTGTAATGCAGCTCTCAGATCAACGGAACGAAAAGAAAACTTTTCTGATGAAATGAGTTACGAGGTCACAGCTTTCTACTGCATGAGTAAAGACAAGCCTCACTTCAAATAATCTCTCTAAGGCTTCAGTGGTGATATGAGTGTTCAGAACAGTACCTTGATGTGTCTGGTCAGCTGTGTGGGGAATCGCTCATCCTCTACATCCTTGACTGCAGCTTTACCTCTAAACAAATCAATGGTCATTCCAGGAGGCAGGAGACCCTGATGCTGTTGCCACTTCAAGGACTGAACAATACAAAGAACAAATACAAGTTAACTATACTATGACAAACAATACCAAACAACAGTATTCATATAAAAACTGTTATATTTGTACTACTTTGCCACATTTGTAATGCACGCAACCTGGAACTGCAAAATTAAAATACTAAAGCTGTGAATTACTACAATTTCTCACCTGTGCAAGCAACGCCATGAGACGAGATGGTGGTACCACGCTGACCTCTCCCGCAAGTGCCTGCGCAATGGCCGCTCGTCTCTTTTCCTTACTGCTGCCATCAGGATACGCCTGCATAAAAAAAAAAAAAGTGTACAGTATTTAACATACACTTGTCCTGACCAAGACATGGCAGAATTGAAAGATTAAGGGTAAATTTAAAAGACCCAATAGAGGCTGCATGTCAACATTTAAACTGTCAAATTTTTCTTCCATTTTCATAAGAATGTAGTTGCCCTAACACTGGACATGTGTCCAGTTGCAAAAGCAGAACTTTGATCTTTATGTGGTTTGTGAATAGATTGGCAGTATATTAGGAAAACAGTAAAGTAACTACCAGACTGTAATGCAATAAATTACATGTATAACATGTACATTTCCACAGGACGTTCCTATTAAACCTGCTACTCCAAAAGGTTACAGAAGAAACTTATCTCTTGCTCCGCTAGTTTTGATGTATGTCACTGCAGCAGAGCAACGGTGAGCAAAACATTCCTAATAATGACTCTCGTGGTCTTTAGTTTCTGCTCCAGAACTCACCTCTCTGGGATCAAAATACGATCTGGCAAGCAAGTTTTCCAAGTGTATATAGCGCTCAGGCTGAGTCTGTTTTAACATGATCATGGGGTCAGTCTGCCTCAGCAAAGACCTGGCAGCACCCAGCTCTCTCAGCTCAATCAGTTCCAGCACAACCTGTAACACAGACATGGTGAGGTTACCGGAACTGCTGTGTGTAAAAGATAAGAAACATAAGAAATGACAGGTCAGGATCAGATGTAATCAACTGCAAGAAAGCAGGTAAGACGTTCACCTGTTCATAAAGATCAATAAGCGTCTTGTCTGGGAGTTTGAGAGACTGGATAGCCTGCAGCACCGTGTCCCAATGACCGCTGTTAATATCAGCCACAAAACTCTCTATACTGTCCACAGTGTTCAGTGACACAGTGGTCTCCTCCTGCAGTGTTGCAAGAGTGCGATGTAGATTATTTTCCTTCAAGTACTGCATGATCAGACGAACAACGCTGAAAAAAGGAAATCATGGTGAGATTGTGTAATTCAAAACTCTTATCTACAACTGCAGTGCAGCTCCTTAATTGCACACAAATGTTTTCACAAACAGTGGTGGTTTATTGTCAGTTCAGCAGTGACACTGATGCGGTGAGGGGGTTTTAGTGCAGCAGTGCTGCTGTAGTTTAACTGACACTGCTGGGATAGGAACAAAGCACTAATCAAATAATACTCGATCTGTGGTGGTACTATTGGGGTTCTGAACCGAGTACACAGCATGCACTTTGTTTTTTTTTTGGCGTCAGTTAGACTTTCATAAAAGTAATAAGATCCACAACATAGAATTTTTGAACAAATGATTAAATAACGACTGAATTATTTTTTGAGCAGTATTAAAAGACTTCAGATGTTTTATGTTTATAATATCTAATATTCACACCACCAGCACCACCTGCTCTGTGCAGATAAAGTTCATTAAGAGTAAACGAGACGAAGGACTTCAGAAACAGATGAACTACAGTCTGCAATGATAGACCCACAAACTTAAACGTAAAATAAAGTCACGAACATTTGAACAACAATAACATAAAAACTCAAATTCAGCAGAAAACGGACGTTTTTAGTAAAATTATTTAAAAAAAAAACTTTTTAACAAAGAAATATTTCATTGAGTCGTTTTAATAACGAGTTTTCATAACAGTTCCATCCATTCATTATCTTCCGCTTTATCCTCTATTAGGGTCGCAGTGGGGTTCCCCATGCCCATCCAGGGGAGAACGTTTCGGGCGCTGGGCAGATACACCCAGGACAGGGGGGCAATCTTTCAGTGGGCACACACTCACTCAGACACACACACTCTATATGGGGCAATTTGGAGAACTCAATTGACTTGGTCCATGTTTTTGGACTGTGGGAGGAAACCTGAGAACTCGGAGGAAACCCACGTGGACACGGGAAGAACATGGAACTCCGCCTAGCTTGGGGATTCGAACCGGGAATCCCTAGTGCTGAGAGGAGAACATGCTAAACACTAAGCCACCGTGCCGCTTCATAACAGTTACTAAACTCAATTTATACAGATATCGTCGGTTTAAATCGCGTAAACTCTGTTAATGAAACATTATTACAGTGAAAATCTAATAAAGCCGTTTTATGCTGGAACTCGTGAGCTAAGCTAAATGCTAACGCAGTGACGCGAGGCCTGGCCCGCAGTGAGTGCGGCTTTAATCCCCGCGGTTTGCGGGGGAAGCCCGCGGTTCTGTGCGGAACAAACGGCGGTTCGATCTGAAGACGGACTCACTCTGCAGACTCGACCTCCAGAGACATTCTGATTTCAAAAGAAAACGCTTCAGCCACGACACCCGCTGCACACAAGAACACAGCCTCTTCCTCCTCTGGATTAGTTTTTACATTCCACAACAGCACGTAGCGCCACCTGGTGGCACCTCCACAATGTTTCTCCACTCTACTGTTGCACGGCTGCTTTTTTCTCTCGGTGAAGCGAAATTAAAAAAAGCAAAAAACAAAGGAAAATAATCCACATTCCTTCAGATGAATAAACAACCCATCCATCCATTATCGTCCACTTTATCCGCTTTATCCCCCTTTTTATTGGGGTCGCGGGGGGGGGGGGGGGGGGGGTCCCCATGCCCATCCAGGGGAGAGCGTTTCGGCCGCTGGGCAGAGACACCCAGGACAGGGCGCCAATCTATCGCTGGGCACACACTCACTCACACAGACACACTCTATATGGGGCAATTTGGAGAACTCAATTGACTTGATCCATGTTTTTGGACTGTGGGAGGAAACCGGAGAACCCGGGGGAAACCCACACAGACACGGGGAGAACATGGAAACTCCACCCAGATTGGGATTCGAACCGGGAATCGCTGGTACTGAGAGGCGAACGTGCCAACAACTTAGCCACCGTGCCGCCCTAATAAACAACCAATAATGTTAATAAATAGTTACATTTGCAGAAGCTAATAGAATACTTATCAAATAAATACAAACCACCATTGTCTGTCTAAACTTTGTCTGACGTTTTATCTCAGAATTCTGACTTTTTATTAAACGGAAACATGCTTACATTAAGAATGTGAAAACGTAAATTCAGGGTTAGCAGGCATTGGTATGGGTGATACAGACTATGAAAAGCAGTTCTGTAGAAACGGCTGTTGTTTGGATCATGTGATCTGGATTAAGAAAAGCAATGTAGCTCCTCTCTCTTCCAAACAGCATATTGATTCACTGTTACTTCAAGCAGAAAAAAGATCATAGCTTGAGCTACCCAGTTGAGAGGGCCACCTGCTCATATCAGTAAACACCGCAACAACACCAATCAGCAGTCACACTCAGAGCTGATGTAATAGGGTATTGTTTGGTTTGGCTTTTGGATAAGTCTCTCACTGATCCCGCATCAGGGCCTCAGGTAGTAAACAAGATACTTTAAAATGTATCTGGCAACAGAAAGTGAGAAGTGTGTATGAATTTCTTCGGGGCAGCTACAGAAAGCAGACTGTTTTTTTATACTAAGAAAATTCTTTTTTTGGTTCCTGTATAAGAGTGTAAAATTTATCCTCAGCTGTCATGAATCAGGACAGTGCTACCAATCTGACTCACCGGTCCAACACGGCTCTCTCCTTTGTTTTGTTATATATTTCTCTTTTTTCTCTCCTCTGTCTTATAGATGATTGGTGAAAAGAGGCTAAAATGTCATGCTGCCTTCACCACCTCTGCCGCTGTAATGCTGTGCACCAGATATGGAAACTTTTGTGAACACTGAGTGACATTTATTCCCACTGGAACTGTGTCTGACTGTCCACGATGACTGAAGGAAGAGTATAAATTTAAAAGAAAAGGTCACACAACTGCACAGACCGATCATGCAGCATTTCCACATTTTTCAAAGTACTTTAACCCTGACAAATCTCAACATCTTCCCATATACTTTCTATTTAAAATGACATATGCTTAGATGTATAAATATAAGCTGTATTCAAATAATCATACTTATTTTCATTTCAGGGTGGCATGGTGGCTTAGTGGTTAGCACATTCGCATTTCAGTGCTGGGAATTCAGTTTCAAGTCCTGATCTGGGTTAAGTTTGCATGTTCTTTCTGTGCTTTGATGTGTTTTAATAATTTATACATATTCTGATCAGGGACACGACGGGGTGCTGGAGCCTTGAATAGGTTTCCAATCTATTACTAAGCAGATGCACAAACACATTCACACATATTTAAGCCATGAAGCAATTTTGCATGTTTAGAACTTGAACTGTGGGAAGAACACACCATGCCCAAAATCATTACTTATTTATTACAGTAAATTTAACATGTCCCTTTTGTTTAAAAAAGAACTGATGTAGTGGGAGTCCATGCACTGTTAATGGAACTAGACCTCAGTAGACATGCATAAATAAATCGCTAAAAAAGTAAAGCCCCTTTATCTGACAAAGCACTGATATGTTCACTAATCTATCTGTGCATAAACACTCAGTAGTGGTCTGGATCACCATCCCCTAAATGATGCTCTTTTTATGGTTGTTATTATAGTTGTGTTCATTGGAGTTAAAACTTATGATTTAGTGAGAGAGTTCAACTAATAAAAAAGATGGCAGTCTTAGATCCAGTTTTGGCTCTGTTTACCCATAACACTTTTCACAAGGCTCAGGTACCTAGTTACAGTTACCCATAAAGTTGTATTTTGGTCTGTGTTTAGTAATCATTGTGTTGGCAGATACACAATCTGGATGATGCTGATGGTGTAAAATGAGAACCTGTGAGAAATATAAAATCATTTTATAAAATAAGTGCAGGTAAATATTTGTGTTGCCGCAACCTAGATGGAATAAGGTGTCCCTGTGCGTGTCCATTTTTTACTGTATGTTTTTAATGATATATCAGTTGTTATAGGACTCCATGGGCTCAGAAGACACTGAAATTCAAATCATTGCTGGCACTGATTGGAAAATCAATAGCATCAGTGCTCACTGGAAAAGCAGTCATGTGGTTTGGAAAATGAATGAAAGCAACGGCTACATCTCTGGCCTTGTGTGAAAAGATTACACTCTGGCTCATGCAAAACTATTTCTCCTAATGCAAACCAACACAAGAGAGGAAAGAGAAACTAGAGAAATCCTGATGGCAAGATCAATTTGTTTTCTTGATTGTAAGTGCAGGCGGCACGGTGGCTTAGTGGTCAGCACGTTCGCCTTTCAGCGCTAGGGATTACTGGTTCGAATCCCCATCCGGGTGGAGTTTCCATGTTCTCTCCGTGTGTTTCCTCCAGGTTCTCCGGTTTCCTCCCACAGTCTAAAAACATGGATCAAGTCAATTGAATTCTCCAAATTGCCCCATAAAGAGTGTTTGTGTGAGTGAGTGTGTGTGTGTGCCCAGCAATGGATTGGCGCCCTGTCCTGGGTGTATCTGCCCAGTGCCCGAGACGTTCTCCCCTGGATGGGCATGGGGAACCCCACCGAATGAATGAATGAATGAATGAATGAATGAATGATTGTGGCTTGATGTAAAGTCCACTCTGCCCCTAAAGGCAGTCAGATATCATTGCACTTACATTTACTTAGTCAGCAAAGTAAAGTGAATAATTCTATTGTTTTTGAATGTGCATTGGGAAGCCTGTCTCTTTAACTGCTCTGTTTGTTATCATCCTATTGAAATGTCTTCCCAGCTTTCTGCCAAAAATATGTCTGATGGTGGGAAGATATCTAATATAATTTAATACAATGTGTCACGTGGTGAAGGACTGGAGGAGTGAATTAAATTAAAGTGTGCAAAAAGAATTTTAATTGAGCTGGTTCTTAGGAACCATGATGAAAAACCCACCATTTTAAATGTGTTGTTCTAACGTTAGCTTGCATTTCTTTAAGGTTGGTTTGCTTAGTTCTGAACATTAGTTTATCTAGATGTCTACTGCTGGTAATTTAGGTTAGTAATTAAATATCAAAATGAATCAGAATCACTCCTTTAGACTCGTGCTTTTGGTTCTGCAGCTCTGTGCTAACATTTCCTGATCTGTCATAGCTGTAATTACATGCTTTCATGACCATAAAGGATACAACCACTGATCTTAAATGTACCAGCCTATAAAATAGGAACAAATTAAAATGCTTAGGACCTTTTATTGAGAACTAAAATGGGAAAAGGAACACAGAGAATGAATAATCTCTCTCAGCTCTCCAAAAATAAAAGTTTTATAAATCAAAGTTATGGAAATATTCTGTCGTGTCAGGAAATTTTAGCAGATTTAGGGCATTTTATTATGTTCCAGAATGTGGAAAATGTCACCAGAGAGCTAATTTACATAACATCGATTAAAGATGGACAGTGAGATCTGGTGCTTCAGGCTGTAATGTTGATCAGACCAGTCTGTATTACAGACATTAATAGATGAATGGTCCTTTTGTAATATTTTATAGATTATGGTTTTAAAACAGAATATTTAATAGAGAGCAAATGTAGTCAATAAGCCAAGAGCAAGTTTAGCAAAAATGCGGAAAAATCTCAAAATCATTGATTTTGTTTTTGGTTACAATAGTAAAAATGTTAAAAAACAAGGCATGGGTATTTACAGGAAACTCGTGACTCACAGCAACTTACGCCAATTAAACAGATGATAATGAGTGTTTTTTATTAGTTCACTAATATTGTTTTTTTTTTTTAACTTAATTTAGGAAATCAAAATCCCATAAGAAGCTTGATTCGCGTTTAAAATCCATCATGTTGACTAAATTCGTATTTCTTTTTCACAGCATTATAAAAAAAAATGTTTAATGCGTATACTATGATCTTTATTTACTGTAATGTGGAATTAGGAATCTGTTGGAAATATGGTGACAGGTTCAGATAACAAGGTGCCAAAAGAGTCTTAAAAATGCTGAAAAGATCTGAAAGCCATATTCCTAACTCTAATCCCACACCACCTCAACCTCCACCCCACTTTTTTTCTTTGTGCCAGATCTGTGCATATGGCCATTAAGCACAAATGTCAGCAGTGAAATGTGAGCTGAATAATTTACTATTGAGGCTATATATAAACATCATATTTTTGCTCACTCCATACCTTCAAAGCAGGACTGCCAGAAGTGCAAAGATGAATTATTTTATGAAAATGCCATAAGTCAGGGTTCATGATGGTGATTATACCATTCCAGTGATTTTTGCATATGTGACCATGCGAGAATTAATAGACATTTATTTGCATTAAATGTTTTTTAGAGATTTTTTTCATATTCAGACCATCTATAATATCCCTTATGTTTTGTAGTATATTGCATTATTTATAGTCTGTTGGAAAAAAATTGTTTATGCATCTAGCTTGTATATCTTAGTCTGACATGTTGTTCAGTGAGCCTTTGCCTGGACCATCTGGCTGCTGCCAACAAAAAAAAAAAAAAACAGTTGTGAATTTTTCTCTTCACTCTGAGTTGTGGAAAGGAATTTCAGCCAAAATCATTGTTTATTCATAATTTAGAGTTTTGCTATTGTTTGTGAGAATGTTTTATACATGGTGCCTTTTTTTGTTTGTATTATTTCATTCAGAATTTTACTTTAAGTTCAAGATTATTTTTACTTTACTAAAGTTAAGAGAAGATAAGATAAGATAACAAGACATTTTAGAAAACAAAATGTCAAAAGTGAAAACTAATTTTCAAATTATGAAACCATAATAAATTCAAACTATTCATTCTTGGTACTGTTAAATGTTTACATGCAGTGTAGTAACAAAGCAATCATTTGAGATTTTTCGGATCATACCCTAAAAACTCTAAATGCCCTTAAAATGGAACAGCCATCAAATGAGACGATTGATGATAAATGCATTGTGCTTTGTCAATTAGCAGGTCATTAAATTTGTAATTAATATTGTGGCAACAGAATGGCCTACTTTCTTTTAGCTTGCTTCTGATAGACATTTCCATAGGCCTTTTTCAAAGTTAAGAGTCATCTTCGGGTATGAATTCTCTTAGAGACACGTAACAGAAAAATAACTGCACTTTAGATAGTTGTAAGTTTGTTCAATACATGTGAATTCTAATGGGATCCTGCAGTGTTCGATAAGTGCTTCAATACACTCAGCATTCAGGGCAGTTTGGCATGCAGCCACACACACGTTGACATACTGAGTAGGCAGGACATGAGCCTTTGTGTTATAGATTAATTGATGGTGTGGTGTGTAGGTGTAGCTTTTGCTAAAACCTATTGTAATATGAACTTGGATAAGAACTCACAAACAAACAGGGCAAACATGAGTGACGGAGACATGGACAAATAGATGGATGGGTGATAGTTGTAGAAAAGTGCAGGAAAAGATATGTAAATAGGGAAAGAGCAGGGTGAAGTGCTGCTAAAGTTTGTTGTCATAGGTTGTTGTTTTAGATTATATCCAATACCATACTACAAAATGAGGTAATTGGCTAATCGATTTATATTTAAGAAAAACAATCTGATGTCAGGTTTGGCTTCCCAATTAATCCATACTATAAATGATAAACAACATTTACTCAAGGTATTCTGTTTTAGTAATTTACAATGCATCACAAAACAGGTTTGTGAATGTACACTTATCATAAGCTATGTAATTTGGATTAATGACATGGATTCATGTATAGACTGTTAAAAATACTTATTTTAAGCATTTTATAAATGTTAGCATACCTGTGAATGCTGTAAAGCATCCTGAAAACTCCTGCATAATTTAGACTTTATTTCCCTGATTGACTTGTGCATCAGTCTTCTTGGGGTCGGCGCTCCTTTGGGTAAAAGGCAAGAAAAAACACTACGCATTGAAATTTTATGAATGAATAACAGCATTCAGAAGATCTACAAAAATAAGTAGAATGATCAGCAACATTTGTATGTTGACTAGGTATTTGTACATGAGGAATGACTGATGACTGCAATTAATAATGTCTGAATGTGCTACAGGCAAGGAGGAGTAAAATTATGGTCTGGTTTGACCACTCCATCGTGCTGCTGAAACAGAAAAACATAAAATATTCATGAAAGTAAAAGTTTTAAATTGCAGAGCAGGTTTCTTAGAAGAGTATCTAATGTTGTGGAATTTCAGTCAGAGTGCTAATTAAACACATAAATCTAAACAGACTTATTAGACCAACAGTCTCTTACCAACATTGATTACTATAGTAGTATTATTCTATAATTAATATATAATAGTTGTAGGGCGGCACAGTGGCTTAGTGGTTAGCACGTTCGCCTCTCAGCACTAGGGATTCCCGGTTCGAATCCCCATCTAGGTGGAGTTTCTATGTTCTCCCCGTGTCTGTGTGGGTTTCCTCCGGGTTCTCCGGTTTCCTCCCACAGTCCAAAAACATGGATAAGTCAATTGAGTGAGTTCTCCAAATTGCCCCATATAGAGTGTGTATGCCTGCGTGTCTGTGTGAGTGAGTGTGTGCACAGCGATAGATTGGTGCCCTGTCCTGGGTGTATCTGCCCAGCGCCCGAAACGTTCTCCCCTGGATGGCATGGAGAACCCCCCCCCCCCCCGCGACCCTAATGGAGGATAAAGCGGAA